>BMAU01019692.1:0-67807 GCA_019973935.1 Trichonephila clavipes
AACTCAACTCGGCAGCAGGAACTAAACAACTCCACTCGGCAACATGAACTAAAAACTCAACAGGAGAAAACAACTCAACTCGGCAGCAGGAACGAAACAACTCAACTCGTCAGTAGGAACGAAACAACTCAACTCTGCACTGCCGTCGACCGCCTGCAACCGCCTACAACCTACAACGCCTACAACCGCCTACAACCGCCTACAACCGCCTGCAACCGCCTACAACCGCCTACAACCGCCTGCAACCGCCTACAACCGCCTGCAACCGCCTGCACCGCCTTTACAGCAGAATCGGCTTTTTCTACCAACTGTCATGTGTCTTACAAGTCCCAATTTCATGTAGCTTATCTTCTTTTTGTATGATATTTGGTTATTTGCACGCTTCTTTAAAAAGTTTTATATATATATATATGTACAGTAGCGCACACAGGAATTTTTTAAGGGGGGTCCGGGGTCGAAAGTTCACCATTCTTGTATCAGGCTCCTTTGATTTTGTCGATTTTTGCGAGCAAAACACAGTAAAAAACTAATTATTGAATAAATAATTAGCATTAATTAATAAAATTAATCATTAATAACAAATACCTAATTAAATTTTACGTACTATATACTTAGAATTATAATCAATAGGAAAAAAAAAATCAAGAGCTTTGGGGGCGGACCCCTTGTGTGCGCCTTGTATATATATATATATATATATATATATATATATATATATATATAATGCAATTATTTATGAAATTAAATGGCCTTTTATTTCAGAAAAAAATGCTACAGTTGCAATTTGATAAAAATTATCTGTGTCATCACCCATTTTGCGATATTCAATGCTTCACCATATTCTTTATCACTTTGCGTGATTAAATTTTTTATACGTCATTATGATCTAGATTGGCATAATTTACTGTATTTAACATTACATGAAAAGCAATTGATTTACACTAGAGGACTGTGAATATTATCTTTGACTCAAAAGTAATTTTTTTCCCCACTTCAGTATTTATCAAAAAGAGCACGGAAGAATAACAAATAGAAGTAATACTATTATATGGTTGAATAAATAAACTATTTTCAGAGTATATGCATGTTTTGAAGAGTTAAAAAGCAGAAAAAATAAGATTATCATCCTTACCCCCAGACACTAATCAGCAAGAATCACGCTTTTTTGACTGTCTAAAAAGTTTGAGAGGAGGGTTGGAACTCAATAATTAAATTAAACAGGAATTTAAGTATGATGTCCATTATATAGGTAAACGTGTCTTAAAATTTTAGGGACATTCTTAGAAATAAAATTTTATTTTTAATATTAGATACATTTCTAAGGAAAAACTCTATTTAAATTATTTAAAATTAGCAAGGGTATAAAATTACGGCCGGAAAATCTCGTAAAAAATTCTAATCACTTTTCATAAAAAAAAAATTAAAACACATGCTTTGTATACTTAAATTAATATAAATTTAGAAGTGCTCTTTTTTAGTAATTTGTCAATAATTGGCCGTATGATTTTTAACATAGTAGAAAATGCATCCCTTGTATTTAAAATAATTTACTGTAAAGAAACAATTGTGGTTTCTATTATTGCTAAGGTAAAAAATATTTCAATAAACCTTTTCGTTCATTTTGTAGGCATTTAAATAAGGGAATTTATTTTAAATTCGGCGTTTAGTATAGTTATTTTAGAAGAGTGTAGCGTTTCGCTTATTTTATTCCTTTACACAAAAGTGCTCTGTGTGACGTGCTCATCTTAACCAATCGGTGAAGGCGAGTCTATGACGTCATAAGTTTCGGAAGAGCGCCGGAGCTAGCGACGCGAGGTAATTTCTCTTCTCCCGGCGGCCGAAGTACGATGACGTTGATGGTTAATAAATAGTTTATTTTTGATATAAATGGAGTCGATGTATCATTAAACCTTCTGAATGACTTTTCTTACTTAATTGTTTGAATTAGAGCGCCCTCAACCGTTCGCACCTCTACATTGGTGACCTAGGATTTCACGCTAAAAGTTCTATTCGTCGACTTTCGTTTTGACTTCAGTTTCGATTTGAAATGGCTACTCCAGAAACAGCAGCTGTGGTTATTCCGCCGTTTATTCAACGCGATCTTGCTCTTTCGTTCTACATGATTGAATCAACATTCGAACTTGCCTCGCCAAAACCTATTACTGAAAGCAAGACGAAATATAACTTTGCAGTCTCTCATTTACCTCCAGATATTGCGACAGTCGTTCGCGATGTTATAATCCAACCGGATATATCTGATCCCTACAGCGAACTGAAAGCTAAAATTATTGAGCGTTGCTCCGAAAGTAAAACGCAGGAAATTCGTCGTTTGTTGGCCGGTGAGAGTCTCGGAGATCGAAAACCCAGTGAACTTCTCCGCATTATGAAAGGACGAGCTGAAAATCACAACATTGATGATTCTCTCCTTTTTGAACTTTTCAATTGCCTGTTCCTGTGCAAACCATTTTGGCATCCATATCTCCCGATTACTTCGGACAAGGCATCTGAGGTGGCGGATAGAATTCTTGCTATTTCTCCGCACGCAATCAACGCTGTTTCTGCAAGTGGAGCAAGACCCTCATCAGTGACTGATCGTCATTCTTCAACCGACATGCTTTTGGATGAAGTGAAAGCTTTGCGCAAGGAAGTTGCAGACCTTCGTCGATCTCATAGTCAATTTCGGCACAACAACAACGTTCGTCGAAAGCGTTCGAATTCCCGTTCAAGTAAGCTCTGCTGGTACCACTTTCGTTTTCAAGCTAACGCCAAGAAATGCATTCCGCCCTGCTCCTTTACGGAAAACCCGACTCTGGGAGAGTAGAGGCGGCGGACTCTTCCTTTGGATTTACTTCTCGTCGTCTATTCTTCAGGGACCATAATTCGGGTATTTGTTTTTTAGTAGATTCTGGTAGCGACGCCAGCTTAATAGTCGCTAATAAAACAGAACAGAAATTTCCTGTTATTCAAACCTTTCGTGCAGCTAATGGTACTAACATAAATGTGTATGACTGTTCACACTGTTAATTGACTGTTCACAATCCATCACTGTTAATTTTGGTCTACGCAGAAATTTTACTTATTCATTTTATGTTTGTAATGTATCTAGTGCTATTATCGGTGCTGATTTTTTGTACCAATTTAATTTATCACCAGATTTACGACATAAGCGTCTTATTGATTGTGTAACTAATTTAAAAGTGCCTGCTAAATTAGGTATATGTTCCATTTTTTTCTGTAAAATCTGTATATATGAATAATGTTTATGGCAAATTGTTATTGAAGTATCCTGAACTTACTAAGTTACCTGATATCAATCAACCTGTTAAACACAATACTATGCATTTTATAAATACTAAAGGTCCTCCAGTCGCAGCTAAACCAAGAAGGTTAGCTTCTGACAGGCTTAAAATTGCAAAAGCCGAATTCCAACATATGATTAAACTCAACCATATAAGACCGTCTAAAAGTGCATATACTTCACCTTTGCACATGGTACCTAAAAAGATTCTATTGAGTGGAGACCAGTTGGGGATTATCGTGCACTTAATGCACAGACCATAAAAGAAAAATATCCTATACCCTGCATTGCCGACTTTACTTCGGAATTATATGGTAAGCAAATATTTAGTCATATTGACTTGATCAAAGCTTATCACCAAATTCCCATAAATCCATCTGACGTACACAAAACAGCAATATGCACCCCATTTGGCCTTTTCGAGAGTTTGCGGATGCAATTTGGCCTCTGCAATGCCTCATCAACATTTCAACGTTTTATTGACGAGGTGACCAGAGACTTACCATTTGTCTATGCATTTGTTGATGATTTACTAGTAGCTTCAGATAATGAACCCCAGAACTTAGAACATTTAGAAATCTTATTCTTCAAACTTAAAGAATATGGCTTATGTATAAACGTTGAGAAATGTCAATTTGGACAATCTACCATTGAATTTCTTGGATTCAAGTTATCAGGGGAAGGAATCGAACCTTTACCTGATCGTGTAAAATGTATCCTAGAATTTCCTCAACCAACAATCTTGACCCAATTACGCCGTTATTTAGGTATTTTCAATTTTTATAGACGTTGCATTCCTAAAGCTGCAGACATACTAGAACCCTTTGTTAAATTTCTTGAAGGTCATAAAAACCGAAAGAAACATCCTTGTTCCAATGCTAACAATCCTTCTGAGCAATTACAATGGAACGATGCAGCAATTCTTTCCTTTAAGGCCTCAAAAGAAGTAATCTCTAAAGCAACGCTTTTAAAGCATCCCATTCCAGGTGCTCAGTTAAGCTTATGGGTAGATGCTTCGAATGTAGCAGTTGGCGGCTCTTTAATGCAACTATCTAATGATCAATGGGAACCACTAGCATTTTACTCTTCCAAAAATTAAATAAATCTCAAAAGAATTGGTCCACTTATGACCGTGAGCTATTTTCTATTTATTCCTCTGTAAAGAAATTTAAACATATGCTAGAAGGAAGAACTTTTGTCATTTATACTGATCAAAAACCCTTAACATATGCATTCCAGCAACACTCTGAAAAATGCATTCCTCGACAGTTGCGCCATCTGGATTTTATTTCACAGTTTTCAACTGACATTCGTTATACTAAAGGTTCGGATAATACTGTTGCCGATGCCTTATCTCGAATTGAAATAGGTGAAATATCGCCTACTGTAATAAATTTAAAGAATTTGCTTCTCTCTGCTCAATCGGATGATGAGGAACTACAAAAATTTTTAAATTCCAATGATTCCTCTTTAGAAATCGAAAAACATTATTTCCCCCTTGAGGATGTTACTTTGTATTGCGATATGTCTCAAAAACAACCCCGACCTTTGTTCCTAAAAGCATGCGACAGCTAATTTTTAAAGCTCTTCATTTTTTCTCCCACCCAGGAATTTCAGCCTCCATCGATTTAATCGCCAAGCGATTTGTATGGCCAGGCATCCGCAAAGATATAAAAATTATGGTTCGCAGCTGTGTTAAATGCCAACGAGCCAAAGTGACACGGCATACAAAATCTCCCATTGGCACATTTGCTCTTCCCGATGCACGCTTTGCACACATACACTTAGATTTTATAGGCCCTCTACCACCCTCCAACGGCAATCAATTTTGCATGACCATCATTGATAGATTTACTAGATGGCCTGAGGTGATACCAACGCCTGATATGACTGCGGAAACTACTGCTCGTGCTTTGATGCACGGATGGATTTCCAGGTTTGGATGTCCAACCACAATAACAACTGACCGTGGTACAAACTTCGAATCTAATCTTTTCAGAGAACTGACCCGTATGTTAGGTTGTAATAGGATTCACAGTACCTCTTACCATCCGCAAGCAAATGGCATCATTGAACGCCTTCATAGACACCTCAAAGGTGCACTAAAAGCTCACAATCATATTCAATGGACTGAACTGCTTCCAATAGTTCTATTAGGTATGCGTTCAGCGCTTAAGGACGATATTAACGCTACCTGTGCACAACTTGTTTATGGCACTACGTTACGATTACCTTCCGATCTTGTAACGAGTGATTCCATCAACCAAACGGCTAACTCCACTTATGTAACTAGTTTAATACAAACAATGAGATCCTTAAATCCTGTTTCTACAGCTCAACATGGCACACAAAATATTTATATCAACCCCCTCATTGAAAACTTGTTCACATATATTCTTAAGATCTGACAAGGTTAATCCTCCATTAACACCACCTTATACTGGACCCCATTTGGTAATTAGCAGAAATGACAAAAACTTTATTATCGACTTAAACGGTAAGCAAAGTACTGTATCTATTGATCGCATTAAACCTGCTTATCTTCTGGCAGACGTTACTGATCATTCCGATCTCGTACAAACTCAAACAATTATTGAGAAACCTGTAACTGCTGCACCCAATCCTTCTATACCGTACACCACTAGATACGGCCGTAAGGTCAGGTTTCCCAAGAATTTAGTTACCGAATATATTATATAAACGCAAACTGTACTCTTGTAATTCATATTTTTTTTACATTTAAATATATTATTTTTGTACCTTGCATATGTTATTCTCTATAATTTTGCATATATTGTTATTCTCTATGATTTTGCATATATTGTTATTCTCTATAATTTTGCATGTATTATTATTCTGTATACACTTGTATATAGTATTTTGTATACCACTGCATATCTATTACCGTCAGTAATACTGCATATATATGCACCATTCTCCATATATTCCAAATATGTCAATTGAGTATGCTGTCAATATTTTCATGTATTTCTTGGTATGTATCCTAACTTGTATATATGTAATCGTGACTTAGGTCACTGGGGGCATACTCTGTAGCTTTTCGCTTATTTTATTCCTTTACCCAAAAGTGCTCTGTGTGACGTGCTCATCTTAACCAATCGGTGAAGGCGAGCCTATGACGTCACAAGTTTCGGAAGAGCGCCGGAGCTAGCGACGCGAGGTAATTTCTCTTCTCCCGGCGGCCGAAGTACGATGACGTTGATGGTTAATAAATAGTTTATTTTTGATATAAATGGAGTCGATGTATCATTAAACCTTCTGAATGACTTTTCTTACTTAATTGTTTGAATTAGAGAGCCCTCAACCGCTCGCACCTCTACAAGAGGAAACCATAAGAGAGTATCCTATGGTTTCTTACGGAACAAGAATTCTTGCATTTTAAATTTGTGAATTTTTAACTTTCTCTTTATAAGAAAACTTATTGCGTGTACATTAAGTATAGCGTGTAGAGAGAATTTAAGCTTTTCATACCATTTAATTAAAAACTATAACACAGGCAGTATGTAATTCAATTTTTGTCTTGTTCGAAATCGAATTTCATTAGGTACAAAAAAAGAATTGCTTTCACAAATATGTATTTATATATGAATAATTACTTTAGCGGTAACATATAATTGAAATCCACTTTTTCATTATTCTATTTGGCATAAATTTAATAACAAATTGAGTCGAGTTTATGCATTATGTGTGTAGATATATGATTATACTATGGAAGGATATATACTAATTTCCGTTTGAAAATGAGTTTAATTTAAAATCTGATCTAGCTTGAAAGTATGAGAAAAAAATTGTTTCTAGTTAATTTTGGAAGTCTGCTTTTTTATTTTTACAGAGAGAGAGAGTTTGATATAAAGTGATAAAATATTAAGCTTTTAAAAATTTTCCGTTTATATTAAACAAAACTATTATAGAAACTCGATTCATTGTCAGAGTGAAAACCATAGCTTTCGATCAATCCTTCATTCAACTTGTATCATTATGAATATATATACATATTGAATTGTTATTAATAAAACAAGTATTTACGATTACGTAGCGATCAAAATGTAATTTGATGACCCACATAATGAGCGAAACAAATAACCGATTTAATAAAAATCTATCAATGAATATTCAGTGCACAAGCTATCTAAAATTATAAATAAACATTATATTTTGTAGAATAGAGAATTAAATACGAAAATAAGCTTTTCAAATCACTTTAGTAAACGCTTTTTATTCTGTATCAAAAAACTTACCCTTTCGATTTATAGTAATAACATTTGTAAAAGATCCGATAAAATCACTTATTGGTTATATTTAAAATACTTATTCGTAACATGTACAAAATGTTCAACAGAGGAGCTGCTTCTTTTTTGAATTTCCGTGCCATGAGTAATCGTATTATCTAAATTAATCCAGTATCGTTTCGTTAAAAACGCGGAGTTTCAAAAAACAATAATGTAAGCGCTTTCTGCTCGCACTTGTGTATTACTTACCACTGCAATTACATAATTAAACTTTATTCAAAAAATAATGAACAAATATTTAATTTCATTTAAAATAAATTTGTTCCATGTATTTAAACTTGCTATTTCGAAAGATGGTTAGATATTTTTTTATGCTTTCGATAAGAATACTGCTTTCACCGTGTGAACAGGTCCACGTCTAATGCGAAAATGAATGATTGGCATCGTATTCAAAGCAAGCTCCGATATTGGCGAGAAATTTGCTAAGCTCTGTAACCCTGCAGACTGTCATCCCCCTGTTTCCTTCCCCTCTCCTCTTCTGGAAAAAGTGCTCTTTATTTAACGACTTCCGAATTTGAGGGATATAAACAATGTTACAAAATTGCCAGATTTTGATTTACATTAAAAGGGAAAAAAGTTTGCCATTTTCTATGCAGCACTCAAGTTAACAATGTAAGTAAAAAAATCAAGAAACAATAAAAGAAATTATGTATCACTGGAAACAGCCATTTTTGCAGTATTAGCCGGAAGAGAGCTATCAATAGCCTAATAGATAAAAGAAACAAATAATACCGGAAAAGTAATGCTCGATTTCGTTGGAGGCACCTATTCCTACTATTTGCGGTGTGGCAAGTGGCATGTAACTTACGGAGTTCCTGTCCCTGAAAGGGGGACGTACCTCCTCATCAGAATTGATAAATTTAGAGTCGAATTGATGGGGTGACATAAAGTAGAATTAATAAAGAATGAAATAATTAAGATGGGCAGAACATATCTGCTGAAAAACAGTAGCGGACGAAGAAGAAGCTGGGGGTCATTGGGAAAATGGATTTTATAAAATCCGCCCTCCCATATCTAAAGTATTTGAATCCTTAACGTGGTAATTAGAAATTAAAAATGCGCTTAAAAATAATTAAAGTTCACTTGAGTTCTTAAATTTGTATTGTCCAAAATGTCCTTTTCGTTGATTCAGAAGTTTTTTTGCTGTCTTGGGTGATTAATGGGGAGTCTTGTCTGTACGTTGTAGCTCGCGAGGAGCCGTGCTTTCCTTAGCAGTGTGTCACAGTATGGTGAATGATGGGGTGGCATCTGGAGTGAAGCGTTTGTCAGGAGGACGTCATCTCGTCGAGAAGCGGGCTGTCAATCTTGATTGATGGTCCTTCTTTCGGTTGTCGGTCCTGTTGTATGAGAGAGGGCACTTCGATTGGATGTTACAGTAAGTGAGAAACCTCTCTAGTGGCTGTGCCGATGGTTGTGCAGAGGAATTAAGTGGGGGAAATTCTGAAGTATTTCCTGATGGGAGCATCGAATGTAGAATGAGTTGGGAAGGTGTATGAAATTAAAATTTTAATGAAAAATAGGGGGAAAAGAATTTAAAATTTAGCAAAAAGGGGGTTCATTCGCCGAACGGTGAATGAACGTTTAAGTAAATTACGGTGGGTTGTAAGAATCTAGGAGGATTCTCCTAGGTCTCCTTTGATTATCCAGAGGGGTGTAGTTTTCAAGATTGATGATATTTGTATTATTTATGTTGGGGAGATTGTTGTAGAAATTCTTGGCTAAATCTTGGATGTGTTTTTTAAAGGGGGTACTTTGATTGCTCTGTATATGTTTTTGTTGGAGTTATATCTACATATGCTCTCTTACAATACACCTAATTATTTAATTTTGTGTTATTTCGAGTATTTTAATGTTTGTATTTGCTGCGTAGCCCCATATGGGACATCCGTAGCTCAGAATTGGTCGCAAAACGGCCGTGTAGAGAAGTACTTTATTATATAAATACATATTGGAATTCCGGTTTATTAAGGGGTAGAGTTTCTTTAATGCGATCCGGAATTTATCTCGCGCGTAAAGAATGTGTGGCTTCCATGTGAGCGTTTTATCAAATGTGATTCCAAGGTACTTAGTTGTTTGAGACCAGCGTAGTGGTGTGGAATATAGAGTGGGCAGCGCAATTGGTTTGCGAGTTTTAGTGAATAAAACCGCAACGGTTTTATCCACGTTGATTTTAATTTTCCAGTCGTTGAAGTATTTTTCGAGTATGGCCAGGTGTTTGTTTAGTGCTATTGTAACTGATTTCGTATTTTTGTAAGTGGCTGAGATCGCAGTGTCAGCAGCATAGAGGTTAATCATGGTGCGTGGGTGTGAAGGTATATCATTAACATAAACGTTGAATAGCACAGGGCCCAATAAAGAACCCTGTGTTACCCCAATGTTGACGCGGTGTGTAATTGAGAGTGTGTCGTTCACTCTGACTTTGTATTTCCTGTTAGTAAGGTAGGAGTGTAGAATATGAATGATGGCAGGTGGAAAATTATAAGTGATAAGTTTATAAATGAGTCCGTATATCCAGACACGGTCAAATGCCTTTTGGATATCCAGAAAGACAGCACCAGTGGTCCAGCCTCTCTGAAATCCTGAGGATATTTTTTCCGTTAATCTGAGTAGCGGGTGATAAGTTGAAAGTTGTTTGGTGAATCCAAACTGGTTAGAGTTTAAAAAGTTGGTGCTATAGATGTGATTTTTGATCCTATTTAGAATTATGTGCTCAGCAATTTTGCTGAGCGAAGATAATAAAGAGATTGGTCTGTAGGCATCAGGAGAATGTTTTCTTTTTCCAGGTTTGTGAATTGGAAAAACGATTGCAACTTTCCATTCACTTGGAAAGTGCCTGAGTAGTAGAATTTTATTTATGATGTAAGTAAAAAAAAGTATAATTTTGAAAGGAAAATTCTTTATCATTTTATTGGTGATATTATCGATTCCAGGGGCTTTGGAATTTTTTAGTTTTTTCATATATTCACAGATCTCGTTTGGGTCTGTGGGAGAGATAGGAGATGAAAGTGGAGTAGAGAAAAATCTTGTTAGAGTATTAGTGACGTCAGAGTCGATGTTGGTAGTGTGCTTCCCTGGTCTGTAATTGTCTATGAATGTGTTTGCAATTAAGTTAGCCTTCTGTTCATCGTTGCTAGCGATGCCATTGGGTCCGGTTAAATTTGGAATGTCTGAGCGTTTTTTGCGAAAGTATTTTTGCATATGCCAGAGACTGTTATCTTGTGTTTCGAGTGATTCGAGTTTGGCGTTCCAAGGGTTTTGTGAGTGTATCCTGATTTCTTTTTTAATTAATTTTTGAAATCTGTGTGTTGGCTTCAGTTTTGTGGATTGGATTTAGTGTTTGTTGATATAATTTCCTGGCCCTATTTTTACAAGTTATTAAGTAATTGATCGTTGATGAACTGGATGGAGTGCTTAGGCTTGTCAGCCTCTAACCTCCAATCAGGTAATTTTGAGATGCCTTTGACGAGTTATACCATTGCCCAGTTTTAGGAAGAAATCAGTATAATAAAGTAAAAGTTCTGTAGATTTTAAAAATAAAAATTACATGGATGTGAGATTAAAATAACTATTAAAAATTTTACTTTAAAAACAGTGAAAAAATCATTGAAAATGCGAGAAAAGTGGGCGGAGTTATCCTAGCCAATCCGAGTGCAGCAAAAACTGTCTATCAGAAAGCGCGGGAAAGTGATCTTGGTTTTTAGTCCAAGTCAGAGAATAAAAGAGGAGGTGATCTGATTGGCCGAGCAAAAAGTTCGGCTAATGGGGTATAGGGGGAATAGCCAATCAGAGAGCATCTGCAGTTCAACGAAGTTGGACTGCAGTAAAATGGAAAAATAGTTAAAATGAAAAATAAAAATTAAAATAAAAAGGGGAAAAATAATTAAAGTTAATAAATTAATTGAAATCTGGGTTGACCAAGATATTTCTTGGTCTTTTTACAGAAAAGTGGGAGAAGTAGGGGGAAATATCATTAATAGAAGCATTATCTGAGTCGTCTATATTATTGAAAAAGTTAATAGCAAGTTTACGTATGGTCTGTCGAATAATTGGTATATTGCAAGCTATTCTTAAATCTTTATTTCGCATATACCAATGAGCATTGCAAATTTGTCTGATTATTAAATTTTGAGCAGTTTCAAGTAAATTTATATTAGTTTTTGCTGCGTGTCCCCATACAGAGGAGGCGTAGGTAAGTAATGGTTTCATGATCAGAGTGTAGATAAGCAGTTTGTTATGTGTACTCAATTTAGACTTTCTGCAGATAAGGGAGTAAAGTTTACGCGTAGTATCTTTAAATTTATCTCTAATATATGTTATGTGTTGTCGGAAAGTGAGGTTTTTATCAACGATGACACCAAGATACTTGGTGTGTTGAGACCAGGGTATTCTTTGATTTTGTAGAGTAATTTCAGGGGGAGGTTTCCTTTTAGAAAAGAAAACCGTTTCCGTTTTGGAAGAGTTTAAAGCAATCTTCCACACGGAGAACCAGGTCTCCAGGTGAGCTAAGTGTTCATTGATATTTTCGACTATTGTGTCGAGGTTTCTGTGTCTGCTGAGTATGGCTGTATAAAGGGCAGTTTTTGTAGAGATTTTCTCTCGCTAGATGGCTGCACCTGTCAACTGTTTTTCGAATTCGGGAAACGTGATATTGGCAAGATAGCCAAATTAATTCTATTCAAATAAATGTTAAACTTAAATAATAATTGTTAAACTTATTTTATATAAATGCATTTAATTTCTGTTAATTTTTAAAATGATTTTCATAATTTATATTTCTGTTTTTATATTTTTACTTGTGTAGTCCTATCGATTATATTATGCTTAACTGCAACATAACTGTATAAAATACTGAAAACGTGGCATTTCTGTACAAAGTGTAGATCTAGCTTTGCCGCCGTTGAACGAACACGCAGAATAAAAATTCCAGTAGATATTGATAAAGTTTGAATTAAATGAAAACTCAACACACTTGAGTATTTATTAGAGTGCTATGAAACAAGCACCTAATAACTGGTGACTCTGGATTTTATTTACTGGAAAATGACAAAATAGCGCATTGGCTAACAAGATCGTGGAAATGGCGCCAAGAACAATTGATGCTGCAGTGGTTCAGAAAAATTAATTAAGAGTGGATGAACTCCTGTCTAAATTAGTAAGTTTTGAAGAACAACTTGCCTCTTTGAAGCTACAACGAAAATTCCAGAGCTCTAGACCTCATCACCATCAGAGGAGTAGAAGTCGCAGTAAATCAAGGCGGCGCTACAATCCTCAGGGAAGATATTGCTATTACCATTTCCGATTCGGGAAGAAGTGCCTCCCTGGTAAATGCGTACAGCCGTGCAGTTTCAATGAGCCGGGAAACGAATCCCAGCAGTAGACGCCGCGGCGAGTCCTGCTGCCGACATTTTAGGCCGCAAATTCCGGTTATTTGTCAAGGACAGAGAAACCGGATGTCAATTCCTTGTGGATAGCGGAGCAGACGTCTCGATCCTCCCTTGGAGAAAAACGAAAGGTGAGTGCCAAGCCTCTCAATATAAACTGTTTGCTGCTAATGGCACTTAAATTCCAACATATGGTCTAAAAATTCTCACGCTGGATCTAGGCCTAAGACGCCCATTTCAGTGGCCGTTTATCATTGCCAAAGTTAAGCGAGGAATCATAGGTGCTGATTTCCTTCAAAAATTCCAGTTGCTGATAGATCTGCACAACAGGAAATGAATCGATGGAGTAACAAATCTTTCTATTAAAGGAGAAGTTGCTACCATCCAAGAAAATAATGATCTCAGCACTGTCAATAGAGCCTCCAAGTATTTCAACCTGCTTAAGTTGTATCCTGATATAACCAAGCCAAACTTGGTTAACAGAGTTGTTAAACATGGAGTAAAGCACCACATCCTAACAACTGGCCAACCGGTTTATTCAAAGGCAAGACAACTAGCCCCTGATAAGTTGAAGCTGGCGAAGCAAGAGTTCCAGTTTATGCTGGACAACGACATTATTAGACCCTCAAAATCTCAATGAGCAAGTCCATTGCATTTGGTTAATAAGAAAGATGGCACATTAAGACCATGTGGCGATTACAGGCGACTCAACGCACAGACAATACCAGATCGGTATCTAATTCCTAGAATTGAGGACTTTAATCTCACATCCTGAAGGATAAAAAATATTTTCCAAGATAGATCTTGTAAAGGCATATTATCAGATACCTATTGCTGAGGAAGACAAAGAAAAAAACTGCCATCACCACCCCATTTGGCTTGTACGAGTTCAATACTATGAGTTTTGGACTGAGGAATACTCCTTCAACCTTCCAACGCTTCATTACTGAAGTACTGTATGGACTCGACTTTGTTTTCCCGTATCTTGATGACGTACTTGTTGCCTCATCTACGGAAGAGGAACACAGTGAACACCTAAAAATGGTATTTGAAAGATTCCAGCAATATGGACTTCGAATAAATGTTTCCAAATCAGTGATGGGAGCTGCCCAAGTTGAATATTTGGGATTTCTGATCACGGTAGAAGGTTCTCGGCCATTGCCAGAAAAAGTTCAAGCTATCTTAAATTACAAACTATCAGAAATTATTCATGACCTGCGGACGTTTCTGGGCATGATAAATTTTTACCGAAGATACCTAAAGTATGCTGCTAAGACTCAAGCACCTCTACATGAACTGTTAAAAGGAGCGAAAAAGAAAGACCGCAGAAAAGTGCATTGGACTGATGACACCAGGAGAAGCTTCAAAAAATGCAAAACTGATCTTGCCGAAGCTGCTCTTTTATCATTTCCAAGATCTGGACTACCCTATCACTTTGCACAGATGCATCAGATTTTGCTGTGGGCGCAGTACTCCAGCAATTAGAAAACGAGGGTTGGAAACCAATAGCTTTTTACTCAATGAAGCTAAATGAAACACAAACAAGGTATAGTACCTATGACCGAGAACTATTGGGAATATACCTTTCACACAGTGAAACATTTCAAACACCTGCTGGAAGGGAATGATTTTGTTATATATATTGACCACAAGCCTCTGACTTTTGCATTTAAGCAAAAAAAAAATGAAAAGTATCACCAAGACAACAACGACAACTTCAATACATTTCAGAATTTAGTTGTAACATTCAACATGTATTGGGTAAAGATAATGTTGCTGTAGATGCCATATCCAGAATTGATTCAATTTCTGAAATCAACTTTGAGGAAATTGCAGAAGAGCAAACTACTGATGAAGAGTTGCAACAATTATTGCACAAAAATTCTCTAAAATTTAAACCTTCGACATTGCCATCTGGAAAAAAACTTTGGTGTGACATCTCAACACAAAAAATTAGGCCTTACATTCCACAAAAATTCAGGTTTCAAATATTCCAACTAATTCATGGCTTAGCTCACCCTGGTATTAAATCTACAGTAAAACTGATGACTGAAAAATATGTCTGGACAGATATTAAAAAGCAAGTCAGAGAATTGACAAAAGCTTGCATTAGATGCCAAAAATGTAAAGTCAGCAGACATACAAAATCTAAATTAGGAGAATTCGAACAATCAGATGAAAGGTTTAGTGTAGTTCATATAGATCTCATTGGAAAACTACCACCTTCAGAAGGGATGCAGTATTGCTTAACCTGCATTGACCGATTCTCTTGCTGGATGGAAGCAATTCCTATACCTCAAATAACAGCTGAAATAGTTGGGAGAGCATTTTATTAGAAATGGATTTGCAGGTTTGGAGTACCTGCCAAATTAGTCACAGACCAAGGTCGATGGTTTGAGGTAGAACTATTTAGAAGCATAGCTGCAATATGTGGTGCTAAAGTAGCCCACACAACATCTTACCACCCTCAATGTAATGGAAAAGTTGAACGTTTGCATAGGACCTTGAAAGTTGCTATAAAAGCTCACAACAATACTAGGTGGACAGAGTCATTACCCACTATGTTGTTAGGTTTAAAAGCTGCCATAAGACCTGACATTAGTTACACAATTGCACAGATGGTCTATGGTACTTCCATTAAATTACCTGGTGAATTTTTTGATCCCCCTACTATTAACATGGATCCACAGAATTTTGTTGCCAAATTACAGCAACACATGGCAGAGCTAAAGCCACTGAAGTCTCTTAGCAACAGGAAGCAAAATATCTTTGTGCATAAAGATTTGAAATCCTGTTCCCATGTGTTTATTCGTATCGACAGAGTTAAAAAAAGCATTAGAACCACCATATGAAGGACCATATACTGTACAAAAAAAGAATGATAAGTAATTCACAATCTTAATCAAAGATAAAGCAGTTATAATATCTCTGTAGATAGACTGAAACCTGCCTATTTGTTAGCAGTGGACAATCAAAATGAACAAACTAGTGTTGGAAAAAAAATGAGATTTCAAATTGGAAAGAACTTTCCCCATTGCCTGATGAACAATCTACTACCAGCTGTGGCAGAAAGATAAAAAACCAGTAAGATTTAGAAATAAACAAAATAGCAACTATTATGTATGTAAGTGTTAAAGTTTGAAATTCCTTTCACTTAATACTAGTAAACAGTTATTAAAAATTAGTAACTTTGAAATTCACCATTTATAAAAATGTATCTAATTGATTACATATATTTCTTTTGGTAATGCAATTCATGTACATATATATATATATATATATATATATATATATATATATATATATATATATATATATATATATATATATATATATATATATATGTATATATATAGTGAAAAAGTATAATAAACACTGTTTTAAATGTTGTAGATTCTCTTATAAAATGACAATGTATGTTTATTCCTGGATTTTAGAATTGAAAATTGACTCTTAATTGGTTATATATACATGAATGATTTTTATGCTATAGTGTATTGTGAAATTTAAATAATTGTTCTTCCACTATCCTGATATAACCTCATCAGTAAGTTGTAAGCAAAAGTAGAATTGCGTGTAATTTCATAAAAGCGATAATCTAAATCAAGCAAAAGTTTTGTAAATAAAAAGAAATTAAAGAGCGTGATGTAAAATTTTTCATGTATATTCTCACATTCAAATTAATATATGTTATACAAAGTTCAACTTTATGTCACAAATAATTGTTCATTACTACTGTTTTTTACATTGTCGACAGAAATTCTCTCATTAGTATTGATATTTGTGGGCTTCACATCTCTTAAATGTGTTACAGAATGTTTTTTTTCATTGGAAAGTATGTATTTTAACAAAATTATCTATTATGTATTTAATAATGAACATAAAGGTTTCAGGATATCAATATAAATAGATGTGTTAGCATCAAATTCTATGTTTATAAAAATAAATATGTGTTAGCATCAAATTCTATATTTATAAATCGATATGTGTTAGCATCAAATTCTATGTGTATAAATAAATATGTGTTAGCATCGAATAAATTCTTTACTAATAAAACTATCTATAATCACCACATCCAAATTTGCACAACTTGAATCACACAATGATATAACAGAAAAACAATATATATACATATGTATAGATGTATGCATTTTATTTGAAAAAACAAACAAACAGGTAACATACATTGGTAAAAAGTGGCACAATTCCTATGGAGCAAATTTGACTATGGTGATATTACAGGAATAAGTAACAAAAAAATGGTAAATAGAGGAATTTGTAAATGTTATGGGTACCTTTTTAATAAAGACTTGTCTCAAAGGTTATTAAGAAAGTTGCAACAATTTCTCCACTTCAAAATGCTTGAAAAGGGAGTCCTGATCTGAAAGTGGGAGAAAAAAATCTAGGCTTTGAGCTGTAATTTATATATATATATATATATATATATATATATATATATATATATTAGGGTTAACTTCCGGTTTTCATTCGATACTGACAGATAAGAGGAACCCTTAAGACCGGACAAGTAATGCTCAATTTCGTTGGAGGTACTTAAGTTTATAACTAGTGTCTGCATCGCGCGAAAAGTGGACAAATCTATTTTAGAGCTAGGGAGGTAAAGATGAATTCGCACTTTGAAAGAGGGAAAAATTTCTCAGTTAAAGAGAAGAACTTCTCAGTTATAAGGAATTAATACCTGAAGAAATATGAGAAAAGTATCCATGTTTACTTGAAACGTATTACTAGTAACGTTTTTGCTGGGTAGGTGGTCGGTTGAAAGGTTGAAGGTGGTGTATTAATTTCCTCAAGTCTTAAAAGGTTGCATAATTCTTTTTTTATTTGGTTCCCTTTTCAGAGCAAGAGGGTTTTTTTTCCTACTTTTGGTTCTGTTTTTTGGTAATTGTCCAATTTCTATTTTTCTCTGGTTTTTTGATTTGAAAAAAGATTCAAGCCGAGTCACTCTAGATTTATCGTCTCTGATGTTGAACAACCCTTAATCGATAATAGTTTAACAATGGAAACAGGATGTTCAAAATTTTCAGATCTTCTGTGAGGGACGCGGAAATTATTCTAGGAGCTGGACAAAGAATTATGTCCGAAATCAATATCTTGGTTGAAAAGAGTCAAGGATCCTCTCAGATTCCAAAGTCTAAGACACAGCTTTTAAATGCAGAAAGAAAGAAAAAAATTGCTCTTCATGAAAACATAAAAAGTATGTCTTTTACTCGTAATGGAAAGATAAGGTTCTCCACGCTAGACCCAGTATGTGCAGCACAAATACTATCTCTTGAGAAAATTTAAAATGTGTCAGTTAAAACGAATATTCTTTGGGAGGGAATCACGTCAAGAATCATTATTTATGAAATACCACTCGATATATCTCTGAATGAGATAGCAAAAGAGCTACAAGAAACTGATAATTTTGAAATAATAGAGATAAGATTTATTAAAACTGATTCACAGCAACAATTCTCACCAGTATTAATTACAATACTCGGGACAACTCTACCAGAAACTGTGGTTCATCAATCATCGATTTCAAAATTTTATCGATAAACCCAGACAATGTACATGTTTTAGTTTTCTTCATTCTACTAGATTTTGCCAAAAAACTGCAATATGTATCAACTGTGGTGTTGCACATTCTGGACAATGCTCTAATAACTCAAGATGCATAAATTGCAAAGGTGATCACCCAGCTAACTCATTAAATTGCCCCGAATATATAAAAGAAAAAAAGATATTAGAATATTGAAATGTGAGCAACATCTTACATTGGGAGAAGCGCGAAGAAGGTTCCGGGACAATAAAAGGATATCTTATTCTGCAGTAATCCAGACTTATACAGTTAATCTAGATATGCAAGACTATCTAGAAAAAAAACTTGAAAACAGGCTGACATCTTTTCAAGCAATATTAGAAAAGCAAACCACTTTAATTATGGAAGCTTTTCAAAAAACAATGGAATCTGTATTTTCTCACCTTAGCAAGATTTTTGAAATGGGGAAATCGAGTCACTCCCCATTGCGGAAAAAAAAAGCTGTTGGTAATAAATCCTCAATCCATAAAATACGTGCTTCTAGTGAAAGCGACGCATCAATAACATAGACATGGGATAATTGCGGAAGTAAGATGGGTTTTGTAAATATGTTTCTTTTATTCAAGTTTTTGTTTTGGGGGCTAATTATTGTCTTCATTAGTTTGGTTTTCTTTTCTCAAAGGGAGGATAGTTTGTTCTACTTAATTTTTTTCTTTTTATGAATATAATTCAATGGAATTGCAAGGGCATCAAAAATAAATTCATATGGTTAAATATCCCTCCGTTTTCTGAAGCAGATATCTGGATTTTTCAAGGAACTTTTTTATCAATTCACGATAATATAAATCTTCCAAATAAAACCATTTTTAAAAAAGATAGAGAAGACAGATCAGGTGGTGTTTTAATAATTGCTGTTCCTTCCAATATTTCTGCACAACAGATTCCTATACAGATTCAACAAACCAGAGAATTAGAAATCCTCGCAATTAAAATACATGTTCGAAATATTTCATTTTATATTGTAAATATTTACGCTCCACGGGGATTTAATATTATAATAATCAAATCTTTTCTCGAATCCCTGATGGCTCCAATGATTACTTTTGGTGATTTTAACCTGCATCACCCGATGTGGAGATCGGATCACATTTCAAGGTATAGTAATGAATTTGTTGAATGGATTACTGATTCTAATTTGGTTCTTCTTAACACGACTGTTCCCACCTATAGAAGTTCAACAGGTGCAGCATCATTGATAGATCTCACAGTTTGTTCTTCAAGCATGTCTGGATACTGCAATAGTTATGTTTTAGATTGCTCCTTTGAAAGTGATCATAGTCCAATTATTACAGAGCTTTCTCTCCTCAATTAAAATAAACGAATTTTTAAAAAAGTAAACTGGCAAGCAGTTATAAACCAAACGCATTTTATTTTAAATAATCCAGAAGATAATTTTGAGAATCTTTCTGATAAGATATCGCAAGTCATTACTAATAATATTAAGGAAATTAAAGTCTCGAATAGATCCTTCCCACCATGGTGGAATAGTACGTGTTATAAATTCTATAAGCTGAAAAAAATATTTAGGAAGAGAGCTATTAAAGAAATTTCATCTGAATTATGGATCAGATATAAACAATATGCGAGCAAACTTAGATTCTACATTAAAAATACCAAAAGAATGTACTAGGACAAGATATGCAATAATATTTCTAATCCCAAGATGTTTTTTAATATTCTGAAAAAATTTTCCACAGTTACTGACACGGACCAAAAACTTAATATTCTTAAGCTTAATAATAGGTTTATCACTCATCCTCAATTGCAAGCAGATTTGTTTGCAGATTATTTTGCATCTAAAACTGCCTTTCATGAACCGCTTCCTTTTAATTTTCTCTACGACAAAATTAACCTTCTTAATAAACCATTCCATATTCTTGAATTGCATAGTGCAATAAAAAATTCAAAAAATACAACTCCTGGGCTGGATCATGTTATAGCAATTTTCTTTAAAAATCTTGATCAGGGTCAACGGGATGTAATTTTAAGATATTTCCAAAAATTATTTGATAATGCAATCGTTCCAGATTCTTGGAAGCATGCAATCCTTCTCCCGATTCCGAAACCTTGTAAAGATAAAACTAAGATATCTTCCTACAGACCAATAGCTCTGACTTCTGTATTTTCAAAAACTTTTGAGAGAATTTTGGCTAAAAGGATTTCTTACTATTTAACTAAAGAAAGAAAACTTCATCCCTAACATTATGGTTTCGTTCCTTTCAAAGATAGCAGAAGTGCTACTTATCTGGTACATACCGCCATAATGAATGCAAAATTACAGAAAATGTTTTTTTGTAGGAATAAGTTTAGACATTAAAAGTGCATACGACTCTGTTTATGTGGATGGTCTTATTTATAAATGTTTACAAATTGGTATAACGGGAAATATAGCAAATTGGATTCATAAATTTCTCACATCTCGATCCTTCCAAATAAAATGGAGGGGTTATTTTTCTCCCAAAAAGCTTGTTCCGCAAGGCCTAGCCCAAGGCAGTGTCCTATCTCCTATTTTATATACTATTTACATGCATGATATTTTTGAAACCTTAGAATCGGAAGTTGAATGCCTGGTTTATGCTGACGACATTTTTATATTTTGCTCTCATAAATCCCTTGATGTTATTTGCAAAAAAATACAAAATACTCTGGAAAGAATTTTCCAGTGGTGTAAATATTGGAAATTAAATTTAAGCCCAGAGAAATGTACAATAGCTGAATTATCAAATAAAAGAAATTATACTCTTCCTAATATTTTGTTGGCTGGATTTCCCCTATAATGGCAAACTTCTATTAAATATTTAGGAGTTTTTTTTTCTAAACGTTGTCAAAATTTATATATTAAAAATCAGCTAAGCAGTAAAGCCTTGAAAAGGATCAATGCACTAAAAGGTATGGCATATAAACACTATGGGCCGAGAGCAAGAGATCTCATTAATTTAGTCAATAACAGCATATGCAGTGTTTTTTATTATATCTGTCACATAATAAATAAATGGTCTGAAAATCAATTAAAACCCTTTAATGTTATCCAAACAAAAGCCCTCCGAATAGCATTAGGTCTCCCTCAATGGACCCCAAATATTGTGCTACTAAAGTTGGCTGGTCAAGAGATTTTGTCAGATAAAATTAGAAGATTGGCAAACAAGTTCTTTATTACACAAATATCCAATAGTGATTTATCTCCTCTTTATTGCAACAGCCCAGAGGCAATGAATCTTAATGTTTTAGAAGAAGATAAAAATTATATCATTAGTGTGCTGCAAGATTTAAATATTGGTGGTGATCAATTTATTTCAATTCCCAGATTAATTACCTTTTTCGACCTCCCATGTAAAATTTATACCAATAGGTTTAAATTTCAAGATAAAAACCTACCGATTCCTGCAATAAGTGTTTTATTTGATGAAACGGTCGAACGGGAATTTCAGAAGTTTTTCATTATAGCTACTGATGCTTCAAAAAATGACCAAATTACATCGATAGCAGGTATATCAAAAAAATCTTCATTTGCTTACAGGATCAACCATTATAACTCCATTTTTTCTGCAGAAACTTTGGCCATTTGTCAAGCTTTAGATGATCTGGTGGAATCTAATGTAAATTTACTAGTTTTATCGGATAGTCTTTCGGTTCTTTCTGCACTTCAAAATTTCTCGATCAACTCCCATAAGGTAATTCATAGACTTGCTAACAAAATTTATATGCTATCTAACTACGTTAACCAGTTAATTCTGCTTTGGACTCCGGGACACACCACACCACTCGAAAATTGTTTGGAATGAGCAGGCGGATAATCTCGCAAGATCGGTCACGGAGTCCAATGTTTACATTGAGTGGATTGCTTCAGACGATATTCATAAAAATATATATCGAAATAGAATTCAAAAAATCAATGAAACATTTTACTCAAGCAAATATTTTGAAAAATTGGGAAATATTCCAACCATTGATATCATTTCAAAGTGGACAGAGAATCGAAGAGAAGAAATCTTAAGCACTCGAATCTTCAGTAAAATGATTATTACTCCAGGCCTTCTACATAGATTTAATTTACAGGATAATGCAATGTGTATTACATGTAAACGTATAAATGATTTGGGCCACATTATATTAAATTGTATTAGATATACTAGGCATCGTAATAATCTCTGGTCTATTCTTCGTATTGATCCACATTCCACTATTACATTTAGAGATGTTTTGGAACGGGCAATGAATAATAAATAAACTTTCAGAGTTTTTTTAAAGGGAATGAAATTTTTCAATATCTACTAATCTATTAGGTTTTCTCCTGTCTTGATTTTTTTTGAGGGATCATAGCCTGTGTTGCTCTATATCCCCTTCAACCTTTCAATCAATCAATCAACCAATCAACCTATTATAAATGTTGTGCATTTATTGTTAAAGCTTCACTACTGAACAATTTTAATGTTTTTTTAATATTTATTTAAATTTTAAAATATAAATATTTTTTATTATTTATTTGTTATATACACAAATTCATTAGAAATATGGTATGTTTATAAAATAAAAATTAAGATTAAATTTTGAAAAACATTAAATGAAATTGAAAAAACAAGTGTTGAACTGCAACTATATTGTAAACAAAAAATAGAAGAGTAAAATATATTTTAGAATTGATATATTTTTGATTATTTGCAATTTTTAGTAAAATTTTATTAGTCCGTATAGCATTTGAATCACGTTTAGAAAGAGTTTTTTCTAAACAGCCACTTGAAAATTATGTGATTATTGGTACCAAAATTATGTTTATACTGTGATTTAGCAAATGTATATAAAGGGGATAATTTATTTTTCAGTTCTGTTTTTACTTTTCCCCAAATCCATTATAACCATTGCTCATAATAAGATATGTATTTCATCTATGCTTAAAAGGTAATCAAACTTACAATTTTGTAGTATAAAGCTGAAAACACACAGCATATATATATTTTAAAAATTGTAGAATTGTTAGATTGTTAGATTGTTAGAATCATTTCAATCTTCAGTAATATTAATGTACTTTTTTTTAAATTTTAAAATTAAAATTCATGAAACAGTGGGTTTTTTTTTAGCAATATTCAGTAGAGATAATTTTAAAATAAGTTCTAAGTATTTCAAAAATAATTATTAATGGCCGAAAAATGTTTTATTTTCAAAATACCTTGATGTATGTTTTGCTCGGAGCACATATTACAGTAAAAATGGGGTTTTGTTAGAGGTTTTCAAAAAAAAAATACTTATTTCATACAGAATTCTTTTTTTAAAAAAATAAGATTTCTGTTCTTTATAATTTATAACACGACAGTGGCTGTTTCCTTTGAATGGATTATAATTTTTTGACATAAACATTTTAATTTAATGTATTGAGATATACAAATTAAATGTTTGTTTTAAAAATTAAGATTGATTTGTCCTGAAAATTTTACTTTAATGAAGAAAAATGTATAAATTTTTCTTCCACCTTTTTTTAATTTGAGGGTTGTTAAGACGAAAGACTAATACATTTTTTCCTTCTCATGTTTGATTCCTTTAATAATTTCCTTTGAACTTAATAATACATTATTCCCGGATTTCCCAGGACTGCCCCGAATTGCTTCGATTTTTCACTACTCATTTTTTAGTCCCAAATTTATAGGATATATTTTTTAATTATCAATGCTGCACTGTCTAGAAATGCCTTCACTTAGGATGGAAATATAACTGCATATTTCAATAAGAACCTGAGGTTATAGTTGTTCAAATGTTTAAAACTGTCAGAGTCCATGGCGCACACAAGGGGGGTCCTGGGGTTTCGGATCCCCCCAAAGCCCTTGATTTTTCTCACGATTGATTATAATTCTAAGTACATAGTACGTAAAATTTAATTAAGGTATTCGACTACCCTAAAACCATGATTTTTTTCAAAAATTGGCAAATTTTTTTATGACTTTATTTTATAGAGCATTTTATTAACTTAATAACAATACCAAGTACTTTATTTTCCCTCCACTAGAACAAAAACTACAAGCGTTTTAGTAAAAGCAAATGCCATAACTTTACACAAGATGTCAAACTTTAAAATGCGTTTTACTCGAAATGTGTTTTTTTCGAAAACTCAAACGGGGACCGCGATTGCTCAAAAGTTTTGAAAATAATTAGCTGAAATTTTTTTTGCTTATGTTTTGCATAACAGTAGAAGTGTTTTGATCTTCAGATTTATCAATAACTGTTTTATTTCAAAATTTGCAGTTCTTTATGTGAATATAGTCGATGTTTTTTTAAGCAATTTCGTATAATGACTTAGATAAAGTGCTCTAGTTTTTGTAAAAATTAAAATACCTCTTATCGTGAAGGTCACTTCAAACAGGAATAACAAAGTAACACATCAAAATTGAAAAATTGAGAATTTTTTCATAAAATCTTTGTACAGAGCGGGCCCCGTTTATGTAATTTTTCGTACATTTTTACTAGTTTTTTCCCATTTTAATAATAATAATTTTTTTTTCTTTTACCAATTTTAGGATTTTTTCCTTAAAATATACTAAATAAATATAAAAATCACAAAAAGATCTCCATATCTCCTTTTTTTCAAAAAAAAGTTCTCGCAAGTAGTCGGATACCTTAAGTATTTGTTATTCATGATTAATTTTATTAATTAATGCTAATTATTTATTCAATATTTAGTTTTTTACTGTGTTTGTTCCCAAAAATCGACAAAATCAAAAGGAGCATAGTACAAGAATGGTGAAATTTCTACCTCGCCCCCCCCAGAGTTCCCCTATTTTTTTCTTCCTGGCACTAATGCTGCAACTTTGCAAGTATTTAGCACCATGAACAATTCAACACTAGCATTTAACAACAACATTAACATTCAACAATTTTTGTTAACAAAATTGCGTCGACTTGAATAAGATCAAAACAGAAAAAGATGTTCTGAAAAATATTCATGCTTTTGAAAAATATATATGGCAGCTTCAAAATAATTTAAAAGGGCTGAAGATTTATTATTTTTTTAAAAAAAATGAATCCTGCATTATATAATTTGTTCTTACATATATATATATATATATATATATATATATATATATATATATATATATATATATATATATATATATATATATATATATATATATTAAAAGTATCATGTTATATTAAAAAATAAAACAAAAATTTTTTAATTTGGTATAACTATTTCTTGACCAACATACCACTTCCATCACAATAACTACTATAATAAAATAATTTCTTTGTAAAAAAGTCTATATAAATTACATTTTGAGCTTCAAAATCTGGTCATCTTAATATACTGAAGCAGCCATTCATTCTGAAATAACATTTTTGATAGGAAGGAATAACATTTGCTCACTATTCCTCTTAATCTTTTTTTTATTTCAATATCTAAAAACTGATGAGGCCTAAACAGATCATGACACATGATCTTTAAAATACATCAAAATACAATAACACACACATATATGAAAAAAATAACAACAAAAAGCCTCTAATGAGTTTTTATAATATATTTACAGAACTCAATTTTCCCCGCTCTTCCAAGTTACAAGAAACAACAAAACTTATTTGAATACAAGATTTTGCACATTATACAAAAAGATTAAAGATTCATTTGATAATGCATCGTTAACTTTCTACAGGAACTGGATTCTAAAAAAAAAGTAAGTAGATATTTTCTATTAATTTATTTTAAATTCATATTTTCATTTTACTCCATGCAACAAATACCAGCAGCTTATAAATAGATTGCCCATTCAATTCTTGTATTATATTGATTCAATAAATAACACACACACAAATCCAAGAGAAGTTTCAAAATAGACAATACTGCACAAATATTGAATTTTGAAAACTAATTAACTTTGGCATTTTATATTATTGCTAAACAAAATTAATATCACTGTAAAAAGGCTCAAAGGAAATTAAATTATGTTAATCAGTAGTTAATTAATATAGTTTAATTCTAAAACAGCTTAGTAACAATATAATTTGTAACTTTTCAAGCTTATATTAATCAACATTTCAAATTCTTTACAATGCTGCTTTACAGTCTTCGAAATATGGAGATTTTAAAAGAGGACCCCTTACCGTTAAATGACGAAGTAACAGATTTAACAACATAAAACTATTTTATGGGTTATTTAGTGAGGATGTATTTGATCTTATAATTTACTATTTTCTTGAATAATTTTTTTTTTTTTTTTCTTTTACATTTTTAAAATTGTTTCAAATGTATCATATTTCAATCAATATTCAATAACTTTATATGCTATCTTTGCATACTTTTTTATGTGGAGGCTTTGATAAGATATAACATTTCATTCTCCAAAATTCCACACAACAGGAAGTTATCGTTTTTAGAATTTAAGTGGACTAAAATGTTATACTCCTTTGTATTCAGTTTCTTTTATTTAATTTAAACAAATATGAATGCAGTTTTTAATTGATTTTTTAAAATACGACTATCATTCCACACAACTCTTAACACACTGAGATAATATTTTTGAAATTTTAAAAGCATTTTAATAAATTGTGTATGATTCGGGATAAATTAAAATTTTACAACTTATTGCTTCAGCTGTTTAAAATTTCAGATTTTAGATAATTTTCATAGCCATATACTATTTAAAATTTGATGTATTGAACAATCTATGCATGGACAAATTATGTTCACAAAAGAAAAAAAATAACTACCATAGTTTACTAGAAGCAGGTGGCAAAATCTTTTCTTGTGTAACTCAGTAACATTAAATTATGGACATGAAAACTGAAAATGGATAATATTGGATAACTCCAACAATTATTTTATTACCAACAAAAGTATTAATTAAAATAAACGTTTTGACTTTATAGTTGAATGTAAATTTAATATTGGTGTCGCTCTTTTTTTCTTTCTCTATTTTCCTTTTTTTCATACTTTTGATTTTTCTATTATGCCTCTATTCTAATTAATATTCCTAATATTTTATTTGGAGAATTGTTATGAAAGAGACGAAGTTGATTTTCCATATACATTATGCTAAATGGCTCCTCCTAGACTGGGAAAAGGGAAAGTCTCCACTCCCTAAATTCCAAAATACTTTCCTTTGTAACACACCCATCTCATGATTCACATAGGATTGGGGGGAGAGGGCTATTTACGAGAAAGAGAGACACTTGAAAATAGAACCTGGGAAATGTTTTTCTCGTTTCTTTTTTTCTGATTTATCCTTTTTGGCTAGATATTTTTTATGATATATTGATTAGAAATGTTGCACAACACAAAATATTTTAAATGTAAACGAAAAAGTAATTTTTTTTGAATTTTTATAAAGTGGTTAATAATATATAAAAATAGACATTTTAATAAATAGTGAAACATAAATTGTACTACTATGTATGTCACTATGCTGTACATCAAACATTTGATCATTACTATACTTTTATTAAGTTTTCCACGCAATTTGTTTGTGAGAAATTTTATGAAAATCCAATTGTAAAAGAGAAAAGTAATCTAAAAGAAAAACTATATATCCAAGGCATGCTTCTATTAGAAGTCTATTTTTATAACTAATCGACGGTGTGTGAAGAAAATTTTATAGCGAGATGAAAGATCAAAGAGAGTAAAATAACCATTGAAGTAGAACACATGTACATATACTAGCTGGTATACCCGTTCTTCGCACGGTAGAGTCAAGTTGGCAAATATCTAGCTACTTTCATAGTTCGAGCTTTATTAGAGCTTTGTAAGTCCCGCCGTGTAGGGGAGCGATGCACGTTAATACTTTATCCACCGCATTATGATTTACTGCGGTTTTTTTCACACAATATTTTTTTTTTGGATCACTACATTGAAAATTAAGGGATATACATAAACAAAATACTCCATTTTGGGAAATTTAATCCGTTAAGAGCTAATAAATTATTTATATATATTCCACTGTAAAATTAATTATATACACCGTTCACTTAAAATAAATAGTCAAATCGTTTTCTAAGGTCATTAACATACTAAAACATAAGACACTTAAATTTTGAGATAAACTATTTTTTCGAGACAAAAATAATAATCTTTGCAATCCGCTGAAAACGCAATATCTGCTACAAAACCATTCGCCTTCCCCGCTAAAATACTCATCATAGAACCCGTGCTGCCATATATCTTGGAAGAGTGGATGTCAAAGAATATTCGTGCTAAGTATTGGTGGAATATTCTTTCTACGTTGGTATGGTGTGGTAGTTAGGAGAAGGGGGTACCAGCTCAGGTGGCATCCTCGTCAGTTGACCTTGGTTCAAAATTAGAAGGATCGTCGCCGAAAGCCCTCGAGTAGCTGAATAAGGCGACGTTGATATCCCCTCATTCTAACTTCTCTCATCGTCTGCTATTTTGAAATAAAATCTTTTTCGAAAATTTGTTTTTCAGGAAAATATTCTTAAATATGTGTGTGCGAACTATATTCTAGCTTTTTTTTGCTTTGTCTTAAAGTGCATTAAATGTTGTGTTCATAAATTTTTGGATGAACGTTTAAATTTTGTCGAGTAAATTAAAAGCCAAGTCAAGGACAATAGTTTCTACTTCAAATAGTTTAGTGATTGTTTTAATTTTGGGCAATATTGCAAACTATATTATTTAAACAAAAATGACTGGTATGTATTCCTTGTACTGAATACAATAAACTTTTAGTTTCAGATACCCCAGTGTAATAATTTATATCAAAAAATTCTTCTAGGATAGTATAAGTTAGTTCAATTTGTGTTACACTTCTTTAACCGAATCAATTTTCACTTTCCAAAATAAGCAATATCTCAACATTGGAACATCCTCCCAAAATATTTACAGTATATACTACTGAAAGCGGAATCAAAAAACTAAAAAATTAAAAGATTATGCTAGGCAAGGCACATAAATTGCACGAGATTTAGAGCAATTATTAGAGTGTCGTGAGTTCGAATCCTGTTGCTATTCAAGAAGACCCGTCGTGTCAGTGGGGCAAATGTACGTTAAATCTGTACCGATGTTCGATATCCATCCGTTGGTGCGGTGTGGTAGTTAGGGAAGAGAGGTGCTAGCTCAGGTGTCATCCTCGTCACTAGACCGATGTGTCACTTGAATTAGAATATCATATAAAATTGTTTTATTATTACAATAAAAGGAACTATTTGAATGCAATTTTTTTGGCAAAAAAATAAAAATAAATGACATTTTCAAAATATTCTCCTTTTATGGAAAATGCTTCTATATAATTGTTTTTCTGTATGTATAATTAGGACTTCTGAACAGATCCTGAAGTAGGATTTTTAAAACATTCACATTATTTTCAGAGTTATTATTAATTGAAATAATAACCGGTGTATTTTTTATAAAAAAATTCTCTACTTCGATGCGATAAAGTATGAATATATGTGTTCACTTCTTAATTATATATTTCTAAAAAGTCCATTTTAGGTGGGAATCCTTGGGAGTTCCGCAAACCAAATAACAAAAACTTAACATTTTAGTAATCAAGAATTAATTTTTAGGTTTGGGTAATTCAGAGATGTATAATAATAATCTTTACGATAAATTGCATTTCTCGTTTTACTGACAACGGTAGAAATATCGTCAAGATTTCATGTGCAAGAGTAAGTAATTTTAATTCTTGATCATGCTGGCCCCCTCAATCGTAGGGCCCAGTGCATAGCGTCCACCGCACCTCCAGATGACCGGGCTTGGGTAAAGGGAGTGACAACAAGCGAAAATAGAGCTGTGCTGACTAGTTCATTTCACTGAAATTTCAAGGATTTGATCAAATCACTTACTTTTATCGGGGAAATGACCTTGAAGAGACGTTAACATCTCCCGTAAATTGATCATATCCCTTAGGGATTTCATCAAATTCTTAATTTCGTCATTTCCCTGCGACATATATAAACGATTTACATTTCTGATGAGCCGTTATCGTTTCTGAAAATTTTCTCTAATAATTTATGGATAAACAAAAAGGAAGCATGTCAATTAAAGGGTGGTAGGAAATTCACTTGAATGAAGATGTAGTGAAAAAAGAAAGTTTGTGTGCTTATGACCAGACGATAGAGGTGATAACTTCAAATTTTGTAATGTTATTTCAGGGATTAGTTAGGTGAATAAATAACAAGGGGGTATTAGTATTATCATTTAAAATTATTTATTCACATTTGTCTGTACACATAAAGTAATAATTTCTGCAAAATATACAATCATATTTGAGAATCAATTGTATTCTAAGAAGGAAACAGTAGGTTTATGGTAGCTGAAATAGGTTATAAATACTTTAGAGAGATTCAAAATTATTTAAATACCTAATAAAATATTTCCGTCAAGCGTTGTTCCGTACTTCAACGTGCTTTCATTTGGATCATTTGAAATAATTAAATTGAATTTTGATTTTTAAAAATCAACTAAAGGTTTTGATTTGTCTTTTAAAAAATCTGCAAAAAAATCCCTACTTAAAATTAAAGGTAATTTATTCAGAAGAGCTGATCCAGCTGTGTGAATTTTGGTTGTAATTTAACAATATTCAGTTCTATCTATGAATTAATTTAAGCAAAGGGATAGTAAGACGGGAAGTTGATTGGAAAGAGAGGAATCTAGGCCAAACTTTAAAAAAGGGATTTAATCAGAAGATATATATCACATATAATCACTAGCTTATACTATCTCTTTTGTCATTGTATGGGAGTTTTGTACAAGGATATCCGATGCTGCTGCAAGGTAAGTCTTCTTTAGTATATTTTGTCTTCTTGTTTTTAAATTATTTAATACGACTTTTTTTCTTAATACCTTTATACTTAATTTTGTTAATTTTATTTTTTAATTGTTTTAATATTCTTTTTACACTCAAAGTATATTTAAGTAATTATATGATTAATGGAACTATTTGTTCATTGATATCCTTATTCTCTTACAAAAATAGATTTTTATCCTTAAATTCACTGCAATACTGCTCTAATGATAATTATACTATTTACTTAACTCAGTGTTTCTCAAACTTTCAATACTGGCACCCCCCTTTTCAATCACAATTTTTATCGCGCCCCCCCTTATACATAATAATTTACTGAATGCAATAATAATGCACTTTTACGATAAAGCAACAATATTTATTATAAACCGTACAAATTCATGACATAAGTATTAAATTTTGTATATGTTACTTTTAAGCAAAAAAAAGTAAGTAATAGGATAATTACTAAGTTATTTTTCCTTTCTCTGATTTTGAAATTGGAACATATTACAAAATGCGCTGGTTGCTTAGAAGACAAAATGTAGATATCAGCTAAATATAGAAAAAGAACTCAGAGGGTCAATTTCTTATCTTAAAGCTCCTTTAAAAAACTTTGCTCTGTAAGACAAGCCCATGGAAGTAGCTAATAATTATTAAACTTGTTCTTAATTTAGTATTAATTAATTAGTCATAAAATACTCTGTGCACCACTCATACATTAAAAGCAGTGTTTCCCAAACTTTCAATACTGGCGACCCAATTTTCAATCATAATTTTTGTCTCGCCCCCCTGTACAACAATAATGTATTAACTGCAATAAAAATGCATTTTGAGAGAGAGACGCTAAAGTTACAATACGATCTTAATTATAAACCGTACAAATTAATACGATAAGTATATTAAATTTTGTGTATATGTGTAACTTTTTGTAATATATATATTTTATATAATATATATATATATATATATATATATATATATATATATTTTAAGAAAATTACTTAAAATATATATATTACTTAGAATTATGTTATTTTTCTTTCTCTAATTTTTAAATTGGAACAGATCGCAAAATGATGTATTTAATTAAAGATTTATTTCCTTCAGCATTCATTTCTGAAAGTACAAATGTCATAAGAAAAATAGTCTAGTCAATGTCGCTCTCTATCATATCCATCATATCTGGCATTTTAGGGTACGTTTGCGTGAGTCTGGGCAACCTATCGGACGTCTGCGCAAAACATGTAAAAATGCTTTTACTCGTACAATTCCAGTCAGTTTTGGTCGACTCGATACTCCTATAGCTACCGAATCTAGTTTGAATGTACATTTTTTTAATTTCCACGTTAATTGTAATTCACGGTAATTAAGTATTTACGGCAGTAGATTAAAACAATATCATACATACATTTTTAAGTCGTAAGCAAACATTCGACCATAATAAAAACAAGTACACAGACGAACGAGCATGGTTCCGAAAATTAAATCAAGGCGATCTTCTCAAAAATACTTAAATTTTGGATTTACCACTACTGAAGTAAATGATGGAAAAAAAGCCCCAGCTCGATATGTGTTAAAACTTACAAATCTGAAGAACAACATGTAAAAGTTGTTTTTAAAACATGTAAAATCATTTAGCTATGTTGGCAAAGAATTTTTAAAAGTATTTTCTGGATGAGGACAGCTTGGTAGCAAGTTACGAGTGGATTAGGGATCTATTTCAAGATACTCCAGAAGGGCTCTCAACTTCCGAAGAAGAAATCTTCATAGATTTCACATCCAGTGAAAAATTAAAAGGCAATTTTGTAATAAATCGCTCTTTGAATTTGGGGTAGAGGTGGATGAGGAATTATCTGTACTGAAAACAATAGCACTTCGCATACTATTACCATTTTCAACATCCTGCCTTTTTCAAACCGGATTTTTTGCAGTGGATGCCTTGAAGACAAAATATAGATCTCAGCTAAATATAGAAAAATAACTCTTTAAGTGTCAATTTCTGATATTAAACCTTCCTTTGAAAAACTTCCCTCTACAAGACAAGCCCGTGGAAGTCCCTAATAATTATTAAACTTGTTCTTAATTTAGTAATAAGATTGATTGATTGAATATTAACGTCACACTGTCAGCTGCATGAGGGCTTTTGACGACGGACCACGTAATTTTGAACCATGGTCAAGTGACGTGGATGACACCTGAGCTGGCACCCCTCTCTCCTAACTACCACACCACACCAACGGGAAAACGTTTCAACTCTGAACAGATTTAAGGTGCATCGCTGCCCTACACGGCGGGTCTTTAGTGGTACTGGGCTCGAACTCGTGACAAGGCAAGCCACGATCCGATACCTATACCACTCAACTACCGCGGCCAAATTCAGTAATAAGAAATTATTTATAAAATACCTTCTTCAGTACTGATACATCAAACGTATACTGGCTGAAACACCGACTCTTCGCACGAGTTCATTTTTTTAAAAAATAAAACATTATTCTTGATATAATAGCTGAACTGTAAGGAGAGTAAAACTGTGTGCACGACATTGTATAGAAAAATGTAAAATGATTTTTTTTTTTAGATAAATGCTATAATTGTAAATAACTGTTTAAAAGAACTGTAATTTTAAACCTCACACAATTAGCATTTAGAATTAATGTTAAATTATGAAAAAGAATATAAAATACCGATGAAGAATAATTGTGTTACTTTTTAACATTTAAAGCGAGAAGACTTCAAAATGTTTTAACCCGGGAGCAGGCGCGTACTCGATACTAACATTAATGGTAGTGCGGGGGGACTCAGTCACCCCAATCATTTGTTTAGAATTATTTTTACTGTACACGATACAAATCGGAATTCTAGTGAATATTTTAATTTATAGAAAGTATACTTACCTTCTTTCAAGGACTATTCAATTTTTTGATGATTTGAGAAAAAATCCAATAAAACTGAACTAAAATGATTCAAAAGTACAAGACCATAATAAAGGACGCAAATTAGACATTTTTCAATTATCCTACAGAAATGTTAAACCAATCAATTCTTTTCCCAATATCGCAAAACTCAATTATTTACAATTTCCCTAAGCGAAAAGCAAACGCATAAAAGATGGGAGGGAACTCTCTAATATTGATAATAACCATACCATAAGATTGAAGGTCAATCAAATGATTAGCAAACGTACTATGCAGCCTGGCTGAAAAGTGAATCATGACTTCCTTTTCTTTTTCTACAACTAATGTACAGTATTTCAATAATAATTACAGTGGTGAATTGTTTATCTTCTTAGAATTTTTCTCAGGGTCTGGGTTTCGTTTTTTCTTTTAACGTGTAATATTTTATGTTAAAACGTAATAAAAAAAATCTCTCATTGAGGAAATACAGCAAATAAAATAAAATATTTTTTTTTCTTTAATTTGGTTTTGAGATCAAAGATAGCTATTTGATGAAGGAAAAAAGCCAGATAATAAACATAAATTATGTCAGTGTTGTTGTGTGTATTTTTTTTTTATTATGGAAGAAATCATTTTGTTTTACTTCTCTTTCCGGTTATTTTTTTTTTTAAAAAAAATTTTATATTTTCGATACTCTCGCGCCCCCCTTGTAGGGTCATCGCGCCCCCCAGGGGGGCGCTCCCCACACTTTGAGAAACACTGACTTAACTCCATAAAAAAAAATTGTCCTTTTTCTATATTTTTAGTTTAATTTTAGCGTAGGATTTCTCTCTCTCTTTAAGCCTTTTTTTAAAAAAATATTACATGTTTCATTTTCATGCTTCTATAAGGATTAGAAAGACTATCGCCATTCATTTTCGTAGAAAAAGGTGACGGGGGGAGCCCTACTTAGATCGAAGCTATAGATAATATATAAGATTACAGTAGCTCCACAAAAAAAAATACATATACATGCCAATTTTCATATTGATCGGTTGAATGGTGTTGGGGTGATGCGATTTCATACATACAAATGTCCATTTTTATGTATAGAAATAAACACCTATCGAAGAAAAAAGTCACACATATCAGCACTTGAGAATCTAAAAAAAACATCGAAGCATAATATAAATATGTGTTTTATATTCCTCCATAAGTAAAACTGCTCCTACCATTTAAGTACTTGTAGAGTATACCGTTTCGCTAAAAAAATTCTTCGGATTCTTGTTTCTCTAGTAGTGATTTCAATGTTTGGATGTTGTCATCTTCCTCTTGTGCTTTTTTAAGCTTTGAAGTTAATGTATCATTGCATACTATCATTACGGGATATCGGCTAAGAGCATCAACACTTACTAATTTTTTATAAAAAGTTTTGTACTTTCTCCGAGAAATGCAAAGCTTATTTCTTTTGAAATCATGAATAATTTTCTACCATCTGTCTTAAATTTTTCTTTTGATATACAGCGAAATGCGTTTAAAACGAAATATCGGTTAACACGAAAGAATACAACGGTCCCGACTATACTGATGCGACGCCGATGATAACTTATTTAATTACTTTCCTTTTCTTAATCAAAACACTAATTTTTTAACTTCCCAGGTTCTTAAGTTACATCGCATCATGACTTAAGTTAAAATTAAGCACTAATACTCTATAGACAAATACAGTACTCTAAATCAAAAGGCCGGTTCTTAAAGTAACAATTAATTTTATTGAATTAACATATTTAATTTTAAGTAACTGTACATATACTGCATAACAAGGTTGAGAATTTACTTAGCTTTGAGAGAGGTAGTAGGTGGGATGGAGTGGGGACATAGTTGCCGCCCGGAGTCCCGTGGAGTCTAGATTTAAGGTCTGGATCTGATTAGTCTGTCTCTGTCTCTCCATGTCCGAGTGTGTCCAAATCGGGGTGCATCCCCTTTTTGTTCTATGCCACTTTACTGCCAAATTCTAGAGCGGACTATTTGCCTTCTCCACTTAATTACCTCTGATTGGTCCGGAACCAGCGCAGAGTTACCGCACAAAGTTCAATGGTATTTTGAAGCGCGGGAAAATCCAATGACACACCCCGATATTTATGGGTGTAATGCCTCTTCCAGGCGTGGGAATGTAGGCACCCTTTGCTAAGGAATTCCCCCTCAGTGGTGGGGAAAGAAAACACATTCCACCAAACTGAGTTCGCAATTTTGAAGTTCTGTTGAATTTTCCTGAATGAATCCGCACCTCCCATCACTCCTCCCCTCTCTCAAATGCACAGCACACAAAAAAAATTACAACCAGCAAAAAAAAATTTTTCATCACAAGAAGAGAGTTCGGTGATCATATGTGTGACAACACCTCCAAAGAAGTCTACAGCCCGTCCGCGATGAGGGTAGATGTCCTTCTTCCTGTAGACTCCGGCAATTGCGGAATAAAATTGTTCCATCACAAGAAGAGAGTTTTGTGATCATATGTGTGTGTCGACCAGAAGAAGTAGCTGATGCATCGACACTGCAAGGAATGCTAGTCGCTCCCCCGACGGTTCAACACCTCCAAAGAAGTCTGCTAAACTGTAATAGAAAAAAAATTTGTGTCTCCCAGGGAAACCATATTAGTCATGAAACCAAAATCATTTTAAAAAGAAAAACTTGACCCCATTTGACCTCCGCCGTAGACTCCAAGCACCAACCTTCCACTCCCATCACCTCTCATAACTTAAAATAAAAATGTAAAAAAAATTATAAGCAATTTCCAAAATTCAGTCCCAATTCCGTTAGCGGTGAGAGGGAAAAACAAATTAACTACTAACAACTACAATTAAGTTCATGTACGAAGAGAGAGAAAAATTGCTGAATGGGTCACCCAAACAATTCACAAAGACAACATACACAAAATGACAAATAGAAATAATTGAATAATCACAAAGAATCGTGTGCCACTAAATAATAAAAAATTAAGACGAGTAACACATAATAACTTCAAAAATTGCATATCTAACAACTGCGCTACTCACAATAACCACACACATGAGTATCGAACAAAATACTTTGATAAGAAATAAGTACTAGTGAAAACATCTATATACAATACAAACGTGGCACCCAGAAACAGACACCTCATAATCGTTTAACATCGAAATCCTGACACGACTAATGTGAAGTGCATGTCCCAGACCACCAAAAAAATATTACTAACTTAACCCTCAACATACTCAAAGCATAAGAAATTGCAATGGTTCACTAAGAGCATTGATAACAATCTTTCGTTAAATTAATTAATTTAAAGTGAAAAATTAGAAATTGAAACGATGGGTGTGCATAGGTGAAAAAAAATTATGTATAACCTCCGAGAATGCTTAATAGCCTAAGAAATTTAAAAAATTCACTACAAGCATTGGTTACAATTGAAAGTTTAAAAAAAATAAATGTAATTAATTCAGATTTGCAAATTAAAATCTATAAATTAAGCTAATAGTGTAAACGGTGAAGAAATTTATAACCTCTAAGAATGCTTAGTAGCCTAAGGAATTTTAAAAATTCACTACAAGCATTGGTTACAATTGAAAGTTTAAAAAAAATACTGTAATTAAATTTAGAATTGCAAACCATGAGTGTGCATTTGATCAGGATGCACCCCAATGTTTACAAAGGCAGAAGGAAAAAAAACATGCAAATCCGATTATATAAAAAAATAACTATATCGATTAATACTTTTAAAAAATTTGAGAGAAAAAAAACAGTTTCTTCTACATTCAAATACATGCGAATTTCCATATTGGGCAATGAATTCCAGAAATCGCAAATGCACTTGAAAATTTCAGAAAAAAAAATTTATAAACATAAAATTGATAATGCAACCCATGACATATGAGGCGACACATACAGAGTAAAGTAATTTTAACTAAAACAAAAAGTAAAAAAAAATATTACAAGTGCTACACATAATTAAACATAATGCCCCCAAAAAATTTCACTTCATTAATCAACATCACTTTTTAACATTCCATGTAATACAATGTATCAATTCTAATTAATTAAAAAAAACTCATCACAATGTTTCACTATACATGCAACAAATATACTAAAAAAAACAAAGATCCTCAATTTCCAACAATACCGCTAACTCAATTCGTCGATAATCATCGAATTAATAACTCAAATATCATTCTGAAACACTAGTAACCTTAAAATGATTCCTCAATCTATCAAAAATGCCTTTACATCAGATCATTCATATCCAGTGCCTCAATAACACTAACTACTTATCTACAACTTCCAAATAATTAATCGATTTCTCCACAATACCCCATTAACTAAAACCGATCTATGCTCATCAGCTTGTTTACACAAAATCTCAAATAATCCTCAACCCGAACTTTCCTAGATTCATCTCAAAACATTCTTAAATATCCCGCACAATCATTAATTCAATTTATCTATGTTCATCAACTTATTTACTCAAAATCGTACCAAATCCTTAACTCAAATTACCTTCTCTACATCAAAACAACTTTCTCAAATATACCGTAAAATTTTCCCAATTATTCAACAAATTCATCAAATTAAAATTTATCTATCTCCTTCGAATAACTTTCTCAAATATTCCACAAAATCCTTAACTCAACTTATCTAACTCCTTCAACAATTAATAAAACAAAAAAAATTTACACCTAATCATCTTCCAACATTTTCAAACCAAAAAAATTTATCAAACTCAATATCTAAAACAAACAATACTAAATCAAAATTCTCCTCTTTTGTCAATACCAAACTCAAAGCTAACACAACTACACGTAGACAAAACATAAAATTTAACAATACCATTATCTGACCCAAAACTTGTTTCTAAATAACAATGCAAAACTACAATTAAAATCCAAAACCATAAAAAAATTCTATTAATATAAATGCTCAATTAAATAATGTACCTAAGCGCTACCATGAATATAATAAGTTAACCTAAACCAACAGAAATACTATATCGACATCAAACAAAACATTCAATTCCTAGTACAGTTTAGCACACAACCGAGACAAAATTATTGACTGCACATTCATTTAACCAAACCACAATTAAACTAGAGCCCTAAGCAAACCAAAAAAATTCCAAATCTATCGCAAACAAAAAAAAAACACAAAAATTAAATTAGAGCATTAAAACACCTAACCGAAACACTAGAGAAGTTGCAAATTACAATTAGCAATCATATGACAGAACAAAACAACTTGAGCAAAACAAAGTTAAGTTTCAACATAATTTCTTAGGGAAAATATTCAAACAACCACCTCTATCCATATCTTAACAAGCATAAATTCCAAAGATATCATTATTCAGTAATACACAGCCACTTAAAATTACTACACTAACACAACTTATCACTAAAATTGCTTCTGACAAAATACCGCTACCAAAAAAATTAATCTTTTATGCAAACTCAAAATTTAACAAGAAAGTACACTGTTATACACAATCAAATCAGCATGAACTATTTTATTCAATAAAGGAACTTTTCTTTTTTTTATGAAAAAATTATTTAAAATGCTAGATAATAACCGCAACACATAATTATGTAATAAATGAAAAATGTCAAATATGTATGTATAATAACAACATTCAAATTTCATGACAGGTGTCCAAAGACCCCAAAATTTGATTTTTGTTGCAAACATGATTTAAACTTAAACTTTATAAAATTTAAATTGACGTGCATACATGAATCTCATAGCAAAATTGAATAACACGCGTATTACAAACAAGAAATTTTATATATTGCATAAAACACACAGCATCAAAATTTATTTTATCTAGAGCTAAAATTCATATTAACCACATACAACATTATGTCATTTAAGCAGCAAATCAAGACATGAAAGAAATTGCATAAAAAAATTGAGTTAGAATTCATTAAATATAACTGGAATTCATTAAATGACTGAGTACAAAATTTGATCTCACTAAAACATCAAACATGACATAAAACAAGGTGCAACAATGAGACAGGTACCATTCTATGTGTGTGCTCTCGAAGTGACGAAGTGTAAAAATTGTAAAAAAAAAAAATTTCAGTTTCCTTCAAAAAAAATTTAGCGTGGTAAGTGCATTAATGAGCCGAATTGCCTGCACGGGCCCTTAAATTATACCGTGGACTTGGAACAATACCCTTAACCTCCGTCTCGTCTGGTTGCAAATCATCTAAATTATTCAAGTGCAAGTATGAGAATCTCATAATAAATGGAATCATCCGATTGACATGTGTGTTAAATCTCTTTCTCAATTGTTCTACGTGTTGAACCCTATAATTTACACATTAGAAAAACGCTCTATTACTCTATTAGGACCTTCGAACTTAGGTCTGAGTTTTGGAGATAAATTAGATTTAATGTTTGGCGTCTTAATAAAACACAAGGACCCGATTTTGTAATCATAATGATGTTGCTTTGTCGCTCTCGTACTCAAATCGACATGCGATGCCTCCTGATCTTTTAGATTATTTAAAATCTTATTAAAAATTTGCTCCAAAGACACGGTAAAAGTTTCTCAACATATTCATACTTATTTTGTGGTGTGTCGGAGTTTTTCTCGTAAGTGTAAAATAATCGAATATCCCTGCCATGTTCTAGGTTGATTGATTGAATATTAACGTCGCACTGTTCAGCTACACGAGGGCTTTTGGCGACGGACCCCGTAATTTGGAACCATGGTCAAGTGACGTGGACGACACCTGAGCTGGCACCCCCCTCTCCTAACTACCACACCACACCAACGGGAGGAAGTTTCAGCTCTCGACAGATTTAACGTGCATCGCTGCCCTACACGGCGGGTCTTTAGTGGTACTGGGCTCGAACTCGTGACAAGGCAAGCCACGATCCGATACCTATACCACTCGGCTACCGCGGCCACGCCATGTTCTAGGAAAAAAGGCGATGTGTATGTAGCTTCATGAATCGCTGAGTTTAATGCTAACATGGTGTGCGGGAGTTGCTCATTTCAGTCATTTGTGTTTTGAGAAATTTATGCAAGGATATTGGCTAAAGAGATTGATTGGGTTTCTCTACCCTCCCGTTGACGTGAGCGGAATAACTTTTGATATGTGTCTTTTATGAATGCCCATGACTCTGCAAAATTCAACAAATTCAGAACTCTTGAAATATGTAGCATTATCTACAACTAATTTATGTGGGCAACCCCTGTGAACAATGTAATTATCAAAGAAGGCTTTAGAAATCGTACTCGACCTAATATCCGGAAGTGGAACAATATGAATGTATTTTGTGAATGCATCTATCATAGATAAAACATAGCTATATATATATATTACCTTTAGGCGTGGTTTTTAAAGGACCGAAAAAATATCAATATGACACGTTTCTCCCGGTTCTTGACTTTGTTCTACTGGCTGATGGGGTGCTGGCAGAATTTTAAAATCGTTTTTTCAAGATAAGCATATAGTGCAAGAACGAACAAAATTTTTAGTATATTTGTACATATTCTGCCAAAAGAAGTTTTCGCTGAGTCGATGATATGTTTTAAAAATTTAAGATGCCCTCCATATTCTGAATGGACAGATTCGAGAATTCTAGCTTTAAGACAATGTGGAATGCAAACTTGCTTTCTAATGGTGTTAGACCTGGGTGATCTGGAGTGGCGCTTGGATAAATGACATAACAAACCTTCCCCATTAACAAAATAGTTGCTGACTTGTGGGCTAACGTCATTTTGATCAATTTTTTGTATAATAGTACTTAAAACAGAATCTTCATGTTGCATTTTAATAAGATCTTTAGAGTCAGGTAAAGCTATTGTGATGTTGTTAATACAACGGGAAAGATGATCTGCGACTGAATTTAAGGAGCCCCTGATGTAGTGTATATCGTAATTAAATTCTTCCAGAGCCAATTTCCAACGCAAAATTTTGGAAGAGGGATTTTTATTAGGAAGAAATCCTGCGAGAGGTTTATGATCAGTAAAAACTTTAAATTTTCTACCCAACAAGAAAGGTCTAAAATATTTTAATGCTGTATATATCGCGAAAAACTCCAAAACCGTTGCGTTATATTTAGATTGTGAGGGATTTAATTTCTTTGAAAAAAATATAAAGGTTTGACTTCAGAGTTAGGATATTTTTGTTCTAAAACTGTCCGTATGCCGCGAGATGAAGCGTCCGTTGTGATTTGTAATTCTGCTTTTGTGGATCAGGTAGTGCTAAGACCAGTGGGTTCAATATGGTTTTCTTAATATCTTCGAATGCCTCCTGCGTTTCAGATGTCCACTCAAATGGAGTGTCTTTTCTCAATAGGTTCGTTAATGGAAGTGCTCGTTTTGCGAAATTCTTAATATATCTCCTGTAAAAATTGCAACACCCTAAGAAAGATTTAATTTGCTTTTGATCCGTTGGAACTGGAAACTCGTTAATTGAAACGGACTTATCTTTATCTATAAGGATACCTTCCGGCGTTACTACAAACCCCAAAAATTTACAACTCTTTGTTAAAAATTGACATCTACTCGGTATAAATTTTAAGTGAATTCTTTCAAAGCGTTCAAAAACCTTACCCAGTAATTCAAAATGTTCATCTATAGTTTTAGTAAATAAAATAATGTCGTCTATATAAACCAAGGCTCCGTTGTGTAATAAATCTCCCAAAACCTCTTGTGCAATTGATTGAAATACTTTAGGCGAGTTTTTTAAACCGAAACATAGTCTATTAAATTCATATTTGCCACCGTCGGGAGTAGAGAATGCCGTCTTATGCCTGTCTGCAAAGTGTAGTGGAATTTGATTAAATGCTGACTTCATGTCTGAACCCGAAATTTCATGCAAAATGTCGTCCAATGGTGGAATAACGAAGTCTTGAGTCAAAGTTATTTCGTTCAATTTCCGAAAATCTAAAAGAAGGCACCATTTTTCTTTTTGCTTGACAAACAAGGCCGGAGTATTGTACTGAGAATTAGATTTAGAAATAATCCCTGCCTTCTCTAAATCTGCTATCTGACGTCGAATTTCGTTTCTAAAGTTAAATGGAATCTTGTAAATCGGACATTTAATGGGATAGTCATGTTGCAGACTGATTCTATGATGCTCCGTAGCGGCTGCAGATAATTCTACCGTAGAGCGAGCGAAAGCCCTTTTGTGCGAAATTAAAAGATGAAATAATCTGTTTTTTATTTTGATGTCTAAACCTGAAAGATTAAAATCCTTCTCAGTGAGTGGGGGCAAGATATCTTGAGAAACGGGAAAATCGGAAGAAAGGTCTTCATAATTATTGACAGTAAGTATTTTCATGTTTTTGTTCAGGGTGATTATGTTCTCAGAATCGTTTCGAATTTCTTGAATGGTGTCATTTGTTTGTGGATCAATATTAATTTGAGAAGTAGTTACATGAATGTTTTTTGTTTTTAACTTTGCTGAACTCTGAATAGTGGCCGATGACATCGAATTAGGTAATGTTGAAAGATGGATACGAACATTTGTGACCGAATGGGGACCCAAACACGTTTTGTGTTTTAAAAATCCATGGATAAAGTTACTCTGAACGACACGCTGAGGAAGCGAATAATGGATAAGCGGAATTGAAAATTTATTAATTAATAAACGGTTTTTTTCCCATATCTAAAACTGCATTCGATAATTTCAAAAAATCGTATCCCAAAATAGCGCAATAATTCTCGTTAATCTCTTGCTTAGTTATAAAAAAAATATGTTGAAATTGAAATTCCCCCAATGACAATTGCATTTCATAACAACCTATAATTTCTACCGTATCTCCACGCACTGCTTTAATTTGAATTGTAACATTAAATTCCTTAAATTTTTCGTTTTTTATTTTAGTGAAAAAAGAATTTGACATTAAAATGAAACGGACGCACCTGTGTCAATTAAAATTCTGAATTTGTGATCTTTCACACTAGTACTTATTATTGGTAGATCAAAAATATTATCTAAAGATTTAAAATGAGAAAACCGTTCTTCTACCAATTGTATAACATCTAAATTCGGCTTTCTCCGCGGAAGTTTAAATTGTCGTTTCTAGTGTTGCGTTGTAAACCCCTATTCGTAGAAGTCGTGTGTGACCCTCTCGCCGAATGCCTGGGGGCTGCGTAATTATCGCGAAAAGCCGATTCTTTGAAATGGACATGTCGCCGATCGAAAGAATGAGTGCCTGGGTGACGGAAAACAGAAAATTCGCTAGCGGTGCTTCTCCGAGGGGTGGGGCTGGTAATTGGCTCTACGTTCGTCCCACTTCTTTTTTCTACACACCGCTTGCCTATGTCCTTGAATGCCACAATAAAAACATTTGAAAACAGTCTCCCTTCTGTTAAAAAGATCCCCACCTGTTTTGCGAGCCGTAACTGAGCTCGCTTCCTGTAAACGCCCGACTCTTAAATTGATTTCCTCTAATTCATTTGTCAATGTCGAAATGACCGAAATTTCCGTTTGTGAGGGCGACAAACCAGATCTCTCGTCATTCGCGATCTGATTCAATTTCATATTCTGTTCTTCAATCAACGCCGCGCTAATTGATTCGTCTAAATTTATGGGATCTCGTGCTAGAACGAATCTACGAACATCGTTTCTCAAACCTCTGATAAAACGCGATTGTAGTAATTGATCGTTCGCGTTCCTCACCGCGGTGTTTTGAGCCGAATTATTTGACTGGAATATCTGTGTTCCCAGTTTGTTGATGCGTGCTGCGAATTCTTGCACGCTCTCAGAAGAACCCTGAATGCATGAGGAAAATAACTGTAGACGAGTGGACAATGGGACGGCCTTCTCGAATCTATTAATAAGAATTCTAGCGATATCGTTGTACTCTGTTAATTGACTGTGGGTTGGGTCGGATAAAAAAAATTCCTCAGGTATTCCCGCTAATTTTAATTTCAGAATAGTAACTTTCTCGTCGTTTGACCACTTGCCTAAATTCGCAACATCATTTATTTTTTCTAGGAACCTACGTATTCCCAACGATTCACCTCCGCCATACATTGGGATCAAATCAATTAGATTAAATTTCGCAGATGCCGTCTGTGTCAAAAGGGGGTCTGATTGTCGTGTACGTGGCATGTTTTAAAAAAAATTAAGACAAAATTTCTAACGAGATTAAATCGCAACGGAAACAATTAAATTCTAACTAAAACAACTGATTTCAAACACTCGTGCAGGGTAAGAGAAATTCATAAACTCATAAATTTAAATAAAACTTTTAACCAATCGGCTCTCGCGTAAATACATGCATGAAAAATTTCACATCAATATAAAAGAAAAAAAGCACCAGTACCTGTGACATCTTGCTACACCCTTGTTGCACCTTTCTCTTTCTCTCTCTCTCTTTTTTTTCTTTCGGAAAAAAACTACAAAAAAAATTTTCACAAGTAGCAATTTCGAGTAATAGATACAATTAAAACACAAAAGGCACACAATAAAAGTTTTTTCATGTTTAACAGATGGAGTGGGATTGTTATTTCGGTGACCCATCAAGAAAAAAAATTTACGACATCAGATGATGTAAAAGAAAAAAAAATTTCTGACGACTGGTCACGGCACCAATATGATGCGACGCCGATGAAAACTTATTTAATTACTTTCCTTTTCTTAATCAAAACACTAATTTCTTAACTTCCCAGGTTCTTAAGTTACATCGCATCATGACTTAAGTTAAAATTAAGCACTAATACTCTATAGACAAATACAGTACTCTAAATCAAAAGGCCGGTTCTTAAAGTAACAATTAATTTTATTGAATTAACATATTTAATTTTAAGTAACTGTACATATACTGCATAACAAGGTTGAGAATTTACTTAGCTTTGAGAGAGGTAGTAGGTGGGATGGAGTGGGGACATAGTTGCCGCCCGGAGTCCCGTGGAGTCTAGATTTAAGGTCTGGATCTGATTAGTCTGTCTCTGTCTCTCCATGTCCGAGTGTGTCCAAATCGGATTGCATCCCCTTTTTGTTCTATGCCACTTTACTGCCAAATTCTAGAGCGGACTATTTGCCTTCTCCACTTAATTACCTCTGATTGGTCCGGAACCAGCGCAGAGTTACCGCACAAAGTTCAATGGCATTTTGAAGCGCGGGAAAATCCAATGACACACCCCGATATTTATGGGTGTAATGCCTCTTCCAGGCGTGGGAATGTAGGCACCCTTTGCTAAGGAATTCCCCCTCAGTGGTGGGGAAAGAAAACACATTCCACCAAACTGAGTTCGCAATTTTGAAGTTCTGTTGAATTTTCCTGAATGAATCCGTGCCTCCCATCAATATTATGGGGAGGATTTCCATGCATTCCCCCCTTTCAAAATACGAAACGAAAATTGCTTATTACGAAGAGAAAGCCTTCTGGAAATAAACAAAATAAGGAAAACACGAGCTAGATTGGACTGTCCATTCTGTTGTCCTGTATCATCGGAAGAATCCGTTGCTGTTGGTCAAACTCGTATGATATTACGGGCCGTATGGTTAATCTACACTGGTGTGCAAAAATTATGGACGAAGTCAAAAAATTATAATATAAACTGAACGAAGAGGCAGAGCGGACAGAAAGACTAATCAGGAGATTAAGTAAGGTAATGTAAGGTAGTACATGCGCAGATATGCAGGTAGACGTAATGGGAGAGTGTTTGAGTAGTATAAAGCATGTTGTCGGTGTAAGATCAGTGTTTCTGGCAAAGAGATTGCACGCCGTATAGCAGTTAAAATCACACCGAGTTGCTGCTTCAGCGAGAAATGGCGAATAATCAATCTGTTAGAGGACATCTGGATGCTTTTACCCGAGGTCGAATCATTGGGAAGTTGGAGGAAGTTCGCAGTGTGACAAGTGTGGCTGCAGAGTTCAGAATTGCTCACAGCATCGTTTCACGACTTTGGAGACAATTTCAAACTACAGGAACAGCTATCCGGGGATTCAGTAGTGGTCGTCCACGAGGAACCACACCCGTAGATGACCGGTACATTGTCTTACAGGCCAGAAGAAACAGGCGGTAGACAGTGGGAGAAATCGCTAGACACAGGCGACTGGACGACCGATATCGCGTTTTACCGTGTCCAGAATACTGCACGGTGGTGGTCTGTTTGCACGACGCCCTGTACGGTGTGTACCTTTAACGCCTGCCCATCGGAGAAGGCGTTCTCTGTGGTGCCGGGAACACACGAATTGGAGAGACAATGAATGGGAACGAGTACTCTTTACAGATGAGAGCAGATTCAGTTTGAGTAGCGATTCTCATCGCATACTCATCTAGAGAGAGCGGGGAAGTTGCAATCATCCCTCGAACATCATTGAAAGGGACAGGTAAGGAAATCGCGGTGTTCTCGTTTGGGGAGGCATCATGCTTGGTAGTCGTACAGACCTTCACATCTTCGACGCAGGTTCAGTCAACGGAACTTGTTATTGTAACGAGATTCTTCTTCCATATGTGCGTCTTTTTAGAGGCGCCATGGGTCTGCAGTTCTTTTTCATGGACGACAATGCACCATGTCATCGCACAGTAGCTTCCGAACAGCTCTTAGAGAGTGAGGATATTGAACGTATGGATTGGCCGGCACGATCTCCGGATATCAATCCCATTCTGCATGTATGGGATTTTCTAGGCAGACGCTTGGTAGCTCGAACCTTACCACCAGTAACGATTCGGGAGCTGCGATTGGCGCTGCAAGACGAATGGGCGGCAATGCCTCAACAACTCATTGACACCCTCATTCTCAGCATGGGCAGACGCTGTGAAACCTGCCTAGCAGTCAGGGGAGATCATATCCCCTACTAAAGACCGGATGTTTCTTGCTGGACACCCATCACAGGGATGTTTCGGCCTTCAGTCGCATTGCGCTCCATGCTACTTTTTCAATAAAGCTGCTTTTTATTCCTCTGATTTCTCTTTTAGTAAGTGTTGCTTGCATTACACATGTCCTTACGTATTGGGGATCTAACGGTATTAAATGTGTTGATTTGGAAAGCTTTTGTACTAAGTTATATTGAAAAAACCATCTCGTTCTTAATTTTTGCACACCAGTGTAAATATATAAAGGAGAAAAGCGACTCTCTCACTCACTCACTGACAGATTCACTGACTAATCACGATATCTTCGGAACTATTAAACCTACAAACTTGAAATTTGGTAGGTAGGTTCCCTTCATGGAGTAGACGTCAGCTAAGAACGGATTTTGCAAAGTTCGAAACCCAAGGGGCGTTATAGATAATTATTTCCATTACTAAACTATTAGATGTACTGTCGTGAAACGTGCTACACAGATTTCTTTCATAAAGTAGAGATTCCCTACATAATGATTTTTACAAAAATCGACCTCCAAGGGGCGTTAAGGGAGCTTAAGGGGCGTTATACATAATCATTTCCATTTTTAAACTATAAGACATACAGTCTTGAAATTTGGTAAGCGGATACCTTTTATAGAGTACAGATCCGCTGCAAAATGGGTTTTGTGAAAATCGACCCCAAGTGGCGTTGTGGAGAATTAAGGGGCGCTGCAGGCAATTAACTCCTTTTTAAACTATTAGACGTAAAATCTCGAAATTTAGTAAGCTGATTCTATTCAGTGAGTAGAGATCCGCTATAAGATGGGTTTTGTAAAAATCGTTTCCTAAGTGGCGTTGCGGGGGCTTAAGGGGCGTTATAAATAATTTTCCATTTCTAAACTATTAGATGTACAGTCTTGAAATTTTATAAGCGGATTCCTTTCATAGAGTACAGATCAACTACAGAATGGGTTTTGTGAAAATCGACCCCAAGTGGCTTGTGGAGAATTAAGGGGCGTTATAGGCAATTAACTCCTTTTTTAAACTATTAGACGTAAAATCTCGAAATTTAGTAAGCAGATTCTATTCACTGAGTAGAGATCTGTCATAAGATGAGCTTTGTGAAAATCGTTTCCTAAGTGGCGTTGCGGGGGCTTAAGGGGCGTTATAGATAATTATTTCCATTTTTAAACTATTAGACGTACAGTCTTAAAATTTTGTAAGCGAATTCCTTTCATGGTGTAGAGATCTGCTACAAAATAGTTTTGGGGGAAATTGATCCCCAAGAGTCACTGAGGGGGATTAAGGGGCGTAATAGATAAATATTTCCGCTTTTCAACTAATAGAACCACCTGCTTGAAAATTAGAAGGTATGTTCCATTCATGGAATAAAGTTCCTTTTACAAAGATTTTTGCGAAAACGGACCGCCAAAGGAGTGGGGTTGCGAGGGATTAAGGCGCGTTATAGAAAAATTCCTGTTTTTGAATTTAACTCATTTGCTTGAAATTTGTTGAGCACTTTTCTTTAGTTGAATAGAGTTCCACTAAGAATGGATTTTACGGAAATCAACTCCAGGAAGAAGCGGTGAGAGTTATTGGGGCGTATTGATAGACAAAATTCCCGTTTTCGAACTGCTAAGACTATAATAATAAAATTTGGTTTGCATGCTTCTTTTGTTGAATTGGAATAATCTAAGAATGCTGCCAGCGAGGTATTGATGCTAAAAATTCCGTTTTTGCTCAGTTAAATATAGACTTGAAGTTTAGCAAGCATGTTTTATTTTATGGAGTAGAGATCCACTGAAAGTTGCTTTGGTGGAAATCCACTTGATTATTAGGTTAAGTGAGCGCAAAAAAATCTTTCTGCTTCTATTTTAGACATAAATAGAAATTAGATATTTTAAGTTATGTTCTTTTTATATCAAGGGGCGAGAGTGTAACAGCTATAAATATATTTTTCAATACAATCGGATTCTTAATGCTAGATATCAACAATTAATATATATGTAAACAGTATACATATATACAACATCGTGAAATACCCAGTAAAGCGGGTGGGTAACGGCTAGTTTTATTATAAGGGGGCCGCATTTTTTTACGATCTTCAAAAAATCAATAAAATGCGATTTTTATGATGTATTAAGCATTTATTAATGTAAAGTTCAATGTATTGTGTATTGTAAATATATAATTGTTTTAATTTCATGTTATTTTTTAAATTTAATCTCTATACACATTTTTATATTTTTAATAAAAAAAAACTTTTTTTCAATAATTTCAATTTAACATTACTTTTTAGAAGATATTTGACTTCAATTTTTTCACAAAGTAACATCAAGATTTGATTAAAAATACTGAGCTTACGTAATTTTTAAAATAGACGATAAATGTTGATTGGGGATCTTTCTGAATTCTCGCTATTTTTCATTTAAGTAAATAATTGCCCGCATAAATTAGTGCTTTGAGACATAGTCATTTTTCGCATAACTAACGATACATTTTAGGAAAAAGATCTATTGAGATAAATGCCAGAATGTATAAGAATCTAAAATTTCAACTTCTATAGATTTTGCTTCAACAAAGAATCACTTTGGATTTCAATTAATTTATTTGTAAGCTTTCATCGACAATTTCCATATCAATAGATAGAGATAAAGTGCGAAATTATAACTCACAGCTCTTAAAATTAAAATGAATAATATTCCGTTTAAAACAATTTAATTTTGGGAGCGTATTCAGTAAATTTTAATTTATGGAATTTAAACAACAGACATTGACAGCTTTCAAAGTGAGGCAAGTTTTCTTTTTCTATTTATTTTCGCTAAATTAATAATATTTAATATTATCAAATATAGTTGTAACAACATAAGATTTTTGCCTTAAGGCTTAAAATTAAGTTGATTAAGATGGCTTGCTTGTATTATCAACTGAGAAAGCCAGGTCCTCTATCGATCTTTTAATTCAGCACATTCATAATATTTTTATTTCCAAGAAAATTATAATTTTTTCCAGCAATGTGAAGAAACATTTTAACACTTCATGATTGGAAAGTCATTGAATTTCCATATAATATAGTTGATCATTGAATTCATTCTCTATATCTTCGAGAAATGAAGCAAATTTAGGATGATTAAGTCTATGTTGTTTAATGTAATTTACAAATTTGGCGACTATTTTTAAAACTTAAGGGTGCAGTACCTGCTGTAACGTCGTGTATAGCTAACCATCAATAAATTTTAACAGCCTAATATAAAAATAAAAGCATTGTTTATTTGCTAAACAATTTGTTACTGAAGCAATAGAATTCAGTCCATATGCCAAGCCGGTGCAGTCAGTCTATATTCTATTTCTCAACGCCACCGGCGCTCATCGTCTTTCCACTCCAATCTCGGACGAAGCCCTTTTCTCTAGCGCTCTCTTCCCGTCTGTTCCAACCACGGCTCTCCTCTCATGCCTTCTCAATTCAGGGCAGGACTTTTCCCTTTTCTCCTCTCTCTCTCCTCTCTTTTCTTTTTTGTTCCGTCTCCTGAAAAAGAATCCTTTTAAACCCCAGGGGTATGTTCACATCACGCGCCTCGTCCCTTCTTATTGGCAGGTCAGTCAAGTCTCTTGGCCTCCCTCGTCCTATTTGCGCATAATACGCCAAAACACACCCGGGCCGTCTGGCCCAAGGCGCCATAATTCCTTGTCCAACAGCTGGACAATTTTGTCCATCACGCCACCTGTTTCTATTATCTCCTTCTCTCAACACCAGAAAAAACGACATGATTCTTTTAAGGTAGGCTTCACCTATTGTCAATGGGGTACCGGCTCTCCTTTACCATTATGGCAACCCGTCTGGCTGTCGTCACTCCCCGAGTTCAGACAATAAACAATGGCCAAGTGCACTGGTCATTTTACAGCTGGTGGATCTTAAAAATTCAGGGACAATCGATGGGTGTGAGTTCACAACAATCGAAGACGTCGTACTTTTCCCTTAACAGCTGGTGAAACTATAAAACTTATCGTGAATCGAAAGATGGGAATTCACAACAATCGACGATGTCACACTGCTAATGTATAATGCAATGAAATTGCTCAAAATTATTATTGCTGTGCTGTTTGCATGTTTCTTTTAATCTTGCAACAACTCCTTTTGTAATATAGATCATGGTAGGCAAACCATCATGGAGGGCAAACCAACTGTTCCATTGGTATTAATTTATCTTTCTTCAAAATATCTGTAAGTACATTAAAAATACGAGCTCCAGACGTTGTATTTTGAATCTGAATGTGTGTGATTTCCAAAAGTTCTTCACTTATTTTTAAATCTACATCGCATCCGTGAAAAAAAGTGACTTGTACGAAATTTCGAATATCATCAATATTGCAATAAAGAAGCTTGAAATATTGATATCATTGAATTATGCTGATTTCTCAAATTCTCGGCTATTTCATCAACTCTGCTACCAACAATATTTCGACTTAAACTTACATTTTTAATTTACTTTGTTTGTATTGGGCGTAATACTCCCGCTGTTTTAAATAAACATTAACTAATAAATTCCCTTTCAGTAAATGATTTTGATCTGCTTGCGAGATTAAATGTAATATATAAATTTTACAGTATCAACAAATTTAATAAGTGTTCTTTATTGTTTTTGAAGAATTGATCTCAATGCGGACAATTTGTCTTCACAAACTTTTGCTATGTATTGGTCATAGTTTGCTTCATGATTTGTGTCATGGTGTCTTTTAAAAATATATTCCATAGCAAGTGAAATAATTTTTAGATATCTAGCATATTTGAATCTTATTTTGAACACAAAAAATACGTTACCATTTTCTTGAAAATTATGTCGTTCTTTTTGAATTGGTCTTTCTTTACTCATTGTTGAAATTTGATTGTGCTTTCATTCGCAAACGATTCAGTATACATTGCCTTTTGTCTTAACCATCCTGAATATATTTTTTTAAACTTTAAAAAACATCTCTGATTGCATTTTGCTGATTGGACACTCCAAACAGAAAAGGAAGAAGAGAAATAAATCACACACACGAAAAATCGTGTACCATCCATAGTAAAGAATATGCATGGTGTATTTCAGAATTTAATAAAAAAGTAATTTATCATAGTAAAATCAAATAAAACTTTTGATAAAATATAAAAAAAATTTTAATCTTAAAACCATTTCTATTATCAAAAAGAATTTCTTTTAAAACAAGAACAGGTAACAGGCAAATATATTGTAGATTTATACATATAAGGCCCACCTCAAATAAATTTCAAAATGAAAAAAATTTAAGAACCTGATATCTAAAAAGTTTTAGAAGGAGTCGGCGAGCCGCAACTTTCGCACTGGCGGGCCACATGCGGCCCGCGTGTTTGACACGTCTGTGGTAGGTGATAATGATGTGTATACAGCCCCAAATATGGCAAACAAAGACATTTTGAAGTTTGTTCAAGTATCATAAATATCATTGATGCAGATTCCAACGACGAAAGTGAAATAAAACTCAATAAATATGTTTTGTTTTCAAAAATATTTGAAAATTTTGTTATAAATTTCATTAAGTTCTTGTGAATGTTTTTGTTTAATTGATTTTTATTAAATATACATGTGAATATTCATATATATGTAAATAAAATGTGCTCTAATAAACTTAATTTTGGTGAAATGTTTTTGTTTTTTTTGCAATATCCTTTAACACAAAAAAAATGTTTCAGTCCAGTCCTCCACTGTTTCACGTTAAACGGTTTGTACCGTATTGGAAAATATACATATTTGTAAAAAAATCTAAAAGAAAAAAAAAACGTTCAAAAACAAAAATATTAACAGCTCATTTTCATGAAAATTTTTTTTATTATATGTGTTCGAATTTCCTGTGTAATTGTCTGTACTTTATAATTTTTAGCATTTTGGATGATTATCCCTTCTAGTAAAGTAGTCATACTTTTTAGAACTTATAATTTTGTGCATATCTCATTACTTGGTACCATCTGAAACATTTTTCAAATGATTCACTACTTGCTAGTGTTTCAAAACTCGAACATTGGGGATACATTATATAATTAATTATATATTAATATGAAAGGTTTTTTTTCGAATTATAAAAAGATACTGAGGCATTATGAAATGCAATTTTGCTGTATTTTTAACACTTGTAAAAAATGATCAATTTGTACTTAACAGTTGTTAATATTTTTACACATGGAATTTTATTGCAAGGCTTAAAAAATAAAATATTTCTGTTATTCAATTTTATGTGAACACGTGAAATAACATGAAAAATACATTTTGAACTTCACGTACAAATTTCTACAGTAGATTCCTACGTATTTCTTAGTAACTGCATAGCTAATTTCGGCTTATATTTGATTCAAATTATTTTTTTTTATGATGGATCTATTTTTAAAGCGTATTTGCATTCTTATACAAACTTTGCTTCGTTTATATATCTAAATTCCCCCCAATACATTTAAATCCTTATTACGTTCAGGAAATTTTTTTCTTTAATCATTTCAATTGTGCTTTGCTGAAAAATTAATTGATGAAGAAAATATTGCTGTTCTGAATATAAATATAGATCTATGTATAAATCATTAGAGCTAGCAATTACGAACAGGGAGGGGTGATTTAAGAAAAGTACGCGGGAGTCTTTCAAGCTAGCTTTGATTCTACGTGCAAGTTTTTTCTCAACATTTTGCATGTGTTAATGGGACCAAACTGCATCTTCAAATAGCTTTCTAGGAAGACCACACCTCTAAGCCGCTATTGAACCACTTTGACAGATGTCTCCAATAAATGTCAAAAGTAAGTTTACCCCTTTTCCGAGAAGGTTATCAGACTGTGTGTGTCGGCTTTTCATCTCTGGAACCTGTCGCACCCTAAATCAGATTTAATTGCTAGTTTCGCAGCCGAATCTTAAAAATCAGCATACCAAGGTTTTGGTGATTTTAACATCCCTAACAGAATTATTAGCCATTACAACTCATTTGAAATTATCCAATCAGTATTATGCGCATATTGCTGCAATGAACATAAAATCATTTCACTCTTATGTCCCCCCCTTCTTTTAAAACGCACAAACCATTTATAAAAGTTTGTATTTTGTTTTTATAAATGTTAAGCTTTGGGTAAATAGCGATCTCAATAAGGAATTTTTTTAAAATTTGTCCCCCCTGAATTTTAAGATGTAGATATGTCAGCTAACAAAATGTTTTTTAAAATGGTTGGGTCATGGAGCAACACAGGTTTCTAATTTTACTAATTGCGTGGTATTTAATTGTTATGTTATGCCTTTTTTATATTAAGAAAATTTATTAAATATCTCTTTATTTTATTGCTAATAAAAAAACTGAATTTAATGGTTAGGTAGCCAAAAGAACTGAAACTTCGGAGACATTCATCGGAAATGTTCTAATAAATAAGGTGCTATTTGAATTCTTTTTTTATATAATCATTAGACAAATCTTTGAAAAAGATGCCCATTTTTTCCAAAATTTTTATTAAATCCCGTCAGCATTTATTTAAAAATGTGAAACTCTTTCTACTACATGATTGTTCCTCTTCGTTTCTATCAATTTACTATAAAGCGAATTTTGTCTTGTTACACGCATCTGAGTTAGCTTTTAACACGTCGGTTACACACGTTCATTACCGAAATCAATACATGCAATTCTTTTATACAACTCATAATAATTTAAATATATCTTTAGATTAACAAACTCTATTTTAGTGATTCTTTAATTTTGCAGCAATCTTAAATTTCAAATAAAATCCGTCCAAGATCAATAGTTATACGTAATTTTATCATTCTACTAAAACGAAATATTAGTACAATTATAAAATTATGTGATGAGATTGTCTAAAAGATAACCAAAGAACTCTTAATGTAAGTTTGAAAAAGTAATTGTAATTAAGACAGACTTTAACTACTATTTTTTACACGGTCCAATAAAAAGCTATTCTTCTATTTTAATACAGCTCATTTAATTCATTGATTTAAGATCGCTATTTGTTTTGTGGAAGGCTCAATTCATCCATTAACTGCAGGTTTTATACATTTCAGTCTTCAAAACGTACGCATCTGGAAAATTATTTCTTAAATAGTGATAAAAAAATAAGACGTAGTCTAGTATTCCAAAAAGTTTAATACTTTTTGAGTGCCACGTAGCAACGCAGCTAAGTAGCAAAACCAAGATATGAATATTTTTTTTGTTTCGCTTGAAAACTTTTTGGATTCTAATACTGTGATTAACGAAAACGAATTCGAGGAATCTTGCCGAACAAACGCACTCACTATGACAAGTATCGAAGAAATAATTGATTTCTATAATTACTGGTATATTTTAAAATGAAAATTTTAATCCTTCCTTTTTAAAAAATAAAACAATCATTCCTAATTTTATTTTATAAAACAGCTATTGTTCTTTTAAAATTGTATTGTGTTAAATATGCAAACTTTATTTTAGTATGAACCATTGTATTTAATAACGATATATACTTAGTATAGTTGATTCCTCATAACATTTTTTCCAATTTAAGAAAAACTCGTTATTTCTTGTACGATTGTGGCATAAGAGATGGGTTATGCCACTTTTTTCACAACTCAAACCCCGATTTTGGATCGTACCTACCGTATAAAAAAAGTTACGTGTAACTAACATTGATGATAGTCTTAAAAAAGCAGATAGCAGAAAAAAAGTGTTGTTATAACTAAAAAATACATTAACAAATCATGTTCTCTTCGTACATATTACTTACCTATTACTTTGTAAAATTTTTGGTGCTTTAGAAAGTCTTTCACAACTGGGATGCAGAATATACATAATGTCACCACAGTGGGAAATCCCATCTAGCATTTATTTCATATGATCAAAACGTTATTCCAGACACTTTCTGATGAGCAAACATATTTATATCATTCATCTGGTTTGATACACAGAACAAATGGAAAGCAACCTGAAAAATCATAAATATATAAAGCAAGGGGGGCCAACCCGTGGCACGGCAACTTTGTAACAGTAGCGCGCGAAAATTTACTGAAAATTGAAAATATAACAAAAAACATGTTTTACAGTTCTATTGAAATGCAGTTATCTCACATAAAAATAAATAAATAAAACCCTCAAAATTTATTTTAAAAACAATTAGTTGAATTACAATAGAAGATTCTCATGTAGAGAACACACCATTGTGTGCGCCGGTTCTCCAAACGGAGTACACTCACTATATTTTGGTATTTGAGGGGTTGTGTTTCAAAATATCTGGGAAAAAACAATGAGCTGCCCTAGAAGTACTGGCTACTCAAGTATGAAGACTGGCTATGGGCTTTACCTTTTCCTACTGATATTATGGGACGTCTCAATAATTTAAATTTAAGATTAGAAACAGGTAACATTGATTTTTATCCTAGTTGGTCGTATATCTTTTTGTGTGAATAAACTTCTGCTTTTTTGTCACCACTTTTGAGTAAAATGTTTAACACATTTCATATTATTGCAGGAACTGTTTATGAAATTTAATAACACTCCGAGCTACATGATGTATTTAAAAATTTAACATTCATTTTTCATGATTAATTCTGTACTAGATTTGATTATTTTCAAGAGGATAAAAAACCACTCATCTGTTCATAAATTCCTTTTGAACTTTTCTAGATGTTATTTGTTACCCACATTACATCCAGCAATAACTGACTGTTTAGTAATTTGCAGTTAAATGTGTTTCGAGTTACTCATTTTAATTTTTTTCCTGACCTAACTTATTGAACTTATAAAAAGTTTATTTTTAAATTTCCACTACTGAAGTCTAGTATAAAAAATGTTCTATTTGCTTAAAAATCACATAAGTAACATTTTTTTCACATCTTTATTTGTTGGAAAAATTGAAGGTGGAACTCTTCTCCCACAGTTTGGCCACCCCGATTTAAAGCATACATAAAACAAGTAAATAATATGGCATATCAAAAGCTAATTCATCACTAAATGGAAAAAATAGCACATCTTCATTAGTGTTTCTGTGCAATAAAAAAAGGACACAAATTGGATTTTACTATTATTTCCACGTCACCAATGAGGTATGGTGTATGAACGCATTACCACTTAATCTTAATAGGAAAGGCGGGTTCACGAGAAGGTCTATATTCTTTTATACTCAATAATACACAAATGGAATCAAAATTACAAATAATGATCATTTTACATATACTTAAAATATATTACCTATTGTATATGATTTTGCTTGCATTGTAAACTAGTATTAATGTCATTGGATCTAATATATATTTAGCATTATTTAAACACTCACCAGTAATAGAATTATACATAAATTTTCTAAATTCATTTGTATCAAAAGTATCAACAATGTTCTTTTTGTCTAATATTCTATTTGTGAAGTATGATATGAAAACACCACAATTCATACTATCAGTCTGTTTCACATGAGCAGGATAAGAAACAGGCCAATCATGTTCTTCATTTAATTTTTTTCTCCATAAATCTATCAGATTAATGTACTTACCTTCAGTTCTAAAACCTAAAGGATCATAAAAATTTAGCTTCTTTAGACTTAAATTAGCAACCAATAAAACCCAATGATAAGAGACATTAATAGGAATGAAAAGGAAATCCGCAGCATTAAGTTTATTAGGAGGGGAAAAGTTTCCCAGATTACCTCCACTTTCTAGAATTTGTGCATGGTAACATCTTGCTGCAAAACAATCCTTCCCCTGCATGATTTTTAAATTAAACGCATCAATTATACTATCGTAAAGCCATCCATTACGAAAATTTGTCTTTTTTGATAAATTATTTACCTCCTCATCTGATATATAAGTATCCAAAGATTTTAACTCATAAAAACGTAATTGAATGTCTTGTATGTATAAAACAACTTGACTGCAATCAGGTACATAGCCTATTTCAGGCGTAAAAGATCCAGTCAGTTTCCTGTACTTGCTTTTTGAATTACATATTACCGAATGGCTACAGCTTAAATTGCCTATTTCTTTTTTGACAGGCAAGGAAAGATATTCCAAAGTTTTCCTTTTCACATTTTTAACTCTGCTACTACGTTTAAATGTATATTGCTTACTTAAATGTTGTTGGAAAGGCAAATTGGGATCAGATAAATAATTTTCAAGTTTAATTTCTTTCCCCCATCATTTATTGATTCACACATTGAAACCATTGTTTTTAAACCACTACTTAGATATGATGATAGAGTTCTCATAACTACTTTATCTTGTATTAAACATTTTAATTTAACAAATAAAAGTTCAGTCTCGCGAATTTTTCTTTCATCATCACATGTTTCTTCGACAGAAGAATCAATGCCACTTTCTACAAGGGTTACAGAAGAAACTGAATCAGGAATACATTCCACATCTTCGGTAATTTCATTATCACTAAAAATATTTTCAAAAGAAGGGATCTGTCGAACAATTAAGGAATGAATTTTATGAATATGTTTACAGAGTGCGTGATTATCAGAACATTCTTATGTATACAAATGCATGCACAAAGATCAACATGTCTGTTTTATACACCTACAATAGCACTGATCATTATCTGAACATGTTTCCGCAACCTTTTTAACTTCGTAAAGTACACTCCTGTTTGTCTGCGATTTAACAAACCATGAATTTTTCGACTTAACGTAAATAACTCCATCAGGAATCCTTAAACTATTGTTGTGACGTTTATATTATGTTGGAGGATAAACACTGGTGGGAGTGCCAGTAATAATTCTGTACTGATGAGATAAATATATATCATTCTCTATATTTTTAACAATGTATCAATTAAATTATCCACTCTGCGATTAAATTTACGTTTAAAATAACTGGTATTTAATTTATTGTGAAAAAAAAAGATTCACAATACATATTTGTATCTGTATAGGAATGTGGAAATTGACGATGTGACATACTCCATAAATCTGTTCTATTATAATAATAATCATCAAAATATTTAATAAAAGCAGTTCTTTATCAACAAATCAACTCTAAAATTTTCCATCATTTGTTTAAATTCAGTTAAATTTTTTTCTTCTAAAAGCACTACCAAAGAAGCATAAATTTCATTTCTAATTTCAAAACCAGAAACAAGATTATTTAATTGTTTTTTCCAAGCACGATGAAGGTGCCATTTGCAAAGCAAATGTTTAACACCTTCCCCAAATACTTTTTTAAATGCAGGGCCAGTTGTTTTATCATCATCAGTCATGACACAATATTTGAATTGAGCACCCTTTCTTTCAAACTGTCAAATAAACAATACATTGTTACCGCACCTAATTTATTTGTAATGAAATGAGCAACTGGGTAACCTATTCCATATTCATCTGGTACAATTAAATTTAGTAAATAGAAACCATACTCGTTAGTTTGGTGTGTGGAGTCAATACATAATATTTTTGAACAGTTCTTAATCATGATTTCTTTTTGTTCTCCTGTTTGTAAACCAATTGCAAGAGAATTATTGGGTAACATTTTTGAGCTAGTTGGTCCTTAAACTGTATCTTGCCTTGGGGATTATATAAAAGAACACAATCATGAGTTTCTTTTTGTAGCTTGTTAATTAGAATATTGACAGAAACGGCATCATTTTTATGAGGCTGGGAAAGGGATTTCAAAGAATTAACATAGTATGATAAGTTTTTGTTTGTTAAAAAGGATTCTTTAATGAGACATTTATCTCGATCATTTCTTATTACCCTTTTACCATATACATATTCTAATACTTTAGATTTCTCAATACCCATTTGAAGGTTAGCTTTAATGAATTCTCTACAAATTTTTTTAATTGGTTGAAATTTAATGTTTTGAGGACACAATTCATGATTGTGTTTTGAAAATATTTTACACTGTGTGATGCCTTCACCATTCTCAGAAACAGCTATCCGTGCAGGTCATTCAATTGGTGGTATTGAACCTTTGATATTTCTACGACTCGTTTTTCTTTTATATGTCTCTGAAGTTTCATTTTTAGAAAATTGACAACTGTAATAGGAATAAATATTAATTTCATTTCTTTTACTTCCAGTATCTTTTTTTAAAAATGTAAAAGTTTTAGTTCCTTCATGCTCTAACCATAATTGAAAACTCAACTTATCTGCAAAGCTTAATTTCTTTATAGTCATATCTATTCCAAGAATCTCATTTTCATGAGGTAGGGAATGCGTTAAATACCTAAATCTACAGTTACAATCAGGATGTGGACATTGATAAGGCAAAGTTAAATCTGAACATATTTTGATATGGTTCTTTAATTGGGATTCATATAAAAATTTTGGGGGCAGATACTACATTTAAATAATGATTTTTCTTCCTTTTGATTAATTAACTCTATTTTCTCACTTTTAATAATGTTATATCCTTTGCATACTCTACGGTGATTTGCAAATGATTGTGAAGAAAAATAAGTATTTCTACAATATATACAACATTTTGAATATCCTTCATTAACAGGTGCACCTCCAAAACAAATTGGTTGCTCACTATTATCATAATAATTCAAATATTTAAATGAATCTCTATTATATAATTTTTTCTCTTTATCATAACTGATTTTGCTACAAACTTCATGATTAAAATATGTATTACGCATTAACAAAGTTTGGGGACCTGATAATACAATAAAATCACTTACTTCATATTTAAGCATATTGATCACGTCTTCTGAAAAAAATTTATCACGAGATCGGTTAAACAGGCAGTTGCACGGAGAAAATAAATTTATCTATTAATATGTTAGAAACCTGGAATATTTGCAATTATAAAAATTTCAGAAAATGAAAGTATAAAAACAATCGAACAATCACTTAGCAAAAACTAGAATGTCCCTGAAAGGAAAAATTAAACATGCATAAAATCAAAGCACAAAATATAAAAAATAGTACAATTAAATAAAGCAAAATTATAATTAATAATTACAAAATATATATCAGTAAATCCTCCAGTTTATAGTTTGGCAGAAGCTAGAAAATGAATATACAAATGCTAAAACCCTGGAAATTTTAAAAAGAACTATTAACACAGTATGAAAATTGTAAAAACAAAATGGAAAATAAACACAATATTAAAATAAAACAATTCAATAAATAATGAAAGATTAATACAATATAAAAAAAAAACAATAAAAATGGAAGATTAACAAAAAAAATATTCAATATCGTAATAATATTAACCGCTTGATAATGAAGCAACCTTGTGACAAATCTATACGGAACTTTATCACTAACCTTTTGAGTCGACCTTTTTAGGGAAATTTAATCCCCTACCTATTTCCAATCAACTCCAAAAAGCGGACAGGATTCCTTGTTATATGCAGATTAGATAAAGTATTTAAGTCAAACGGAATAGTAAAGTTGGAGCAGTAGGAGATAGAGATTGAAGCAGAAAGTTATAGTGAATTTGAATTGAAGATTTCTTGTTGTAGATAATTTAATCTCAAGAAGAATTGAGATTCCAAGTGGTAATTATTGATTTATGTTTAAAGTCTCATTAAAGTTTTAGAAGTGAGATTAAAGTTAAATGTTCAATAGGAACATCATTGAATATAAATCTGGGATCTCTTATCGTGGTAATCTCTGCGTGATCGTTATTTAATGTTTAATTAATTGGATCATTAAGTTAATTTAAAGGATATTACCTTTAAAACCTCATAATACTAGTTAGATACATTTGTTAATAAGTCTTTGATTCTATTTGGATAAGATAACCAAATAAAGAAAGTTGTTTATAAAAATGGCTACTGGTTCTTACATGACTCCTATTTATTCTCGTTCTCAAAGTGAGGTTCAAGGGGACCTTCACAACCTCATGGCACGAGAGCTATTGCGAGAATGATACTGTGGGTTCATTGAGGCCAAACGATACACTTGGCGATTTTCGAAAATAGGCCAAAAATTTAACAGTAACCCATCTAGTTTGTAGATTATAAACTTTGAAGCGTCTGCATCGCGCGAATCCAAACAATAGGGAAGGGACTAGTCTACTAAAGAGAAGGTGACAGGAGAGAGTTATATATATAGTAGGTATTAGGGAAACAACCGCGAATGTTGAATAACCGTAAACGTAGTTGATTTAGTTCGCCATTTTTCCGTTTGCTGATTTCGTTTCAATTGAATTTTTAAAAAATGGCCGATAAGCATTTGAAACAACAACAGCCCTTTTCCGGGCTATCTGAGAAGTTAAAACGGCTTTGCGCATTGTGTGATGAGAGAATTAAAAAAAACACTACATAGAATACCATGATGATTTTGAACTGAAACATGAAAAACACGTATTTAAAACAGATGAAGATTTTGAAGAGTGGAAAAAGGAAGAAGAAATAAAAACGAAGTCGTCTTTTGTGAAACGTGGAGGCACCAAGAAAGTAACAAACAAGCAATTTACTTATTATATGTGTCATAGGAGTGGTATTGCAATAATTAAATCAGAAAGAAAACGCCATGAGAAAATAGGAGGATCTATCAAATGTGGAAAGACATGTCCAGCTTTTATGACATCTATCCGAGAACAACAAAAAGAAGCGATTAAAATAACAGTTGAGTATCAATCTGTGCATGCTGGTCATGAAATGGAGGTAGGTAAACTTAATCTTCATGGAGATGATAGAAGAAATTTAGCTGCTCTTCTGAAAGCAGGGGTACCATCTACAAAAATTATAGAAGATATTCAAAATAAATATCTACCTACTGAAAGATTAGGACTATTAACTAAAAAGGATCTTCATAATGTAAGTCACAGTTTTAAATTAGATAAAACAGTTTTACATTATGAAGATTCAATATCTGTTGATTTGCAGGTTTAAAAAATGCAAAGGGGCTCCTATAATCCTATTTTAGAGTACAAACCAGATGGTTCTGCTCTCACAAATAATCCACTGATCAAAAAACAGGATTTCATTCTCTGCATAATGACGGAAGCGCAGTTGGAACTGCTTGAAATATATGGCAAAAATATTATTATGATTGACTACTCATGGCACTATTCAATACGGTTATCTTCTGACAACCATAATGGTATGCGACGATAATCATGAAGGATTACCAGTAGCAATTTGCTACTCCAATAGAGTATGTAGCTTTATACTTGAACCATTTTTTGAGGAACTAAGAAACAGGCTGACTCATTTACAGCCAAAAGTTTTTATGTCAGATGCTGCTGCTGCTTTTTGGAATGCTTGGCAAAGAGTATTTAGAGATGTTAAATACAACTTGCTATGCAGTTGGCATGTATCACGAAGCTGGAATAGGAATCTTAGTTCTAAAATATTAAGAAAGGAGATGAAAAATAAATTGACTACATTGGTGTATGAAATTAACGAATCAACCTTTGAACGCATTTATGATGATTTTGTACAAAATTATACAAAAAATGAACAAACAAAAAATTTTGTAGAATACTTTGTTAAAAATTATGGAGGAAGGAAAGAAAAGTGGGCATATTACCACAGAATTGGATGTGGAATAAACGTTAACATGAAATTAGAAAGGTGGCACATATTGTTAAAATATGAAGAAGGCAATGGTAAAACCATCAAATGATTAGATAAATTTCTTTCGATGGTTCTGAATGCAATTTCGAAAAAATTGACGAGCCGAATAATTACCATGGAAAGGGGAAAACTAACATCTAAAATATCTACAATAAGGACACGACATCAGAAATGTTGTTCAGAAATGGGGAATTATTCAGCTGAACAACTCGAACCAGCAAAATAGATTGTATGTAAAAGCATAGGGAATGCAATTTATACATATGAAATAAACTAAGTAAACGACTGTGATTGTCCTGTCCGTTGGGTCACATGCAATATATGTATTCATTCATTTAATTGCAATTGTGTAGATTACGCTGTAAAGTTTACTATTTGTAAACATATTCACTATATTTGTCAGAAATTTCCATATACAGTTGAAAATGTTAGTAATGAAACCACACTAACGATAGATGAAGATTCAAATCATTTGAGGAGAGAAAAAGAAAGAGAAGCAATTTTAAGAGAAAAGGAAAAGTCTGTTGTGTATGAGGAACGTGCAGAGTTAGTTTACGAACGAATAAGGAGACGTACGCAATTTATAGACACTGCAGCAAGTGTTGCAAGCACAGAAGAAATGAAACGTTTAGATCAATGTCTAGAAAACTTGATGAAGCATATGGGCTATTCAGAATTTGGCTCATCTCTACGAAGTATTGAAAATTTTCCAGCCAATAGGTATATCATTAAACAGTGGCAAAAGAAAAATTCCAGACCTTTAAACAAGCAGAAGCTAGCCAATGTTATGTAAGTAGACTTTATAAGCATTCACTCTTGCGTCATTTCATGTCACTGTGGTTCTTGAAATGCATAGCTGAAAGATACATGTATTTCTTGCAGAACTTGTCAAGATTAAAACTGCGAATGTAAAAATTTTCATCAATATTTTTACTTTATTTCAGGATACAATGGAGTTTCAAAAGCAATTTTGTTTTAAATTGCCTATGAATTTTTTTCAAATTTAAGGGAAATATATAATGTTACAGATATCAATGTACAAAATTTAATGAAAATATCTAATGGTTTCTGAGATATTAAAATTTTTAATTGTGTGCTGAATAACTTAATATATTTCAAAAAACTCCATATGCAACTAGATTGTCTAAGCTGTCAATATTCTCACATAATGTTCATTTTATACAGAAAAGTAAAACAGAAGTTTTCTTCATACTTTTTTTTAAAAATTAAAACATTATGTATGTTAAAATCTTCAGTTTTTTTCCTTAAAAACTAACTTTATTTTGTCTGGTTTTTATTATTCGCATTCTCTATTATTTAAAAAAAAAATGCATACATTTATACACCTTTTCACTGCAATAGAGAAAAATGTGTTGCATAGGGAACATTTTAGTTATTGAAACGACAGAAATTATATTTTCCTTAAATAAAGTTTTTAATGTATATGGTGATTATAAGTATACAACCACATTTGATAAAGGCAATTATTACTATAATTAAGAGATACTATATTATTTACAACTTATTTTCTTCTCATATGTTATTGTAATAAATATACCTAATTTTCAGCAATAAACAAACTTTTCAGATGGAAATGAAAAATTTAATATTTTGATGTAATCATTGAAAATATGACTGAAAATGTATTTTAAATTGGGTGGATCCTAACCAAGCACACTGCTTGACGACAAAATTTTTGGAGCCAAAAATTTTGGCGAGAAAGTTTACAATAAGGCAACCTTTCCGAATTGCTCGGTCCGGTGACTAAAATATGGCAACCCTAAAACCGGTCAAGCAAAAAAAATCGGGTGAAAAGTGGACATCGTCCATTTTCGCCCTTGACCCTGCTGTAACACGTCGAGTTCACCCCTGCTCATACTTTCTTCCCCACATGTCCATATTTTTAGCTTGATTTTGCACCGGTTGTTAGAATGGCTTGCGAAAGAAAATTGCTTGAAAGCGAGGCAACCACAGGAATTTTTGTTTTGCTTGGAGAACAAGGGAATAAGGCTGTTTTAGATTGGGTTATGAAAGAAGGATTAATTCCCTCCAGATATGAGTCTCCGAAGTGTAAAAAGGTTATGCGTTTGGTTGAACGAAAGGGTACGATTGATGGTTTTGAATGGCGTTGTCGAGTACAGTCGAAAGAGAATCCCCACTTTGATTGCCGGAGTGTAAGAAAAGGTACGTGGTTTAGTGATAGTAGATTGAGTATTTGTGTGATCTTGCGATTAACCAGGTACTGGTTTGGCAAGAGTATTTTAAAATCCTTTTTTTCCTTTATTTTACTGCCTTTATCTCGTAGAAATGCTCTTTTTTGCCCTTTTCTTTATTTTATTTTTTGTGTAAATACATGTGTTTTCAGCGTCCCTGACGCCCTTACGGAAACCCCGTTTTTTAGGATTTTTAAACAGGTGCCGAGACCGTCTCTTCCCCCCCTTTTCCTTCGTTTCCGGCCCTGACGCCATTACGGAAACCCTGTTTTCTTAGGGTTTTTGATCGCCAGCTAAGACCGTCAACCCCCGATTTTTCTTCGTTTTCTTCCAAGACGTCATTTTTTGAAACATGGGTTTTGGGCGCCATTTGGCGGGAAAAAATGGCGCCAAAAACAGCAGTGTGCCAGACTAGGATTTTACCTTTAAATTCAAACAAACCCTAGTACTTTATATACAACATATCCAAATGTTAAATAATAAAACCTGTCTGCTTGATCACAGAATTACTACTTTTATTTATGAATAACTTACCATTGTAAGAGTACAAAGATTTAAAAATTAAATTTAAAAAAAGAGAGAGTACTAAACATTTCCAGCTCCAATAAACTGAGGTCATTCTTTTCCTTATGTTTGTCTTTTTTATATTTGCAAATTTTTTTCTCTTTTTTTTTAATATTATTCTATAATTCTTCTCGAGAACCTCCGATGATCGCATCTGTGGGCAATTTTGAGTGCAGTGCCTACTGTACCGTTCTTTGACTCAAATGCATCTTTAGGACATTTCCTCCAAGTACAACTATGCAAACTTTCATTGACATTTTGTGTTTTGCCAGAAACACAGCAAAGAGGAATTTCATTCAAGCTAAGGAGCTGGTACATTGGCATAATTTTAGCTACTAATTCTAACAGTTTTGTTTTTATACTTCTATGACTACCTGGTATTATACTATCTGTCTTGGCTCTGTTATAAAAGCAACATGATAGCTTTCCTTCTGAACATTTGATGTTCATTGGCTTAGCATCAGTTGTACATGCAATAAAAAAAGAGTTGCTAAAATTCATGTATTCATCTTACCGACTTCTGGAACATTGTTGACAATCACTTTCCTATAAGAGTTCTGTAATTA
>BMAU01019696.1:0-19790 GCA_019973935.1 Trichonephila clavipes
GCTTCCCGACGAAAACGAAGTAGCGGCAGATCAAAGGGTGTTGAAAACTTGGCTTCAGCGCGTTTGGTCGCTGTTGTATATCACGGTTATTTTTATTTAAAATCTTGATCTTGGCTTCGGCTTCTGAAAGTGCCGTTGTTTCTAGAATAAAAAGTTTTTATCGAAATATTGCAGCTGAATAAATCAAGAGAAAGACAAACTTGGACTCAGTATCCTATGTACCCACAACACACACACTTAGCTTTATTTAATAGTTGTCACAGTTATCTGCAACTCGATTGAGCAGTCAATGTGTTGAGAAAGAAATGTTTTTTTGTAATTGTTTTGAATGTGATGCGATGATGAAGGAGTTGTCTTCGTAGGGAATGTTTTGGCTCTACCTTACGCACAAAAATCAGTTCATCATCGCACAAAAATCAGAACAGTATTCTTAGAATTTAGGCATTATGCAATTCTATTGAAATTTTAAATAAAAAGTAAGGATTATCCAAAGGTTAAGAATATAACTTTTTTTTGTACAAAAGTCGAAAAAATTAAGAAGCCCAGTATGTTGTCATTTTACTGCAAAAGAAACAATTCAATACAAAGAAGAAGAATATAATCATTTTATAAAACAAGTTTACCGAGATACATGAAGCTCCTCGGCAAATTAAACATGTTTGTAGTCATAATATTTTGTATTTGATACCAGCTTATTGTTTGTACTTTACTATCAAGTATTCTAAAATTCAAAAGCATTTCTCTTTTTTACAAAATGAAAACAATTTATTACTGTTGAAAAAAATATAATCTTAAATTTTATGTGTATTTAAAGAATTTTATTTTTAGAAACACTTAGGTAAATTGATAAATTATTAATATTAACGGACCTCGTAATTTAAATGACGATCAAGTAACGAGAACGATAGCCGGCTAGAATCCCCCACTTCTAATTTCCACACCACGACAACGTAAGTATTTTTGACTTAATGCGTATCAGACTCTGTTACATGATGGAACCCCTAATTATGATTATTTTTCAATAAAAACATGAAGAGTATTCACAATGTGGCATTATTTAACATGTGCCAACATTTACAGCCTTAGAATATTCACATTTTTATAGCATAATGCGAAACACTTACCTGCTGTTCATCTCTATTTATTTGCCACAGTAAATGTTTTATCATAATTTTCAGTATATATAGAAAGAACTAGGTCAAAGGAAAATATAATTTTAATTTTTTGAAGAATACTTGTAAATGAAATTTAGACTTATTCTAAGGATTCGTTAAGTATTATGAATTATAATAAATCAAAGCAGAATGGATTAAAGTACCATGCATTCTGCAAATATATTCTAAAAGAGTAAATTATAAAAGATGAGTTGTGTGCTTATTTCAGTTGACAATTTCTTTTTCAAATGAGTCTTTTGAATCCAGAAATCACAACCGTTTGTCTTAAAAAGTAGCAACTCCCTGAAGTAGAGTAAGGCATCGACTATGTGGGTCTACTTCCAACAGTTCCCCCGTCCTTTTTTTAGCTAGTTATATGACACCGGACATCCTGTGAGCCTTAGGCATATCCATTGCAACCCCACTCTAGGAATGGGAGAAAGTTGCAAAAAAAAGTGTAAACACTTAAACCATAAATATTTCAATGCTCATGTAAATTAAAAAAGAAAAAAAAATCCTGCCCCATTTACCCTTCATGGACCCGCAAATTATTTTTTCGCGGACGTAGACTCCTGGGGGTCCATATAGACCACTTTGGGAATTACTGCTCTATACGATAGAAAGAAATTTTGTTTCATAATGCTGTATTTTTCTTTCTTAAATAAATTACCACAAAAATAAATCCTAATACAGCTTCTTGCAGATATGATCCAACATTAAAATACAGAGAATAGAATAATATGCAAAAGTTGAGATAAAAGCAAAGTAAACTTCGGTATTTTGGACAAATTATTGAAAATGGTGTTTTACCAAATTTAATACAGTCGCAGACTATTGAAATTGAAGCATCACAAATCTAATGTTTCCGTGTTATTTATCAAACCGTATCACAATTAGTCAACAATGTATTATATTCTAATTTTAAACTATGTTTTAGATTGTCTCATTTCAAAACTATTTATCAAAATAACAAATGTACTCGTGTATGTGATCCAGTTGTATTAAATGTGTTTTAAAAAAATAATGTAGTTTTTGCATTAAATTTACCAAATTTGTTGAAAGTCATATGTTTTACAAGTCCCAATTTCATGTTGGTTATCCTCTTTTGTATGATATTTGGTTATTTGCACGCTTCTTTAAAAAGATTATAAAAGGGTGTTTTTTTAGAGGTATAGAACTTTAAATTGCAATAAAACAACAATGTATTATTCGATTGACATGAATTTTTTTTTATTCGAAAGATAATCTTGTGGCATTACATTTTAAATATGATTTCTGGCATAGGACTGCCACGGCTGGCTCGGATGTAGTCCAATCTTGACGTCCAATTTTCGATGACTTTTTCCAACATTTTTGGCCGTATATCGGCAATAACACGACGAATGTTGTCTTCCAAATGGTCAAGCGTTTGTGGCTTATCCGCATAGACCAATGACTTTACATAGCCCCACAGAAAATAGTCTAGCGGTGTTAAATCACAAGATCTTGGAGGCCGATTCACAGGTCCAAAACGTGAAATTAGGCGGTCACCAAACGTGTCTTTCAATAACTCGATTGTGGCACGAGCTATGTGACATGTTGCGCCGTCTTGTTGGAACCACAGCTCCTGGACATCATGATTGTTCAATTCAGGAATGAAAAAGTTAGTAATCATGGCTCTATACCGATCACCATTGACTGTAACTTTGTGGCCATCGTTTTTGAAGAAGCATTCCACCAGCCCATAAAGCGCACCAAACAGTCAGTTTTTCTAGATGTAACGGTGTTTCGACATACACTTGTGGATTAGCTTCACTCCAAATGCGGCAGTTTTGTTTGTTGACTTAGTCATTCAACCAGAAGTGCGCTTCATCGCTAAACAAAATTCGCTTATGAAAATCGGGAACAACGGCAATCTCGTTTTGGGCCCATTCGACGAATCTACGCCTTGCTTGATGATCCTTTTTATGAATTGCCAAACCAAATTAAGAATAAATCACTTGACAGCTGTTAAATAGGTCGCCATCTTGGAAAGTAATGCCAACTTAAACTTCTATACCTGAAAAAAAACACTCTTTATTTATGTATAATGCAATTATTTATGAAATCAAATGGCCTTTTATTTCAGCAAAAAATGCTACAGTTACAATTTGATAAAAATTATCTGTGTCATCACCCATTTTGCGATATTCAATGCTTCACCATATTCTCACTCACTTTGCGTGATTAAATTTTTATACGTCATTATGAACTAGGATTGGCACAATTTACTGTATTTAACGTTAAATGAAAATCAATTGATTTACCCTAGAGGACTGAATATTATCTTTGACTCAAAAGTAATTTTCTTCCCACTTCAGTATTTATCAAAAAGAACACGGAAGAATAACAAATAGAAGCAATACTATTATATGGTTGAATAAATAAACTATTTTCATAGTATATGCATGTTTTGAAGATTTAAGAAGCAGAAAAAATAAGATTATCATCCTCATCCCCCACACACTAATCAGTAGGAATCGCGCTTTTATGACTGTCTAAAAAGTTTGGGAGGAGGAGGGTTGGAACTCGATAATTAAATCAAACAGGAATTTAAGTATGATGTCCAATATAATGGTAAACGTGTCTTAAAATTTTAGTTTTATAATTAGATACATTTCTATGAATAAACTCGAATTAAATTATTTAAAATTAGCAAGGATATAAAATTACGGCCAGAAAATCTTGTAAAAAATGCTGATCACTTTTTCTTAAAAAAATTAAAACATGCTTTGTATACTTAAACTAATATAAATTTAGAAGTGTTCTATTTTTTAGTAATTTGTAAATAATTGGCCGTATGATTTTTAACATAGCAGAGAAATGCATCCCTTTTATTTAAAATAATTTACTGTAAAGAAATAGTTAGTTGTGTGAAATTGTAGTTTCTATTGTTTCTAAGGTAAAAAATATTTCAATAAACCTTTTCAATCATTTTATAGGCATTTAAATAAGGAAATTTATTTTTAATTCGGCTTTTAATATAGTTATTTTAGAAGAGGAAACCACACAAGAGAGTATCCTATGGTTTCTTACGGAACAAGAATTCTTGCATTTTAAATTTGTGAATTTTTAACTTTCTCTTTATAAGAAAACTTATTGCGTGTAAATTAGGCATAGCGTGTAGAGACAGAAAATTTAGGCTTTTCATTCCATTTAATTAAAAACTATAACACAGGCAGTATGTAATTCAATTTTTGTCTTGTTCAAACTCGAATTTCATTAGGTACAAAAAAAAGAATCGCTTCCATAAATATGTATTTATATATGAATAATTACATTTAGCAGTAACATGTAATTGAAATCCACTTTTTCATTATTTTATTTGGCATAAATTGAATGGAGTTTATACATTATATGTGTAGATATATGATTACACTATGGAAGGATATATACTAATTTCCGTTTGAAAATGAGTTTAATTTATAAGCTGATCTAGCTTTGAATTATGAGAAAAAAATTGTTTCTAGTTAATTTTGGAAGTATGCTCTTTTATTTTTACAGAGAGAGAGTTTGATATAAAGTGATAAAATATTAAGCTTTTAAAAATTTTCCGTTTATATTAAACAAACATAAAAATCAGAGAAACTCGATTCATTGTCAGAGTGAAAACCATAGCTTCCGGTCAATCCATCATTCGACTTTGTATCATTATGAATATGTATACATATTGAATTGTTATTAATAAAACAAGTATTTATATACGAATACGAAACGATTAAAGTGTAATTTGATGACCCTCAGAATGAACGAAACAAATAACCGATTTAATAAAAATCTATCAATGAATATTCAGTGCACAAAATATCTAAAAAATTATGAATAAACATTCTACTTTGTAGAATAGTAAACTAAATACGAAAATAAGCATTTCAAGTCACTTTAGTAAACGCTTTTTATTCTGTATCAAAAACTTACCCTTTCGATTTATAGTCATAACATTTTTGAAAGATCCGACAAAATTACTTATTGGTTATATTTAAAATACTTATTCGTAACATCTATAAAATGTACAATAGAGGAGCTGCTTCTTTTTTGATTTCCATGTCATGAGTAATCGTATTATTTAAATTAATCCAGTATCGTTTCGTTAAAATCCCGGAGCTTCAAAAAACAATCATAGACAATAATGTAAGCGCTTTCTGCTAGTAATCGTATAACTTACCATTGCAATTACATAATTCAACTTATTTTATTAAAAAAATAATAAACAAAAGAAAAGATTTTTTTAAGAAGAACAGGCAAATACATTGTATATATATATAAATTTCCCCTCAAATAAATTTCAAAATTAAAAAACTTTAAAAAAATCTGATATTTAAATTTTTTTTAAAGAGTCGGTAGGCCACATGCGGGTCGCGTGTTGGACATCCCTGCCTTAATCCTTTTGAGAACAGTTGAATTCTAAAATGAGTTCTGAGGTTTCAATAGGATTGGTGCTAATAAGTTTGAATATGATTCTCCATTAACTCCTAAACCTTCAAGACTCCTTATTTGCGTTTCTGCTGCCCCGCCCCATCGTACAAATTTCTCAAACCCACAATATCAGTAGAATTCCTAACATGTGTTAAATTTAATAAATTGCTCAAGTGAGCGTTAATTAACATGTTTTTATTTCCAAATCTGTCTTTTAATAGATCAGAGCTCTATCATAATTATCATCAGAAATTTGAAATCCATTAATGCAAGCAAGCGCATTACCACACAAATATGATTTTAAATAATTAAATTTATCAACTTTGCTTAGTCTATTGTTATTATGAATAGAGCTTTCAAATAAATTATAAAAAATTAACCATTCAGAATAATTTCCAAATTACTTATTTATATGCAATTTAAGTAAATTTATGTTCATACATTCAAAACCATTGGAATCAATAACTTGGATATTTTGAGAAACTGTATCAACCTGTATGTGTGGATAGAGTCACAATTTATTCTCTTAATTTTTGAAGAAAGCCTCGATTTCCAAAATATAATCTTCTCTTTAATTTCTTCCGAAGCTTCCATATTTTCAGTAATATTGTCAGCAGACAAATGCTTTTCAATTAATGTATTAAATAAATTTAAGTTACTTGCTTTATCATTTAAGGTATCCGACTACGTTGAAAACGTCATTTTCGGTCAAAAATCACATTTTCTTTTTATTTGATATTTTTAAAATTCAAACAATTATCTTTCTAAATCTGCCTTTGTTTTGTCTGTGCGATAATTAGAAAAAAAAGTTACAGGTGTTTAAAATATTATTACAGCGGTGAAATTGAAACGGGAAGAGGTGAAATCGAAACCGGAAGTTGACTGCTTAACATGCTTTTTACCCATAATTTTTGCAATTTCAACCCATTATAATTTTAAAAACCATTTCTGACATTTTTAAAACTATTTTATTGATAGGCAACAATTTCAATCTTTTAATTGGACTTTTGCGATTGGCAACATCTGTTTCTTCTGACCTCACATGTTTTTGTTTTGATTTGAATCTTTCGAATGTTGCTCGCAAATATCTTCAAAAACCTGATTTTTTTTTGCTTTAATTGTACAATTTTTAATTGTTAATTGTTTCTGAACATTCTACTTTTGATATTATCTGCTTATAAGGGTTAAAAAATGAATCAAATTAACCTCTTGAAAACGCAACTATGCTGGTGAGACATTTACAAAAACAGTGGAAGTGTTGACTTGTAATGTTCTTGACTTGAAGTGCTCAAACTTGTAATGAACGAAAACTGGGATAAGTAAAGGTATTTTCACAGAACAAAGAATGTTTTAGTGGAACATTAAGAGGTAATAGAATATTTTATTTAAATTGGGAAGTGTGTTTTTAAGTTTGTGTTTCTCCAATTGTTTTGAGAAAAATCTGTACCTGCATGAAGATTACATGTTTGGACTGACTTCTAATGTGACTTCAAAAATGCTCCGATTAAAGTTTTATCGTCCTTTTTTCAGCTACTGAAAAGCTAAAAAAGCAAAGTGTTATTAATTTGCAACCTATTTTTAGAAGGTGAGTGATTGAAAGATGATATTTACTTGTGAAAAAGCTATGTGCTAAGCTGAACTGGCCTTGTATGACAAAAGGAACATTTAGACTTTGTGAAAGAAAGTCTTGTCTGTGCTGCTACACCAACGGCTAAAGATGTCATGAACGACACTGCTTTTTAAGCGAAAAGCATTATAAAATGTTTCAAAATGTCAGTTGAAGAATGTGGAATATCCGTTGACGGCAGAGACACATGGACATTCATCGCTAAATGTGGTTTCTATAGAAACTTTATACATTGACACTGGGAAATTCTAGATTTGGAAATGTTATCAAAGTTTTTTAGAATTCTATAAGTCCTTGTATACATGCGTGTTCCTGAAATCATCTGGGATTTACTTCAAACATAGTGCGTACAAAATCTTTGTATGTTTTTGCACTACGAAATCTTAAAAATATGTATTTCTTTTGTGATGGTGATTCCAAAGATACCTTTCACTTAAAGATGTGTATGGTGTCAACAATGTCATCATATGAGTGCATAAGATACTTCTAAGAAAGATTGAGTATTCGGAAAAGAAAATTTTTAAAAAAGGCGAGAAAAACCTCGGTGAAAAGGAAAAACTTATCAATGTTATGTTTAATAAAATTCTACACTTTTTAGCACTAACACCAATCACGCCAAAGCTATGCTAAGTGCTACAATAGCAGTATTTTTTCACTGTTGCTCCAGCAGGGAGAAACCCATATATGGGCCGTGCCCGATTTGATCTGAGAACTGGTGTGACTATCAACGAGGAAACGACACCAGAAAACAATAAACAGAAAAAATTGTATGTATTTCTGTGAAACTTTAAAATATTGTTAAACCTGTGTACACAAAGCAGAGTGATAAGCAGTTATTATAAAATTGCCTCCACGGTAAGACACAAATAAAAATGTATCATTTAACGCCTGTTTGTGGCAAATCATTTTGAAAGAAACTTTTATCGAGCTAAAAGCGTTTTCTTTGGGTACCCATATATTACCGTCATTATTTTAAAAAAGCTTTCATTGATGTGTTAGGTATTTTGAAAGCATTTGGCATAAATGCAGGGAATTATATACTGCGTGATGAGAGATTTGTTGACATCTTTCGAGTCGGTGACTCGAAACAACATTCTTTGCCTTTTATAAAATCAACCAGAAAAAAAAAGGAGGCCCAAAGAAAGAAAAAATTTAACAAACTTCCAAAGAGTGGGAGTGTTACTTATAAATCAGGAGAGTTTTAGTAATATACTTGTCATATTTTGTTTTGAAATTGATTTTATAAAGTTTAAATGCATTTTTCTCAAAATCATTTTTTTGTAAATGTCATGATATTTCAAACATGATATCTAAAAAACTATTAGAGATACTTGTATGAAATTTTACACAAATGTTATTATTGGTATTATCTAGAGAATGACCTACAAGCTAAGAAATTGAACAATTTTTAGTTATTTTATAGTTGTATTTCTTTCTGAAAGTTACGATAATTTGATTGAATTTCCTAGTTCGCAAGCTCGACTGGCCATAACTTTTGATTCAAAAGAAGTAATTTAACACTTGTAAGTCATTCTCTAGAAATGTGTTTTAAAAATGTATTGCAGCAATATTTTATGGAAAATATAAAATATTTTAAAAAATAGAGTGTTTGAAAAAATTCCAAAATTTGATTAAAATTTCTTTAAAAATTTTAATTTTTGCAAATTTTTATGTGCATATATTATTTCTAACTGTACTTTTTATTATTGTGTATAAAAGTGAAACTAAAAATGTAAAAATATTAGGGATTTTTTGAAAACTTAAAAAAAAGACTCCGAACGTAGTCGGACACCTTAATTGATCTAAAAAAGCTTCAAATTGATCAACAGGTTCATTTTCCTTGTTGATCGTGCCTTCAATTTTGTTTAGCCATTTTGTCGACGTAGAACGTACCGCAGTACGCTTCTTTTTCAATTTTGAGAGATCTGACATTTTAATCTTCTACTCAGGTATAATTCAGTTTCAATAAAAATTCGGATTACGTGAATTCACTGTCGACGATGATATTTCCAATTTCAGGCCGAGGCTACCAAGACCTACATTAACAAAATTTGATATGTATGTTGTTAAATTGAGCAAGTTTGGTGAATGGGTCTTTCAGAAATCGACTCTAAAAGGTGGTTATCAGAGTTTATTGATAAAAAAGCTCCGTTTTTGAACTATTAGATTTAGACTTGAAATTTGGCAAGCATGTTTATTTCATTGAGTAGAGCGTTAAAATATAATTCTACTTCAATTTTAGAAATTATTGTTTAGAAGTTCTGTCCTTTTTTTTAAACAAAGAATTCAAGAATATTTTTCAATACCATCAAATTCCTAAAAAAATGTTATTGTTGCTTTAAGTCAGAGTTTTTGTCAAAGTGTGGGGCGCGCCCCCCTGGGGGGCGCGATAACTCTACAAGGGGGGCGCGAGCGTATCAAAAATTTAAAGATTTTTTTTAAAAAAAATAACTGGAAAGAGGAGTAAAACAAAATATTTTCTTCCATAATAAAAAAAAAATACACACAACAACACTGAAATAATTTATGTTTATTATCTGGCTTTTTTCCGTAATCAAATAGCAATCTTTGATCTCAAAACGAAATTAAAGGAAAAAAAACATTTTGTTTTATTTGGTGTATTTCCTCAATGAGAAATTTTTTATTACGTTTTAACATAAAATATTACTCGTTAAAAGAAAAAAACGAAACCCAGACCCTGAGAAAAATTCTAAGAAGATAAACAATTCACCACTGTAATTATTATTGAAATACTGTACATTAGTTGTAGAAAAAGAAAAGGAAGTCATAATTCACTTTTCAGCCAGGCTGCATAGTACGTTTGCTAATCATTTGATTGACCTTCAATCTTATGGTATGGTTATTATCAATATTAGTTCCCTCCCAGCTTTTATGCGTTTGCTTTTCGCTTAGGGAAATTGTAAATAATTGAGTTTTGCGATATTTGGAAAAGAATTGATTGGTTTAACATTTCTGTAGGATAATTGAAAAGTGTCTGATTTGCGTCCTTTATTATGGTCTTGTACTTTTGAATCATTTTAGTTCAGTTTTATTGGATTTTTTTCTCAAATCATCAAAGAATTGAATAGTCCTTGAAAGAAGGTAAGTATACTTTCTATAAATTAAAATATTCACTAGAATTCCGATTTGTATCGTGTACAGTAAAAATAATTCTAAACAAATGATTGGGGTGACTGAGTCCCCCCGCACTACCATTAATCTTAGTATCGAGTACGCGCCTGCTCCCGGGTTAAAACATTTTGAAGTCTTCTCGCTTTAAATGTTAAAAAGTAACACAATTATTCTTCATCGGAATTTTATATTCTTTTTCATAATTTAACATTATAATTCTAATTGCTAATTGTGTGAGGTTTAAAATTACAGTTCTTTTAAACAGTTATTTACAATTATAGCATTTATCTAAAAAAAATCATTTTACATTTTTGTATACAATGTCGTGTGCACACAGTTTTACTCTCCTTACAGTTCAGCTATTATATCAAGAATAATGTTTATTTTTTTAAAAAATGAACTCGTGCGAAGAGTCGGTGTTTCAGCCAATATATGTTTGATGTATCAGTACTGAAGAAGGTATTTTATAAATAATTCTTTATTACTGAATTTGGCCGCGGTAACCGAGTGGTATAGGTATCGGATCGTGGCTTGCCTTGTCACGAGTTCGAGCCTAGTACCACTAAAGACCCGCCGTGTAGGGCAGCGATGCACGTTAAATCTGTTGAGAGTTGAAACGTTTTCCCGTTGGTGTGGTGTGGTAGTTAGGAGAGAGGGGTGCCAGCTCAGGTGTCATCCACGTCACTTGACCATGGTTCAAAATTACGTGGTCCGTCGTCACAAGCCCTCGTGCAGCTGAACAGTGCGACGTTAATATTCAATCAATCAATCTTATTACTAAATTAAGAACAAGTTTAATAATTATTAGGGACTTCCACGGGCTTGTCTTGTAGAGGAAAGTTTTTCAAATGAAGGTTTAATATCAGAAATTGACACTTAAAGAGTTATTTTTCTATATTTAGCTGAGATCTATATTTTGTCTTCAAGACATCCACTGCAGAAAATCCGGTTTGAAAAAGGTAGGATGTTGAAAATGGTAATAGTATAGGAAGTGCTTTTGTTTTCAGTACAGATAATTCCTCATCCACCTCTACCCCAAATTCAAAGAGCGATTTAATACAAAATTGCCTTTTAATTTTTCACTGGATATGAAATGTATGAAGATTTCTTCTTCGGAAGTTGAGAGCCCTTCTGGAGTGTCTTGAAATAGATCCCTAATCCACTCGTAACTTGCTACCAAGCTATCCTCATCCAGAAAATACTTTTTAAAATTCTTTGCCAACATAGCTAAATGATTTTACATGTTTTAAAAACAACTTTCACATGTTGTTCTACAGATTTGTAAGTTTTAACACATATCGAGCTGGGGCTTTTTTTCCATCATTTACTTCAGTAGTGGTAAATCCAAAATTTAAGTATTTTTGAGAAGATCGCCTTGATTTAATTTTCGGAACCATGCTCGTTCGTCTGTGTACTTGTTGATTCTTTATTATGGTCGAATGTTTGCTTAGGACTTAAAAATGTATGTATGATATTGTTTTAATCTACTGCCGTAAATACTTAATTACCGTGACTTACAGTTAACGTGGAAATTTAAAAAAATGTACATTCAAGCTAGATTCGGTAACTATAAAAGTATCGAGTCAACCAAAACTGACTGGAATTGTACGAGGAAAAGCATTTTTACATGTTTTGCGCAGACGTTCGACAGTTTGCCCAGACTCACGCAAACGTACCCTATAATGCCAGATGTGGTGGATAATGCCAGATGTGTGCGACATTGACTAGACTATTTTTCTAATGACATTTGTGCTTTGAGAAATGAATGCTGAAGGAAATAAATCTTTAATTAAATACATCATTTTGCGATCTGTTCCAATTTAAAAATTAGAGAAAGAAAAATAACATAATTCTAAGTAATATATATTTTAAGTAATTTTCTTAAAATATATATTACTTAAAAGTTACATATACACAAAATTTAATATACTTATCGTATTAATTTGTACGGTTTATAATTAGGATCGTATTGTAACTTTAGCGTCTCTCTCAAAGTGCATTTTTATTGTAGTAAATACATTATTGTTGTACAGGGGGGCGAGACAAAAAATTATGATTGAAAATTGGGTCGCCAGTATTGAAAGTTTGAGAAACACTGCTTTTAATGTATGAGTGGTGCACAGAGTATTTTATGACTAATTAATTAATACTAAATATTAAGAACAAGTTTAATAATTATTAGCTACTTCAATGGGCTTGTCTTAGAGAGCAAAGTTTTTGAAAGGAGTTTTAAGATAAGAAATTGACCCTCTGAGTTCATTTTCTATATTTAGCTGATATCTATATATTTTGTCTTCTAAGCAACCACCGCATTTTGTAGTATGTTCCAATTTAAAAATCAGAGAAAGGAAAAATAACTTAGTAATTATCCTATTACTTAACTTTTTTTTGCTTAAAAGTAACATATACAAAATTTAACACTTATGTCATGAATTTGTACGGTTTATAATAAATATTGTTGCTTTATCGTAAAAGTGCATTATTATTGCATTCAGTAAATTATTATGTATAAGGGGGGCGCGATAAAAATTGTGATTGAAAAGGGGGGCGCCAGTATTGAAAGTTTGAGAAGCACTGCTTTAAGTTCTTTGCCTTTCTTTATGAACTAATCTTACGAATTATCATATCAAGGGCCAGACATATACACACAATGAATAAATATGTCTTTCTTCTCCTATTTTCTCTGCTTCATCTAATTTTTTCCTTCTTTCTTCTAGATTTAGCTTCACCTTTATATAATATAATGATGAACTTTCTTGTTAAAATTCAATCAAAACTGAATTTCAAATAGTTTCAGTCGCAGGCTAACATATGATCTGTTATGTATTTAAAAATCTCCTATTCAAATGTCCACTCAAATTTTAAGTTTATTTTTTTAGAAGTTCTCTCCCTCTCTCTCTCTCTCTCTCTCTCTCTTACCTTACTTTTAAAATGTATTATTGTAAATTTTAATTTCAAAAAATTAATTTACTTTAAAAATTTATTATTCATTGGATAACAAGAAATGGGGTTATGTGCTCGCTTGATAAGTGTCTTTTGTTGTTGTTTTTTTCTTTTTTTTCTCCCGACTGTTAAAATTTATGAAACTTTCCCTACAGATATCTAATATGCATTTGATTGTACTTTGAATAATATATTTTTTTAATGTTTAAATTTATTTTTGCTTTATTGTTTTAAAAATTTGTTGTTGAAGTATATTTTCTTGTAATAGTAGTAAATGTTTTTAAAAATATTTCCTGTGTTAGTCATTTGTGTTCCTGAAGTCTTTAATCAAAATAAATAATATTTAACAATTAATTCATCGTCAGATCGTGTTTACTTGGAGCAGAACTTTAATTTATTTTTTTATATATTTTACTTTATCAGCAGAAATTTTTCAGAAAATAGGGAAGTGACTAAGAGATGAGTTTTCTCAAGGGGAAAGAAGGGGGGGGATGATTTTCCGTATTTTTTCTTCAGATTGGAGGGTGTTACTGTAGATCTTGATAAGAATGCAATTGGCTGTTTTTCTCTTAGCAAGTCTGTTAATATCTTTGGTCCCATCCTTATTTGCCATGTTTTCCCATAATTTCAGATGACGTCATTTCTAGGATTACTATATATAGTTGAAAAAGTTCACGAGGATTATATAAATGAGAGGGATTCTCTTTTGAGACACGATTGAGTACAGTCGCGTCATCTATACGCTCTGTACTATTTCACGCTCCACTGCCCAGGTCATTTTGGAAGTACCTGTCAGTCGTGCCTATAGCTCTTATCAGAGCTTTAAGGATAGGGCGACGACCAACTTGATCTGTTTCCATCCCCCACTTTGATTTTCTCGGATACGACTATGGCCACGAATCAGGACTTAACCAACGTTATGGAACTATCACTCCCCTCCTCTAACGAATCAACCCGACCAGGTACGCCCACGGAATCCAACTGCGAACGTCTTATTGCAATCAAAAACGACATCGAGAAATTTAGTATCGTTGTCGAAAACACCAAGGCTGGACTTAAACCCCTACTTTTCGCTGTAATTCCCGAAAACGATTCCACGATACTGGACCACAACAGAAGGCTCGAGGAGTATCAACGACTCCAACAATTGGTGGTAAGTGAGTTTACCTCTCAACCCTACTGTAACACCCCCGGCTGTACCATTCACCACACCCCTAGTTGCTCTCCAGTTAAACATTCTCAAAGTATTACTAAAACCAGTTCTATTAAAAGAAAAGAAAACGAGGACGGATACACATCCCCCCTCAAGCAGGCAAACTGCTAAAAACCGCAGAACCACCCCAGCTACTGAAAATAACTTTAAAATAGACTTAAGAAATTAATTTAACAACCTAAGAATCGAACAAGCAGCAGGACCTTCTTTGACTGAAACTGTCAACACACAAAGTAATGACACTCCTAACACAACCACCAAACCTAACACGGAAACCACTAACAAGACAAATTCTAAACTTTTACCACCCCCAGTTTTTCTAGAAATATCTACCGAATACAGAAACCAAATGAAAATCATAAACAACAAATTCCCAAAGCTCCGCAGTAAAATGACTGGGGAATATCTCAAACTTTACACTGACACCGACGATGAATATTATGAACTACAAGCATTTCTGGAAGACATCAAGTTTAAATTCTTCTCAATAACTCCAAAAAAAGACAGGCCCATAAAGTCGTTATCAAAGGACTTCCCCGCGACACCGACACAACAGACATCCACAAAGATTTAATTGACGCCGGCTTCACTGTTTTAAAAGTCACACAACTAATAGGCAAAATCACAAAGCAAAAACTCCCAGTTTTCCTCATATCTCTACCTAGAAACATACACAACGCTAAAATTTTCGACCTAAAGAAACTAAGTTACTTATCAATCAACGTAGAAGGCTATGATAACAAAGGAGTAACTCAATGTTACTCCTGCAATAAATTCAATCATACAGCAGACAACTGTCGTCTAACTCCGCGTTGCTTAAAATGCGGAGAAAGCCACCAAACTAGAGAATGTCAAATTCAACACATTGAACAAGCTTTTTGTATAAACTGTCAAGCCTTCGGGCATATGGCGAACTACGCCAAATGCCCACTTTACCCAAAACAGAAAAAAGTCTCACCCACGAACACTAAAAGTAACTACACCTCTATTGTCAATAGCTTAGTCAGACCAAACATTTCTTACGCACAAGCCACTAACAACAATACTTCAAATCCACAACAACAGATGGCACCACCAGTCAAAGCAATTCCTGCTACTAAAACACAAACTCAGGCCAACCGCGTATCCACCCCCCAGCAAGTTAATCCTAGTCAAAATTCTAACGCTGCCCTAATTACCCAGACCTTAAAAGGAATTATTCAAGCCCTCACTACCTTAACTGCTCAAATTAGCAACATGAATTTTAACAACAATACCCCTCCAAAATACTAAACCAAAGAAATCTAAGAACATTAAAAAACGCGAGTTATGCACCTTAATTGAGGCTATCTACGATGATGATGATGAGTAGACACCCAATGTATGGCCTGAGTTTGTGTTCTTGGAACGCAAACGGCATTAAAAGTAAATTTTTTGAATTTAAAATATTTGTTGAGAAGCACAGTCCCGACATTATTCTCCTTCAAGAAACCCATCTGAGACCATCGCAGAGATTCAATATTAGTAATTACAACTGCTATAGAAACGACCGTATCACGGACGGACCTGCATCCGGTGGTACACTTATTCACTTATTTTAATCAAAAGCACAATACCGCACTTCACACCCCACCACTTCAACACATCGAAGCAACCACTATTACTCTTAACCCGCCTAATGCTAATCCGCTAACAATCACTTCCATATACATTCCACCTCACTCTGACAAATTCTCATTCACGCGCGCTCGACCTAGAAAATATACTTCAGATCAACAGTAATTGTGTGATTTTTGGCGATTTTAATGCCACACACAATGCCTGGAATTGCTCCCATAATTCTACTCGAGGAACACAACTCAAAAACTTCGCCGATATTCTTAATCTTAATATTGCTTTCCCCAATATGCCCACCAGATATGGAACTAACTCCTCCAATACACTTGACATTGCTCTCATTAACAACTTTAATTTCCCATACGATATCACTTCCATATCTGATCTCTCATCTGACCATAATCCAGTTCTTTTAAATTTCTCATTATGCAATATCACTCACATGGATAAACCTAGAGCAATTACCACCTGTTGGTCTGCCTTCCATAAGAACCTTGATAAAAACATACACTTTGCTGACATTTTAAACATTAAAAACCCACACACACTAGAAGACAAAATCACTCAGTTCACCGATGCAGTCCGCTCCGCCCACTCACAAGCATCTAAGCCAATCACAAACAAGGCACACTCCTACACTCCACAAAACACATCAGAAATCTTATCTCTCTTAAAAACAGAGCCAGGAAACTGTATCACAACACACTTAATCCCATTTACAGAACTGAAGCTAATAGACTACAAGCTCACATTAAAAAACAAATTAAAATTCATACTCAACAAGTTTGGAACGACAGGCTCAAAGCCCTCAACACGCGCGATAATAGCATCTGGCAAATTCAAAAAAACTTCAGGAATTCTAAATCAAACATACCATCACTAACACACGCATCTGGCATCGCTACCAGTGATGACCAGAAAGCAAATGCACTTGCAAACAGTTTTAAATCAAACTACACAGAAAATAAAAGAACAGATAATTTCACAAACAACATTGACTCTGACGTCACTTCGACTCTTGAAAATTTCTTTGCTAACCCTCCGCCTACTCCACTCGCTCCTACTAACACAGACGAGGTAATTAACTACATTAAAAAGCTTAAAAATAACAAGGCCCCCGGCCTAGACAATATTAATAATAAAATGATTAAAAATTTCACATTCAAAACTATTTTTATTCTCACTCACCTAATTAATAAAATTTTAAAACTCCGACATTTCCCACGTAATTGGAAAACTGCTATTGTTTTCCCCATCCACAAACCAGGCAAAAATAAAAAATCACCAGATTCCTATCGCCCAATCTCTCTTCTTTCTAGTCTCAGCAAAATTGCTGAGCACATTATTCTCATTAGAATTAATCAGTTCATCAATAATACTAATTTCCTAAATCCTAACCAATACGGCTTCACTAAACAACTGTCTACCTACCACCCACTGCTCAGACTTACGGAAAAAATCTCGGGTGGCTTCCAGAGAGGCAGATCCACAGGAGCTGTTTTTCTGGACATCCAAAAGGCTTTCGACCGGGTCTGGATCAGTGGACTCATTTACAAACTAATAACTAATAATTTTCCTGCTCCCCTCATTCACATTATCAATTCCTACCTTGTTAACAGAACTTACAAAGTCAGAGTTAACAACACCTTCTCACTTCCACACCGCGTCAACATCGGCGTCACTCAGGGTTCCCTGCTGGGGCCCGTTCTCTTTAACATCTACTTAAACGACATTCCCTCACACCCACAAACAATGCTAAACCTGTACGCGGACGATACCGCAATTCTTGCAACATTCAAAAACCATAAATCAGTCACACTAGCCCTCAATAAACACCTGGCTCTGCTCGAAAACTACTATAACCAATGGAAAATAAAAATCAATGTAGAAAAAACTGTCGCTGTTCTGTTCACTAAAAGAATTAAACCCATTACACCACCAACACTATACTCCACACCACTGCAATGGTCTCAGTCCACTAAATATCTTGGATTAATACTTGACAAGAATCTCACTTGGAAACACCACATCCTACACGTGCGTGACAAATTCCCCGGCACGCACTAAGATTAATTTACCCCCTAATTTGCCGGAATTCCGAAATGGGTATGTACAACAAAGTGCTTCTTTTCACTGCCGTTCTGCGTCCAATAATTAGTTATGGCTGTCCTGTTTGGGGATATGCAGCGAAGACTAATATCAATATCCTAGAAGTAGCTCAAAATTCAATGATTCGAACTATCACTAAGGCCAATAGATATACTAGAAACTCTAATATTTACAAAAAGCTCTTAAACTACACCCTTTTAAAAAATACATACAAATGTTAGCAAAGAAATTCTTTGCTAACCTTCCAAATATTAATAACTCTAATTTGATGAACCTAGAAAATTACACTCCTCTGGACAACCATAAGAGACCTAGGAGAATTCTCCTAGACTCTTATAATCCACCTTAATTTCACTGCCACCTCATTCATCTGTAGATGAATGAACCGTTAAATTTTTCTTTTTAAATTCTTTTTTAATTTTTTAAATTTTAATTCACTACTTAAATTCTCAATGCTGCACCCCATCAGGCACGCCTTCTCTAAATTCATACAATCTGGTACAGCCAACCGAGAGGTAACTCACTAAGTTCCACCGACCAACCACAGTGCTTGATTTCCACTCCAGCTCACAGCAAACTACCTTGGTTTCCTCCTCAGACTTTCACGTCATCCCCCCTCCTACGTCTTGCCTCCACGTCAGCTTCTACGATCCACCAGCCTGCCAATCAGGTAGCTCCATGCTCCCCATCAAGGAATATTCCACTACCACAGACAACATTCACTATTCATGTTATGGGACGGAGGAACGCTCCGCGTTCCATGTCCCAATAACGGAACGGAACGGAAATTAGATTTGACGGGTGCCAGCGAAATGAATCGCTTATACCCAAATTCGCGGAGAGAAAGTATCAAGGAGGATAAATATCTGAATACACTCCCCCGCAGGGGGGGAGGATGGAGGAAGAAGCGGCCTAACGAAAACGAAACAAAAGTACGTCACGAGGGCAGGAATGGAGGAGCACAAGGAAGGGGGGGCTTAACAGCCCCAAAAACGCGTTCGAGGAGCACCAAAAACGCAGTGGGAATGAAGAAATCATACACAGTCATATAAATGAGAGTCACTTTCACAAACCGCCAAGACCCAATCAGAGAGCATCATCTCGACTCTCCGCCATAATCGAAACGAAAATTAGATTTAACGGGTGCCAGCGAAATGAATCGCTTATACCCAACCCGCCATAATCACAGTAATCCGAAAAGACCAAGGCAATTACCCCAACGATTGGCTCGACCAATCAGCAGTCTGCACCATATTAGCATGATACGACCACAATCGTTCCACATCTACATAGCCGGATATGGGATGGAGGCTCGCTTCGCGAGCCATATGCCCAGAAAAACACACTGAAGGCACGAGGATTATATACTAAATTTTTTTCTGAAATTTTATTTTCAATTTTAATATTTTAAAAACTTTGCTTGTTTCGGTGTTTTCAGAGGCGTTTTTTAAAGCATTTTCTCACTTTTAATAACGCAAATTTTTTTTCTTTCGAAATAAGGAAACAAAATGTTTCTAAATTCTGTTATTTGTAACATGTGCTCAAAAGTTTTTTTTTTTTTATTGAGAAATTTATTCTTGAG
>BMAU01019697.1:0-250000 GCA_019973935.1 Trichonephila clavipes
GCGACGTTACAGTAGTTATTTAGAGATATTATGTGTTTAATGGAATTTGAGCTAGTTGTTACATAATATTTAGTTTATAATACATACCCTAGTTTTATAATACATACCTTAAATAATACATACCCTAATTTTAATTATATAGTTTTAACTACGAATAAAGCAAATTCCTAAATTCAGTCATTATTGAATTGAATATAGTTAGAAATACTAAGTAACCTCATTTGTGTGTGTGATAAGTTTCTCAAAATTATATATATATATCTGTTAGCCATAATTAATGCAAATTCAATGAGTATTTATGAGTTTTAGACCCATAATGTCGAAGATAGCTATCGTAATACAAGAAAAGTAATTTACTGAATTATACAGTTTGAGTTGGATTTTGTTATCCGTAGTAAGTAGATCTGTGTTGACTTTTTTTACCAATTTTGTACGAAAAAAAGACACTTCGTCAATCCACTTTTGGTAGTTGTAAAAGAAACTGTTGAACTTAAATCCTTTTTGTTTAAAAAAAAACTTGTGCTTAATAGTTTGAAAATAATGCTTGATCAGCTGGCGGATTGTATGTACTCATTTCATTAAAGTTTTGTTAATCTTGCATCATATATACAGACTACTTTGTTCAAAGTGTCATATAACGAAAAAATGAGAGTAACACATTTATGATTTCTCGAATGAATTTACATCAATAAATATGATTGATTTGGAAAAATTTTCAATGGTTTATTAACTTTTTTTAAGAAAATATATCCTGTTTTCATTATATTTTTATTGGATAGAATTTTCCTCATAATGCAACTATTTTTAAGTGCATAGATCCATGAATATCATTTTCCATTTTCTACAAGATCAAAAATAAATTATCATTTAAAAGTTAATTGGATATATCTCTGATATTCATTGTTTATGAGTAGCATACATAATCAATTGTCTTACACATTTCCTATTTTTATGTGCATTGTATAAAATTGACTACATATTGAAACAGCAGTAAGTTATAATGTTTCAATCTATTCATTTAGTTTTTAAAATACTATAATATATTTTTTAAAAGTGAAACGTAAGGGCTTTTTTACACTCAACGTTATTTTTTGTGAGACATTCAATTAACTATTTATAGTTGTCATTAGCTTTTATTATGCAATCAAAGGAAATAATTGCCCTAGATACTATTCAAATAAAATCTCCAAAAATGAATTTTGCTGTTTAGTTAGTATAATTTGTACACAAGTCAAATTTAGCAGAATTTCAAGAAAGTATTTAAAAATTGAATTGTGTGTGGGTGAATTACTAGAATTACTGAGAAAAAGTAAAAAAGGAATACTTTTCAGTAGAATGCACATTTTAAAGCCTATTATCTAAAAATAATTGTATATATTTCATGGTATATACTAACTAAAGAATTTGGTGAAATTGACTGTAGTATTAATTATTGGAAAGTAAATATGTTTGCTTAATATAATAAAAAAAGCGTGTTGACAGACCATTAGAACGTTAATGTTTGACAAAGATTACATATGCCTATTTTTAGCGAAGCTGATAATTATCTGCGTCAGATATTCTAAATTTTTAACTTTTTTTGTTAGTTTTCTCAAAAAGATAATATTTACACTTTTTAATAAAGGTTGTTCTGTTTTTAACCGACTTAATCAGTTTATTTGATTGAATTCTACCATAAAAGTCTTTGTGTATAGTCACATCTGAAATATTTTAAGATCAGTTAATTGTTACAGACTTGAAGTGTAATCTCCAAGAAAAATGAATTTTTTTTTACCTTTTCACAAAAGAGTAAAGATTTACTTTTGAAGGATGTATGTTCTATTATTTTTATTCACACCCCATACTTATTCGATTCAATGCTCCGGACATGGCTTAACGCTTTTCAAACAGACTAGGAGACTTTTTAAAGCTCCTAAGAAGAGAAGGCTGGCAGAGGTTAGGGGGTATTATTGTAAAAACAAACACTGAATCGCTCCAGGATAAAAACGGAAATTCATCCTGCTGTTTATTTTGGAAAATATTTCTATCTGCTATGTATTCTGGTACGTAATATATCAATTACTAGACTCGGGAAAAGCATACTTCCGCTGCAAAGATGAGGAATCCTTGAAATGAAAGTTCTTATTTAGTTGGATTTTGAGAATGGAAGTTTTTGACACATTCATTTTAAATAATGTCATTCAAATTGATTTCTTTTACTAAAGAAAAGGTGGCAGAAAAAAAATTGAAACATTTTCTAAAGTTATTATATACTATGTTATTTCTTAAACTTTGATAAATATTAATAAAAGTTTATACTAAGAATTTTAGAATTAAAGTAAATTTTCTAGATGTTTGAAAATCAAATTATTCGAATAATGTGAATAGCAAAAGTTATACTAAGGATTGTTGTATTCGTGCTTAATATACAGTATAAAAAGTTTTATACACTTCAGAATTTAAATTGTTTGATTCATAATTAATGTCAATTATTAATTTGCATAAATCTAAATTTAAACTTATATGAAAGTCAAAACAAATTAAGCCTTAAACAAATTATACCTTATTTAAGTATGAAAGAAAATAACTTTCATCTTGCAAACATTTTTAATAACAATCATGTGTTGATAAATCATTTAACAGTACTTTTTAAAAAAAAACGTTAAGCAGTCTCAGGGGTGTTAAATTTCTCTAGAGGTCTAAAAATATAAACGATTTTCAAATGCGTATAATTCTTTTAAATTTAAATTAAATGATTCGAATCTTTTACGTATTATTTAAAATAGAATGGGGCTTCATAAAAGTATAAAATGTTTTTAAAATAAAATAATAATTTTAAAAGTGATAAGCATATGAAAATTCTATAATAAATATTAATTTTTTTTTGCTTTGCGCACACTATTTTCTAAAATATTAGCCTCTGATGTATAAAACTTTATAGAATTATACAATGCATCATACTCTTTAAACCCTACCTAATTTTAGTATTATATATCTTTTGTATTTCCAAATATTTGTAAAGTACTGCAATTTTTTAAATATTTTTTAAAAATCCATATTTTTTATTTATTAAAATATGTAAGTTATTATTATATTTATATAAAAGTAGCTACAAAGTATTAGGAATACATTTGTCTTTATAAATCAACTTATAGCTAGTAATTAAACCTACTCTTTTAGAAAATAGCATGCACGACGTAAAACTCAATAAATATTTCTTATAGAAAAGTTTCTTATTTTTATATGCTTATAATTTTTAAAATTATGATTATATTTTAAACATTTTATACTTTTCTGAAGCCCCATTCCTTTATGAGTAATGTGTAAAAGATTCGAATTATTTAACTTAAATTTAAAGAAATTATACCTGTTTGAAAATTATTTATATTTTCAGACCTCCAGAGAAATTTAACACCCCTGTGACCCCTTAAGCCATAATTTCATTTGAGATCATTCGGATTCTAGTATCACTATCTATTCCAATATAAAATATCGCAAGGACAATAAAATTTACTAGTAAAAAAAATAGCGGCTAATTTACCAACTTTGTCAAACATCAATTGAGCTGCAATTATTAAATCTCCCAGTAGAAAATGTTTAATATAAATTAGAAAAAAATTTTTAATCTCTGAAATCGAGCCAATGATATATTGTACCTGCAAGAAGTAGGAATATTTTTCACAGCCTAACAAAGAACATATAACATCGAAAATGAGCTAGTAGACTACGATAAAATTACATACGGATGTAGAATGCAAGTGTAAAAATGTTATTTGATTTTTTAAAAAATAATGCAATTATATACAGTAAACACGGCAGTCAATAGGAAATGAGACAATCGTTTGCGGTTATAAAAAGCAAAATATAAAACCTTTGAAGCGTAGTTTGAATAAACGTTTGGTGTCTTGAGGGATTGATGGACACGTATTCTTTTTTTTCAACCATACTCCGTAATTCATCCTCTGATTGAGGTTGCAGATCAAGAAACAACTTGATAATCACGTCTCACTTAAGTCCTTAATAGATAAAAGGTATGTAGATTGCTTGTCTGGGAACAGATACATTTCAGTACTTATCTGCTAATGATTGTAGTGAGTAGTCGAGCATTTTCTAGCTGGAAAATAGGGTTTGCTGAAGGCACGGAAATTTAAACATAATATTCATGTACCCTTGTATCGTTACAACATCAGTGTGCCTTTGATTCAAACCAGAGACATCTAGATACTCCAATTTCATTATTACTTACCGTTTGGTCTCGATTACAATAGTCACGCTCATGAAGTAGTGACCGGTAATGCCTTTGTTGAACCATAAGTTTGAGTTCTGGTGCCACCAAGAAATCACCAAAAATTGATTGACGTAAAATTTGCCGAGTCTCATAACCCTCACGTTGGTGTGGTGGGGATGTTTGGGTGACCGAGTGAGGAGCTAGCTTATGTGTCATATCCCATTACTTGACCATTGTTCAAAATTTCCAGGTATGTTGCCAATAGTCCTCGCATTGCTGTTAAATGCGATGTTAATAATTATTCTATTTGGATTTTGATTATATGTGACAATCCATTATCATTATGCTTATGATGCAAGACTAGAAAAATAGCACCCCTTTAGCTCAGGGTTTTGTCGAAGGCTGCAATATCACATAAGTACTTAATTTACATTCATCATCTTTTATACAGTCTTAAATATTTGATCATTACACAAGTAGCTTTGTGATTTTAATCTGTGTAAGAGCTTTCTATTACACAAATAATTTTCATTTGTTTGATAATATTAATTTTATAACTGTGATATCATGCAAATATACAAATTTATTAAATTTATACATAAAATTTCTTGTGATTATAGCTATTTTATGTTTTATGGTTCTTAAATCTCATCGCCTTAATCAAATAATAAAATTTTAAAAGCATCATAATCTTTCATTTTTATGGAGCGAATTGCTGTAATGCATTTTTTGAGAAAAAAAGACGTTTTACCATGTGAAAAACATTTATTACTTTTCTTGATGCTTGTGAACTGATCTGTCGCCCCGTTTACATCTTCCGCTGTAGCGGTAGATTATGTTTTTCTTTAAAATATTCTTCAAGATACACAATAAAGCGTCTGCAGGCGAGTACATTTAATGCCACGAACATTGAAAGAATAATACTTATGCATTCAGATTTTCCGACTTATTTATTTTATATGAAAAATGAATATAAATTACGTGAATGAGAATGGTGAAGGTTGTCCTTACGGCGCAATCTTCGCTCTATGTCAAAGACATCCTTGCTTACCTTTGTTCTAATGCGGAATTCTAAATTTTGGCTTGTTTTCTCTGAAGAGAGTGCTTCGGAAACATATTTTATTATTTCTACGTTGTGCAAATGTCTATTTCCTATTTGTTGCATTCCCTTTCGTATTTACAAATTTTATTTTTATTGACGTTCAAAACAATTTCAGACTTAATCGAATAAATCACTGCTTTGGATTTTAAAAATCAAGCTAATACGAATAAAAGTTCTGACATTTTTCTCTCTAATATTGTCACAGAGTTCATAGGAATTAATTTCATAAAATCTAATTAAGGATATTTATTTTTATCGAATCTAAGGGAATTGAAAGTTTTCCCATTTAAATGTACGTAGGAGTTTCAAATACACTGCTGGACAATTGCTAAGTACGGATAACACTAGCATCCATAGCAACCACAAAATGAAAGGAAGCAAAATGTGGAAAATTAGAATAAGTGCGGGATATTAGTAAGAAGAAGTATGAGTATGCAAATTTTTTTTCCACGTCTGTTCATCACGTGCTAGCGTTCATAAGAACTTTAAAGGTTTTGACGCGTGTGGACAGTTGTTGTTTCAAGTCAAAGTTTTACAGGAAAGATTTAATAGACGAACTTAAAATTTTTGGCATGTGTTCCCGACATCACAGATGATTTTATGCGTGGCCGAATTACTACTTACTACTTCCTCATGTTCGTCTTTTCCGTGGTGCTGTCGGTGATAAATTTGTTTTTATGGACGACAACGAAACATGTCATCGAACACTCGCTGTTCAGGATTGTCTAGACAGCGAGGGTATTCAACGTCTCGTATGGCCAGCGCGTTCTCCAGATCTAAACCCCATTGAAAATGTGTGGGATGCTTTGGGGAGGCAAGTTGCTGGTCGAAACTATCCTTCGACAAACAAGAACACCCTCATCCGTGCACTCACAAAGGAATGGGATAAATTGCCTCAACAGCTGCTGGATAATGTTGTGCAAAGTATGGTACGACGTGTGGAATGTTGCATCACACTCCATGGTGGACATATGCTGTACTGATGCCTTTCTTTAAGGTGCCTGCTGACTTTTAGATGCATTGTTCCATTTCTCCGTACGCAGATCAAATGAACATTTTTTTTTCTTTCAGATGTTTCACAGCTTTTGTACTTTCCAGAACAATAAATATTCTTTATTCTAATGTCTGAACAGTGTGGCAACTATATTTTATCCTACTAGGCCTCATGTCTCGCTTAATGTTATGCTACATAGCAATTTGTGATCCGTCCTTAGCAATTGTCCAGCAGTGTAGTAAGGTAACAAGCACATACAAAGAAAACGTTTATTCAGGAAATAAAAAGTATAAAAATACAATGTAGGAAGGCACAGGTACATATTCTGTACATATTCACCCTAATTATCGACGCATTTGTCCCATCAGTACACAAAAACATAGAAACCAGCACCGTAGAAACCACCACGTTTGTGCAACGACGTCAAGACGGCTTGCTGAAACTCAACGGAAATGCTGACCTCCCAAGTGTTTCTTTTAAGGTCCTAAGAGATGAAAACATCTTGGATCGAGGTCGGAAAGGTAAGGTGCTTGGTTCAATATATCCCACCGAAAAACTCTGTATTCAACTCGGTCATCTGTTCTGCCTTTGTCGAATTTCGTGCATCAAAACCACACCTGTCTTCGTGACGTAACACTTGTACCGTACACTTCTACCAATTGCCGATGAATTTCAGATGGAGAATTTTTATTTAAATGCATAAGCCGTACGACACTTCTTTTTTCAATCGCAGACCATGTGTCCGTAAATGCAACCACTTTCTAACTAACAAAGGAGAGTGCAAGATCTTGGGGACACGAATTTAGTTCGAATTTTGTAGGAGGATAGATATAGAGTTTCCCTGTTGATCAAGATCTATGGTTATACTAATATTTTTTTAGATATTTGCAATTGAAAATGCAGTTCACTCGAAATACAAAGCAGCAGATGCCTATGCAACAATACTGTACTAATTCGATGCGCGAGATACTTTTCGAAATTGTTTCATTTGATTTTATGACAAGTTTCACCATTATACGGACAATGAGGGATAAGAAGCTAATCGTATTTTTATACCAATTCTGTTAAGAGGTCTCTGGGGTGTTAAATTTTTCTAGAGGTCTGAAAATATAAACAATTTTCAAACCGGTATAATTCCTTTAAATTTAAATTAAATAATTCGAATCTTTTACACATTATTTATAAAGGAATGGAGCTTCAGAAAAGTATAAAATGTTTAAAATATAGTCATAATTTTAAAAATTATTAGCATATGAAAATAAGAAACTTTTCTATAAAATATATTTATTAAGTTTTACGTCGCGCATGCTATTTTTTAAAATAGTAGCTTTAATTACTAGCTATAAGTTGATTTATAAAGTTAAATGAATTCTTATTACACTGTAGCTATTTTTATAAAGGGTGTTTTTTTAGAGGTTTAGAACTTTAAATTGTAATAAAACAACGATGTATTATTCGATTCACATGAATTTTTTTATTCGAAAGATAATCTTGTGGCATTACATTTTAAATATGATTTCTGGCATAGGACTGCCACGGCTGGCTCGGATGTAGTCCAATCTGGACGTCCAATTTTCGATGACTTTTTCCAACATTTGTGGCTATATATCGGCAATAACACGGCGAATGTTGTCTTCCAAATGGTCAAGCGTTTGTGGCTTATCCGCATAGACCAATGACTTTCCATAGCCCCACAGAAAATAGTCTAACGGTGTTAAATCACAAGATCTTGGAGGCCAATTCACAGGTCCAAAACGTGAAATTAGGCGGTCACCAAACGTGTCTTTCAATAAATCGATTGTGGCACGAGCTGTGTGACATGTTGCGCCGTCTTGTTGGAACCACAGCTCCTGGACATCATGATTGTTCAATTCAGGAATGAAAAAGTTAGTAATCATGGCTCTATACCGATCACCATTGACTGTAACGTTGTGGCTTTCATCGTTTTTGAAGAAGGATTCCACCAGCCCATAAACGCACCAAACAGTCAGTTTTTCTGGATGTAACGGTGTTTCGACATACACTTGTGGATTAGCTTCACTCCAAATGCGGCAGTTTTGTTTGTTGACGTAGCCATTCAACCAGAAGTGCGCTTCATCGCTAAACAAAATTCGCTTATGAAAATCGGGAACAACGGCAATCTCGTTTTCGGCCTATTCGACGAATCTACGCCTTGCTTGATCATATTTAAAATGTAATGCCACAAGATTATCTTTCGAAAAAAAAAATTCATGTCAATCGAATAATACATCGTTGTTTTATTGCAATTTTTAAAGTTCTATACCTCTAAAAAAACACCCTTTATAAATATAATAACTAACATATTTTAATAAAAAAATACATTTTTAAAAAATATTTAAAAAATTGCAATATTTCACAAATATTTTGAAATACAAAAGATTTATAATACTAAAATTAGGTAGGGTTTAAAGAGTATGACGGACTTTTTTTATAATTCTATAAAGTTTTATACATCAGAGGCTACTATTTTAGAAAATAGCGTGCGCAACGCAAAAAATACTTAATATTTATTATAGAATTTTCACATGCTTATGTTTTTTAAAATCATTATTATATTTTAAAAATTTTATACTTTTCTGAAGCCCCATTCTTTTATAAATGTCTAAAAGATTCGAATTATTTAGTTTAAATTTAAAAGAATTATACCTGCTTGAAAATTGTATATACTTTCAGACCTCTAGAGAAACTACCCACCCCTGAGACCTCTTAATCTGATAAAAACTTTATTTATTGTTTAATTTAACGAGTAAATTGCATCTTCAATTTCTAAGATCTAAAAGACTTATTGAATAGTGGTCCCTATAACCATATATCTTCATCTACAAGAAAACTAAATCGACCATCCCACAAAATTTGAACTAAATCTGTGATCCCAAGACCTTACACTCTCTTTGTGAGATTTAGTTTTGTTACTTATGAGAACCAGCACCATCCACAGACATCGTTTGAATGCTGTGATCGTCAGAGTGTTTTTTTCCAGGTATATAGAAGTTTAAGTTGGCATTACTTTCCAAGATAGCGACCGATTTAACAGCTGTCAAGTGATTTATTCTCAATTTGGTTTGGCAATTCATCATGAATAGACTCACGCCTAAACAACGTTTTCAAATTGTGCAATTTTATTTCGAAAAAAATGGTCGCGCGATTTTCATAAGCAAATTTTGTTTAGCGATGAAGCGCACTTCTGGTTGAATGGCTACGTCAACAAACAAAACTGCCGCATTTGGGGTGAAGCTAATCCGCAAGTGTATGTCGAAACACCGTTACATCCAGAAAAACTGACTGTTTGGTGCGCTTTATGGGCTGGTGGAATCCTTCTTCAAAAAGGATGAAGGCCACAACGTTACAGTCAATGGTGATCGGTATAGAGCCATGATTACTAACTTTTTCATTCCTGAATTGAACAATCATGATGTCCAGGAGCTGTGGTTCCAAAAAGACGGCGCAACATGTCACACAGCTCGTGCCACAATCGATTTATTGAAAGACACGTTTGGTGACCGCCTAATTTCACGTTTTGGACCTGTGAATTGGCCTCCAAGATCTTGTGATTTAACACTGCTAGACTATTTTTTGTGGGGCTATGTAAGGTCATTGGTCTATGCGGATAAGCCACAAACGCTTGACTATTTGGAAGACAACATTCGCCGTGTTATTGCCGATATACGTCCACAAATGTTGGAAAAAGTCATCGAAAATTGGACGTCCAGATTGGACTACATCCAAGCCAGCCGTGGCAGTTCTATGCTAGAAATCATATTTAAAATGTAATGCCACAAGATTATCTTTCGAATAAAAAAAATTCATGTCAATCGAATAATACATCGTTGTTTTATTGCAATTTAAAGTTCTATACCTCTAAAAAAACACCCTTTACATACATACGAGTTATTTGGTCACCTGTCAGAGATCTTGTTACCTTACTTTTTGAAACACCCAAGTAAAACAGAAGTAGGATTAAACCTAAAGTAAATAGAATATTTTTATACAACAAAAGGTTAAACTATGCAAGTTTCAACTGGTATTTGTTAGCCGAATGATTACTATCGAGAACTCTCATGGCTGCGCCATGGTTTCTATCAAGTCATGGGTTCCAAGTTCTGAAGCTGTGTAGTGAAGTTAACGTGATGAAATCCGTCGAAGCTCAGATTCTCACGTAGGCGTGGCATTGAAAATAAAATAAAGTAAAATAAGGTTTTCTGAGATCTCAAAAAGGGGATTAAAACTGAACTATATAAATTATATTAGTTAAATTTATCTTTTACAAGATTTCCTTTCATGAGCTGTTAAAGATTTAATATTTTATGAACAATTTGTATTTTCTCTCTCTCTCTCTCACACACACAACCACGAATTTAAAATACAGTTATTCCTAGCACAAACAATATTTCTTAGCTCAAATTACCGACTTTATTTCGTATTGATTAAATTTTAATGCTAAAAAACAAATAGATATTACTTAAATGGCTTAAATTTTCGAAGTGTAGTTTTTGTAGAAACTGAAAATAGTCAAAATACGAATATTTTGTATATTTTAATGATTTTTTTAAATTTTGTTTTTTTACTATGTGTTTTCTTAAAAAGCTATTTTGTTTGGAGTAAAATTCTCCGCAAATAATTCTTTGCATTAGTAGATGAATTACATTTCAATCTACAGTCACTCAAAAAAGTATTGGTACACTTGGCATGCATAACTGTAAAACCATTTATAAAAATATTTATCACATTAAAACAAAAACAAAATGAACTAAGAAATATTTTAACATTTGGTGTACAATATATAAGGAAAATTGTATTAGTGTTATAGAATTATAATTTGATCAAGGTTTGCAAATACACTCGGGAACATTGAAAATAGCGACCCAAGAAGAAAGCATCGGATTGAAATAAAATTTAATACACATAATGACACAGATGAGAGATTCACTTGATCTAAAAAACAAGACAATTAAACGAATACAGGGTGTGCAACGACACAAATACTGGGCAACTGCAATAGCGCGTTGGACCACCTCCAGCTGCAATACATGCCGCCACATGGTCCGGCATTGAGTTGATTAGACACCTTATGTTGTCCTGAGGCAGATGGGTCCACAAATCTTGAACCACCAACTCTAAATCATGCACAGAGTGACACGAGGGAATCTGCCGTTTCAGCTGTTCCCACACATGCTCTACAGGGGACAAATCGGGGGAGCGGGCGGGCCATGGAAGTGTCTGAAAATGACGTGAGAAGTCTTGAGCAACTCTTGCTGTATGCGGACGAGCATTATCTTGCTGAAAAATTGCCCTTGGGAGACCATTTAGGAAAGGTCCTACATAGGGTCGAAGAATATCATCAACGTAACGTTGGCCCGTTAAGGTTCCACGCATCACAATTAAAGTGGACCGGCTATCATAGGCTATGCCCCCCAGACCATTACACCAGCTGTGTGGGCAGTGTGACGTATAATAGTGTGGGGGGAATTGTACCGCTCACCAGGGCGCCTCTACCCGTACACGGTTATCATCTGTCCCCAAAACAAACCGGGATTCATCACTAAACACAACCTTTTGTCAATCTGACATTCCACATTGATCTGGCGTGGCACCACTGTAGACGCAGTTGCCGATGTTCCGGTGTTAAAGGGAGTGCACGGAAAGGGTGCTTGGATTTAAGATTTGCTTCTGCAAGGTGTCTGGAAATTGTTTGTGGAACAATTGCTACGTCTGCTCGTATCGTTGAACGAGTCACTGTGGGGTCCACAAGTGCTTGCCGCACGATCCTTCGATCCTTTCTCCTCGTGGTCTTTCTGGTTGCTCCAGACCCGGTTTTCCACGCGTGGATATCCTCTCGTGTCCACTGCTCCCAACAATTTCTAACGGCACACTCCGAACGATCCACCTGGCCAGCAGCACGGCGCGTGGACCCGCCTGCAGTTTTCATCCCGATGAGCAGGTCTCTCTCAAACTCTCTTAACTGTGAGAAATGTCTTCTTGCACGTTTACCTGGCACGTTTCGCTTACTAAAATCTTCCTACAATCGGCGGGTAATCGTCACGTTCATAAATCTTCGAATTTGCGCTGGCTTATATAGCACCCTCTTCCTGATTGTAGCGCCACCTCGGCGTGTATGAGCACGCGTATTGGCACAAAACTTGGATCATTTGCATATCACATTACGCTGTACTTATTTGCGAAGTTTCGCGATTGTACTCAGCTTCCTTCTTGGATCGCTATTTTCAATGTTCCTGAGTGTATAATTCAAAGGCACACTGGAGTCAAAAAAAGTATTGGGACACTTTTGAAATGAGAAATTGAACAAATATACAGCGCATCAATAGAATTTAATTTCACTCTACTTTTTTAGACTAGAAATTTAAACACAAATGTTTCAACAAATAAAATTATTATTTATAGAAAAAATGGCTAGAAACATAGATACATCGGTTGATACGCGAAATTTCATAAAAAGTCATTGGAAAGAGGGGGAATCAACCCGCTGTGTATAGGAAAAATATTGAAGTTGAGTAAATCTACTGTTTTTAACATCATTAACAGTTTCAAGAAAACAAATAGTGAAAACAAGCAAAGATCAGGGCGTTCAAGGATATTTAATGAACATAAAGATAGGTGGATTGTGGGACAAGTACACATTAATCCAAGAACTAGTGCATTAAAAATGACTTAGTAATGTAAAAGTAGTTTCGAAAAATCAGTAAATCCTGAAACTGTCGGAAATATTTTAACAAAACATAAGTATCATGGCAGAGTAACTCAAAGAAAGCCTTACATCAGCAAAGCAAGTAGACAAGCTAGGTTGGAATTTGCTAAAATGTATGTAAGGTAGCCGACAGAATATTGGGAAATTATAATTTTTGTTGATGAAAGCAAATATAACATTTCCGGATCATATGGCAAGCAAAATGTTTGGTGAAAATCAAATACAACAATGCATATAAAAAAATTTACGGCCTACTGTCAAATATGGAAGGGGTAACCAAATTGTGTAGAGCTGCATGGCAAGCTCTGGTTTCGGGAACTTACATTTTATTCATGGTATAATGAATAAATGTCTATATATCTTGACATTCTCAAGCGAAATTTAAAGCAATGTGTGAGCAAGCTGGGAATCTCAGGATATTTTAAATTGTATCAAGATAAATGACCCATGACATACTGCAGATAGTTGCAAGTAATGGGTCCTCTACCACGGTCCTACAGTTATTAAAACTCCTGCCTTAATCCCATTAAATATGTGTGAGATTATTTGCAGCAAAAACTATATGAGCACCAAATTACTACCAAGCAGGATTTGAGAAAATATTTGGTCGAAGAGTGGACCAAAATCGAGAGATTGTTTTGCAAAAAATTGATCCAATCCATGCCAAATAGACTTCGATAGTTCGTAAAAAGCAAGGTGGGCCCAACAAGGTATTAATTTCTAAGTTTGAATTTTTTTTCTTCATTTATTGGGAAGTGTCCCAATACTTTTGAGCCCATTTTTTAACTCCATTTCTTTTATTTTTAATTTTAACTATAATTGCATTAATGTATGAGTTTTGTTCAAATTATTATTTGTATTAAATAAACTAACGTTTACTTCTTTTTTTTGGGGGTTCATTTGTATGTTTAAGTAAAATATTACGATAAAAATCTAAGAACTGGTATAGTATGTCCCAATACTTTTTTGACTGACTGTATAGTTAAATTGCTAATAACCATTTTGTGTTAACTTCATTTTTCAGTCTCGTGGAAAAATTATCAACGCAATTTGCAATCCTGGATTTCTATATAGACTGAGCTAAAAATCTTGCTCCGATTATGGAAACTCATTACAAAAACTTTCGAATTTTTGAAGGGGCTCTCCTTTCCTTTCTTAATAATAACGGAAACCCACACTTCCGGAGAAAAGGAAAGTGGGTATCTATTTTCGTTATATGTCACACAATATTCTGAAAACTTGAAATCTTTTATCTTTGAAATAAGTCTCCGAAAATTTAGTAAATATTTGTAAAAAAAATGTTTTGAAATAAATATTTATGATCCATTGTTACTCAAGTGCCAGTAACTTATTTTCGTTAAAAATAATTGCAGACTTAGCATAACAAACTCTCTAATGGTTTCGTGCAAGCAAATAATTGAAAGAGTCTAGTTTTTTAGTTTTTTTTTTTTCATTGCTTTGATCTTATTTTTCCATTTCTTAAAATTGAATGTAAGCTCAAAGAATAACTCTGCGAATTGAAATATTTACAATTAAGGCTCTGTTTTCGGCTAATGTTAAAGAATAGGACTAAATGATGAATATTTTTTCATTTATAAAAGTATTCAAACGTTAATATTATATTCTGGCTTCACTATCCTGTAGAGAATCACTTATTTTATCATACTACGCATTTCTATACGAGTTGACACATTTTTTTCTTTTATAAAATGTGTTTCGCATTTTTTCTCCTGTACTATAATGCTAAATGAGCTATCCCTTTACAAGTTTAATGGGAAAAACTAATTATCTATGAAATATTCTGAAATTTTAAAAACACTATACTACAAACAAATGTATGAGTTACAATGTCACAATTTTTTATAAAAATTGAAGCATTTTTTGCTGTCTAAAAATGTGCTCCGCCCTAAGGTCATGTGGCGAAAACAGCCTTAAGTTGTTTCTGATATACATAGATTGTAAAAAAGTTTTAAAACTTATTAAATCACATTAATTGTGCCGTTTAGCTGAAAAACTGCATCCGATTTTTTTATATAAAATTGAAGGCAGGCTTAATATATAATTAATAATAAATAACTTTTAGACAAGTAGCTTAAATGCGATTTTGTAAGTTTTCATTTTTATTTAAAGAAAACATTGAAAAACGCTTTTTGTCATTAAAATTTTAATAAATTCTTGCATTACTATTTTTTTTCCAGTAGACTGATTTATTGAAGAACAGTTATACTGATTTAAGCATTAAAACTCCGCCTGAATAAGGAACTAATAGTTTTCAACTTCTGGAGCAATATTTAATTTTTTACTTACAGATTCATTACGTATTCATTTTATTCAAATACAGTGACAGGAAGTATTTTCCTATCCTTTTGTGAGATGTTTTTAAATTATTATATTTTACTTTAAACAGGGAATGTGCGATAGATAAATCAAAAGTTATAAATTAGATGCAAGATCGCCGACCAACATAAAAACACGTTGAAATTAGCAAAATTACTGTCACTGAATAAATAAATAAATTGTGGAAAATGTGTTTATTATTTACAAATAAACTATTTAAAATAGTTATACAACTATTATATGTGTATAATATAAATATGCGTGAACATTGAAAAGTGTCATGAAAAAAGTCTCTTGAATTACTTCTATAAAACGTCTATTTGTTCATGTATATAGAAAAGTACATCTATAGTGACTCACTCATCATGAGATTAGACTCATACTTGAAATTTGATACCCATATTCCTTTTGTTGAGTCGAGATTTGCTAAGAAGAAATTTTGAGGATATCGGATCCCTGGAGGGTTGCGGAAGTGTGATGGATTTTAAAAAAAATCTTGTTTTTGAATTATTAGACCTATAGAGACTTGAAATTCAACAAGCGTGTTTTTTTTTTGTTGAATATAAATTCCCTAAACAAGGGGTTTGCGGAAATTGATTCTGAGGAAAGGGCAGTGTAAAAGACGAATTCTCATCCGTGTTAGAAATTGAAGTGCTGCCGTTTTAAATCGAGGCACCTAATATAAGAATGTTTTTTTTCAATATAATTGAAGCTTTAATACTAGGACTTGGGTATTAATAACTTAGAAACAATATTAGTGATATAACATGCTAAGATATCCAACTAAGTGGGCGGACAACAGCTAGTTAATTTTTTATACTTGTTAAAAAAGTTTATTAAAAATACAAAATTTTTTTACCTCATCTCTATTTTATGCATCAATTACATAATTTCTAAGTACTCCATATATTACTCTTGTAAAAGGTATTTTTTTAGAGGTATAGAACTTTAAATTGCAATAAAACAACGATGTATTATTCGATTGACATGAATTTTTTTTATTCAAAAGATAATCTTGTGGCATTACATTTTAAATATGATTTCTGGCATAGGACTGCCACGGCTGGCTCGGATGTAGTCCAATCTGGACGTCCAATTTTCGATGACTTTTTCCAACATTTGTGGCCGTATATCGGCAATAACACGGCGAATGTTGTCTTCCAAATGGTCAAGCGTTTGTGGCTTATCCGCATAGACCAATGACCTTACATAGCCCCACAAAAAATAGTCTAGCAGTGTTAAATCACAAGATCTTGGAGGCCAATTCACAGGTCCAAAACGTGAAATTAGGCGGTCACCAAACGTGTCTTTCAATAAATCGATTGTGGCACGAGCTGTGTGACATGTTGCGCCGTCTTTTTGGAACCACAGCTCCTGGACATCATGATTGTTCAATTCAGGAATGAAAAGTTAGTAATCATGGCTCTATACCGATCACCATTGACTGTAACTTTGTGGCCTTCATCGTTTTTGAAGAAGTACGGACCAATGATTCCACCAGCCCATAAAGCGCACCAAACAGTCAGTTTTTCTGGATGTAACGGTGTTTCGACATACACTTGTGGATTAGCTTCACTCCAAATGCGGCAGTTTTGTTTGTTGACGTAGCCATTCAACCAGAAGTGCGCTTCATCGCTAAACAAAATTCGCTTATGAAAATCGGGAATAACGGCAATCTCGTTTTGGGCCGTCGAATCTACGCCTTACTTGATGATCGTTTTGATGAATTGCCAAACCAAACTGAGAATAAATCACTTGACAGCTGTTAAATCGGTCGCCATCTTGGAAAGTAATGCCAACTTAAATTTCTATACCTGAAAAAAACACTCTGTATAATAAGATAATAAGATCTAAAGGAACAAATACTGTAGTTTAGTAGCGATATTTAAATAATTTAAAATTGTATCGTAAGAATATAAGTTTTACTTGTTATATATTAAATTTAGTGTACCCTTGAAGTATTACATGTGTACCTTTTTAAAAAGTTCGCAGAGTTTGACAAAATAATTATAAAAAATATTGTTTTTCAAAACCAGTGCGAACTGGTTATTGCAACAGTGCCGCTGTTTTAGAATATATTTACTTCCTTAGCGCGTTTCCAATGACATTTTAAAACTCCCGCATCCTTCGGCAACCCTATACTTTTTAGTTATATCACGGCCAAAAGAATCTTCTAAATAGATTCCATCAGTAGTTCTGCTCTTTCGGTTGGAAACAAAGAAGAAATAACTCTCCTTTGTAATCGACGCCATATTGAATTGCAAATAACTAGTGTTGTTCTGCGGTTAGAGACAATATATTAGACAGTTTCGCATGGGTAAGAAGTATGCTAACGATTCGAAAGCCAATATTTTGCTAAAGAACATGCGCCATTTTTATTTTCGCTTTTCTTTCGGTGGTGACATTTTATGCTCGGAACACGAATGCATGAATCCAAGGTGAGGGATAACGCATTGTTATCATTTTTTCCTTTGGTTTTCTGAATAACATTTGTAATAGTCTACTGAGTGTTGAAGACTGTTTGTCAAAGAAGGTTGAATGTGTTCTTTCTACTACTGTTGCAATAAATCGTTCTTTGGATTTGGGTACAAGGCATTCATTGAATAGTTATAGTATTGTTTTGTATTTAGAGTCGCTCTCTATGTAAAATATTAATTGATATTTTTTTATAACGAGTAATATAAAAAACAATTTAAATCAACACCTACTTTTGTCAACAAAGAAATTTTTTTTATTTTAGTTAAGTAAATTTAATTAATGAATTAATATTTGAAAAAACTGCATTAACATCAAGTGTCATCCACTACAAGTTTAAAAAATTTATTTGAACTTGAGTGGATGAATAAGAAGTACTTTATTAACGATTAAAAATTTTAACAAGATATATATATATATATATATATATATATATATATAATATATAAAAGAAATATGTATTATTTATCAAAAACAAGAAATAATAGATAAAGAACATAACAAGAAATAGCGTAATAAAAATATAAAAGCTGAACATGAAGAACAAAATTATAGAGAAATAAAAGAACTACAAAAAAGAAGAACCTAGCGAGTCAGAAAGCAATTTCGGACTTAGGACCGAATAAGTGGGGTTAAACTAGTTTAAAGGCGCCAACATTATATATATTCTTCTCGTCAGATTTAGAATTCATACTAAGCAGAACCTGCATATAATAGTTTCGTTTCATTAAAGCATTCATGGTATTCTATACTATATATCCTCGATTTTCCCTACACTTTAAAGCAGGGGTGTCAAACTCAATGGTTGATTTGGGCCAAATAAACAAATTTCAATCTAAGGTGGGTCGCAAAAAAAATCAATATTTAAAGAAACACAGATTTATTTCGTATAATACATTATAATATAATATAGAAGAAAAACAAAAATTTAAGGTTTGCGTCCTGACACTTGACATCTCTTCTTTGCTTTTTTTCCTATTTCAGGAGAAATTTTTTTCGCAGTAAATAGTTCCAAAGCTGTCCTGAGATGAGTGGCATTAATACTATTTCCAACAGCATATTACTTCTTTTCATAACCGAAAGTAACTATTCGCTGAAATAAATAGTTCCAAACATGGAAATAATTTCATATGCAAATTTTCGAGTATTTTCAAACATGGCTGGTAAATATTTGTAAAATTCAGGCACACCCACTTCAATGAATTTTACCTTCAAATTCAAATTTGAAACGCACCGAATATAGATCCCCTCCAATTGCATATGGCTGGACACAGAGTCTATATTTATTGAGAAAATCAAAGAAAACAAGCAAAATTTGTCTTCTAAAGAGTTAATATCTTTACATCTTGATTCTAAGGTTGAGAAAATATTTTCTGCGTATTTTTGATACGATCCAGTATCTTCGAGATTTGTTCATGTTGCACTTCGGGAAGTGCGTTTAATCTTCATTTTTCAGTTGTTTTTCCCATAGATTATATATTATTACATGCTGATATATTAGCCGGGTCGCAAAAATGATCGATGCGGGTCATATTCCGCCCGTGAGTTTGACACCCTTGCCTTAAAGACTCCTTTCATTTCATAAATCTCAGAAGTATAGATGCATTAGGTAAATTATTTTGTTTAAAAAGTAAAACACCAATTTTTTAATTTCCTTTCACGATCAAGGGAAACATTTCCCCCGTTTGAAAATTGGTGTTAGTCGTATTTAATTGCAACCTTATATGCATTTTCTTAAACAATACCTATATAGTACGTATGCGGAACGCAAATGCGTAAACGGTAACGTTTAGAGGGGGGGACTGCCAATTCGCTTGGCGATAATGATAAAAAAAAATTCTCGTCAACTATATTCTGTTATTTCAGTTTGAGTCGTGTAATATCATAATGTCTTCTTACACGTTTTATGGTATTCGGTATGTATAATTTTGAGCAATAATAAAGTATATTTAAGCAAATTAAAAGAAACGTTTGATAGAGTACACATTTATCCTTAAACGTTACACATTGTTATGTATTTTTCTTATAGTTTTTTATTTATTTTACGTCAAAAACAAACAGTTACAAACTAATATTTACTCTCACCAACTTAATGGTCCTTTAAGGCAGCGGTCGCCAAACTTTTTGACCTCACGAACCAGTAAATTCATAATTTAAATCCGGTGGACCACTAATAGGATATTTTAAGTTTTAAATATATTTATAAAAAATGTTGGGATATAAGAGCACATAAAGTACACCTAATTAATAAAATAAAATTATTAATTGTAACTAAATTGGGAAAGCTTTATTAATAAACCATATTAAAATAAACTAAAACTGTAAAAACAAAACAATTAAAAAAGGGTTTAAGTATATCAGATTTTTAGAATTATACTTTCCTAGTGTGATAGATGTTTCTGCTTAGATGAAATAAGATTATGGATATTTGGATCTAATGTTGTTACTGCAAGACGGAGAACTGCATTTATTTCAAGCTGATCTCAATCGAATATATATAGAATATATCTTAAATTGAACTCAATACGTCCGTAAGCCCACCTTTAAATGCTTCAGTTGATATACATATGTAACATACAGGGAGAGGTAAACATTAGAAGAATGCGAAACAAAACGCGAGACAAAACATCTTGCTAAAACAATGCAACTACAGCATTACGACTTATTTACCGTGGTGTTATTCTATGAAGTAGCGTTTTTAAAAATTGTCACGTATTGTTATGAATTGCATTATTTTTCAATGCATCTTAAAACATAACTTAAAGTAATGAGAAAGTATATTCCAAATTTTTCTGGGGACCAGCAAAATTTTCTCACGGACCACCACTTTGGCGACCTCTGCTTTAAGGGTTAATACGCCTTTCAGTGTTTTTAAGAACAATGTATCGTTTTCATCTTCAAGAAGTTCAAAATTTACAGGTCGTAGTTTAATGATTTTTTTTAAAAAGTGTTATTTTACTTGTAAGAATAGAGATGAAAATAACTAACACTTTTAAATATTTATCCTGAGTATTTTTCAAAAAGGACAAATTTTTTCAAGTATCAGCAGGAAAGAATGTGCAGAAATTGAATTTAATTATTCGTTTAAAAAATCTCGTTTATGTAAAAATTTAAATCATCTCGTAGAACATAATGGACGGAAGATAAACTACGGAGTATAGAAATTCATTTTCGTCTCTGAGCATATGATGCCCCTGAAAACTCACCATATGGAGGGGTTGACACACAACAAATTTATCGAGGATCAAATTTCTTACGTTTGCGTTAGATGAAATTTTTTTGCAGAATCAGTGGTCCGTTCAGGTATTATCTTCGTCACTTGAACATAGTTGAATTACGAAGTTCGTCACCAATAGCCCTCGTATTGCTTCAGAGGACGAAATTTAAAATTAATAAATGCATACTTCGGCGTTCCCTGGATAATTGTCTCAATTATTGAAACAATGAAAAATTCATTGATAAGTGCATATTTTATTGCAATAGTAAAATACCTTCAACATATTGAAAATGAAGTAATTAATGCTCTTGTGTGTGTGTGTGTGTGTGTGTGTGTGTGTGTGTGTGTGTGTGTGTGTGTGTGTGTGTGTGTGTGTGTGTGTGTGTGTGTGTGTGTGTGTGTGTGTGTGTGGAAGTACACTCAGTCCGAAATGAAGATCACAAACATGTTTTTCAACTTTATTCTAAAATGCTTCCATTAAAACTGAGAAAAATTTAAATTTATACAATTTGAGAACGGGTAGTTCAACCTTCGGCTTAGGATAAGAAGTTTAGAATTAGTTTTTGCAGAACTAAAGAATTGAGACCGTTTAAGCGTGCGGAAATTTTACCTGCAGTTTTGTGAATATTGCATTAAAACAAACAAATCAGCCTGTTTGCAATGAGAATGACTTCTCATAATCGTTTAGGCGATTTCTTGAGTTTGTGAAACGCTGACAGGCTTAAAGTTGGCCTGTCAAAAGTGAAGGTGGCTCGAGGGTTATAAGGGGCACTGAAAGTGGTCTCCTGGTTATGAAATCAATTTTAAACAAGTGGTACTCTCAGCAGGAACGTCTACCAAGGCCGCCACAGAGCAACGACACCTGTACAAGATCGTTACTTTTCATTAAGCGCACGATGACATAGGCGGACAACGGCTTCTCAGATTCTTTGTGACCTTCCTGTTGTGTCTGGAAGAACTTCCAGGCAAACGACCTACAGACGTCTTGCCCCAGCGTCCAATCTTGAATGACCCTTAGACAGCGGCAAACAGGAAACACCAGTTATTGGGGAGTCAAAAATAAGAGTCGTGGACACTACAAGAATGGGGGCATGTTCTTTTCAATGATGTGTCGAGATTCATCAGACAAAGGGATTTTCGACGAGTCTTCAACTGGAGAGAAAATTTAGCTCTCTTTCATCCCACCTACGTAACAAAAATCTACAGATTTGGTGGCAGAGGAATCTTTGTGTGAGGCGGCATAATGTTGGGCAGTCGTACACCACTAAGTCTTCGGTGCGGGTACTGTCAACTCACAGCGCTATAGGTACGAGATCCTTGAAACTTATGTGAGGTTGTTCTGAGTGCTATGGGCTCAGACAACATTCTTATGGACGATAATGCGCGACCACTCAGAGCTCACAATGTTGATTAATTCCATGAAGAAGAGGATTTTCAGAGCAAGAATTGGACCTCGCAATCTTCGAATCTCAATCCTATTGGTTATGTTTGCGATGGTCTAGAAAGAGCCAGTTCTAGGCATATATCCCGTCTCAGAACAACCCAAAGTTAAAAGTCGCGTTTTCGGAAGAATTAGCTTTGTCGCCACATTTATTGACACCCTCATAAACAGCATGAAAGCTGGTTTTGAGACTTGCATACCAGTATACGGTGGTCATACTCCATATTAGACAGAGACTTTTCCCGAGTTAAATGCTTTATCTTTGATTCATGATTTCACACTCTTTGATATGCCCTGCATCTTAATTCAAAATTAATATTTTTTCCATATTGCTGTGTTCTTTCACACATTACACTATGTCCCTCATCCAAATTTCATTAAAAGGCAGTGACTAGTGAATCAGTTTTTTTCCCTAGATTTTATGTTTATGACCTTAATTTTGGACATGAGTGTACATATAAAAATATTTGTTATAAATGGAAGCAAATAAAGGTAAGTTGAATAGTGTTGGTTTAATGAAATACAATAGTTTCATAAAAGTTATAATACAAATATTACTTCAAACACTCTTAAAATTGTTTGCTTAACTTATAATATTTAAACATATATTTTTAATGAATGACAATATTGTCAAGTTACGGAGTTGGAACTTAACATTTAATTATATTTTTCTTTCGGCACTAAAGAAATTAAATCATGAGATTGCTTCTGTTAGTGATATTTTTATCTAATTGTATGAAATTATTGAAGATTTTGCAAAATATTTTACTAGCACGTCATTACTTTATTCCGAAATGTATATGTGTGGTTAAACATTTTTAATTAATTTTTCTTTTTCTAAAAAAATAGTTCTTGCGCACTTAATTACTTTATATTTATGTTAAGCTTTATAAACTAAACTTTTCTTTACTAAATATTGTCCATGGAGTTTCCCTGCGTATTTTGAATTTTAAAAAGTAATAAATGACGACAATTTAAAGAATAACGACAACAACAACAAAAAACTAAATAAAAGTTGTTTTGTTTATAGAATGGAAAATTTTTACATAGTTTTAAGGAAATGCCTTTAAATTATAAATTTTGTATGTAATGTCGAAATTATTTTTGCATTTTATCGTAGAATCTTTGCTTACGAATCATGCCTGCTTTGAAGAGAATTTTTTTTCAAGTTTGTGTTTATCTTTTCTTTTCTGCCTGTAATGCGTTGATCCTCGCTGAATTTTCTGCAAAATTGTAGAAATTGTTACAAATAAGCATGTTCTAGAGTTTAAAAGGGAAGCTAGTTTTATTTAGATTGCATGACAATCGAAATCCACCCCATTGCAGTTTTCTTCTCTCTTTAGTATTTAAATTTCTTGTAAGAGACAGTTATATGTGTAAATAAATAAATTTTTCTTTCGATATGAAATAATATTTCGTATTCATCGCTACAGAAAAACAAAGAAAAAAAACAATGCAAGAATTATTTAGAATATTTAATTGAAATGACCTTGATCATTTACAGCACTTGAATGTTTGTCAAAAATGCAATCTTTGCAAAAATATTTCTGAAGAAATTATCTATCCAGTTTATATGAATTATATAAGTGACGTGGTAGTCTAATGGTCAAGGTAACGAACTCGTGGCAATCCCATTGGTATGGCGTGGTAGTTAATAGAGGGGGTGTCGTCTTCGTCACTTGACCATGGTTCAAAATTACATTACCCATCGTCAAAAGCCCTCGATTAGCTGAATAGCACGACGTCACAATCTTCACTCACTCACTCATGAATTATATAAAATTTTAGTGACTACTTTGTGAATAAAGTTAGAATATATTTTTCTATAATCAAAATTGAATATAAATATTCACAGATTAAGTAAAATGAAAAATGTTCTTTTATTGAACATTTAATTCATATCATAATTAAAACATCTTTCTAAATTTTTCACACACACAAAAAAAAAAGACCCGGTTAATTAAGAAAAGCGTCTCGGTTGTAAAACAAAAATCAGCTTACAAATGTTTAAAACAATGCATTTCTAAATTATGGAAAAATTGAATTATTTAAAATGCTTGACAACCTTTCTTTAGAGCAACGTCAAAACGACGAAGGAATTGCATGTTTTTTGTCTGCTTTATACTGCCTCGGTCCTGTCTGCTTCTGGACTGATTTATGGTATATGGGGAGTGGGGAAAAATACTTATGAGAATATTTTGTCGCAACACGGCGTCTGATAGAAAGCATCTCTTCTATTCTTTGACATTTTATTAGCTCTTCATATATCGCCAAACGAGAGTGGGCACTTTCCGGATGCCATCCTCTTCTTTCTGCTGCTTCGAGACCATCTTAACTTCACTCACTTAAAGCATCAAGACCCCTCTCGACTCCTCTCAACGAGTGAGTAAATGTCAAGGACAAATATATTCCTTTCTTATTTTTTTATTGATATAGATGGGGGAGTAGTACTTTTGAAAAGAGGTTACCTGGATATATTCCTGTCACAATTCTGTGCAACAATTCACTTTGAATATTTGTAAGTGGAGCTTTGAATAATTGCTCAGCGTGTCGTATTTAAAAAAAACAGATGTTGTGGAAGAATCTTAGGTACTGAACAAAGAGATATTTATAGAATGTATTTCCCTAAAAAGGGCATAAATTTACATGGAGATATAATGCAATTTTAATTTATTTTAGTTAACTCGATTTTTTTTTTTTTTTTATTCGCTGATTCTTTGTTACAAGAGAAAATATTTTTTTTTAGAAATCAAATAATTAATTTATAAAGCAAAAGTTGCTTTTTTTATACCGAAGGTGGTTGCATGGCTGATTGCTTGGCTTTGAGTAACATTTTAAAGCTGCTGTAAGACTATTAATGATGGACCTAGTAATTTAGAACCCCGGTTAGAGGAACACACTGAAATGATAAAATAGTTTTTTAAGTTCAGCATCATCCACAGACACAGATAAGTTATACTCACTTTGAAGCATTTTTTTTATTTATGATAATTATAGTTTTTTAATAAATTGAACAATACATCTAAAAAAATACTTCATTGCAATGATACTTAAAAATAATACTAAGCCAAAAATGTAGAATATAATTATCTTTCAAAAATATCATGCTTAACTTTTAAATATTTTTCTTCTAAAAGAGTTTCTTTTTAATTAAAATATGCATACTAATTTAATTAAAATTCCTACAGCAAAAACAGAAACCTCTTTTATAAAGGAATTTAAAAGTACAATAGAAGCTCTCAGCTGAACTTAAAATGATTAATCAATCTGAGATATATCTTGTTGGTAAGGCAAAAGTCTAGCGTTCTGTGGTATTCAAGAACAAGGCTCATTTTTAACGCAGTGTTGTCGAAAAACATACAAATGTGAAATAAAATTGAATTCTAAGCCTTTAAATCAGCGTTTCTCAAATTGTTTGGCGCGCCACCCCAGGGGGCGTGCTAACTCAACGAGGGGGCGCGAGCATATTGAAAAGTCAAAAACAAAAGATTATTTAAAAAAATTATTAATTTATTGAAAGTGAACAAAAAAGCCCATTCCGACATAATAATAAATTAAAATACACGTTTACACTAATGTACTACACTTATAAATGTGTATCAGTGCTGCACGATGAATATTTTACAATTAATTTAACAATACTAAGTTAAGGACAAGTTTCATAATGACCAGTGACGCACCATGGGCTTGTCATCTCTATAAAATTACACACAAAAATTAAAAATTATCTTAGTAATTTATACTGTTTCAAAAAATCCTTTAACTGCTGATTAAAAGTTACGCAACTCGCTCCTCAATGACACCATTTTTCGTGGCACATGTGATGTATTGGAAGGGGGGAGGGAGAAAAGGAATAAAGAAGCAAATTCTCTGAAATAAGTAAATCCTTCGCAAACAGTCAAAATCCTATTATTGCATTCCAAAGTCTTCGAAATAATTTTATGGGTTGCAGCGCACAGAATAGATCACATACTTCGGAACGACGAATTTATACGTCCGAGACAATCAACCTTTTTGCTGAATGAGACGTATATATACGCCAGTGACAATTAAGAGGTTAAAATCGTATTGTAGTTTTAGCGTCAAAGTATAGTATTATTAAATTCAAAACATTGTTATAGTATGGAAGGGGGGCGCGATGGAAATTTTCTGATTGAATATTGAGTCGCAAATATTGAAAGTTTGAGAAGCACTGCTTTAAATGGTAATGGTTGCAACACTTTAGGGGCCGCGGTAGCCGAGTTGTATGGGTATTGGATCGTGGCTTGCCTAGTCACGAGCTCGAGCCCATTACCACTAAAGACCCGCCGTGTAGGGCAGCGATGCACGTTAAATCTGCCGAGAGAAATGTCCTCCCGTTGGTGTAGTGTGGTAGGTTAGGAGAGCGGGATACCAGCTCAGGTGTCGCCCTCGTCACTTGACCATGGTTCAAAATTACGTGGTCCATCGCCAAAAGCCCTCGTGTATTTGAACAGTGCGGTGTTAATATTCATTCAATCAATCAATCAATACAACACTTCAGCAGAATGAAACCATCTCATGTGTCGTCTTGTTACTTAATTTTAGTTCAAAATTATCAATCGTTGCTAACAGACTCATGATTTGACGTGTTAATATTTAACACACAAGTAATATAAAAAAAATTTAAGTCAATTCCTACTGAGATCAACAAAGAAAAATTTTATTTTAGCAACTTTTTATTAAATAGTTACAGAGTTAATATAAATATATATATATATATATATATATATATATATATATATATATATGACAGAATCATAGTAGTGATTGGGGATTAATTTTTATTAATTATCGTTAAAGTATCGTATTGTCATCCAAAACAATCGTGTATTAAAATTTCAGTTCAACTGAATGCCTTAAAAGGTGAGAAAAAAAACCCTTTTCAAGTTTTGACACAAGTCGCCAAAAATTATGCCAAAGTGACTGTATTTGTAAATTCTTTAAATTAGTTTTAATCAATTAATTTTTATTAATTATAATTAAATTATTGTATTACCATCCAAAATAATCATGTACATAAAATTTCAGCTCAATTGAGCGCTTTAAAATGTATTTTATTAACACAATTGAAAACTCCACAAAGATAAATAAATGTATATATAGAGAGAGTGTGAGCTAATAGTAAAGGAATTAAAAAAATATCGATACATTTGAGAAATTACATTGATTTAAGTGTGAATTCTTTATTTATTGAATTATTTGAAGACATTCGTTTTGATCAGAGGACTGATATTCGAAGGTTAGATTTATTTTCAATATAAAAAAAAGATAATAGTGCAACATTAAAGGCACATTTCGCTGGTAATATATAATCTACTTACCTGTGTCATTTACCTTACATTTTCTTGTTCTTTCATTTGCGTTATAAATGTCTTGCAACTTCCTTTGAATATTCTTCTGTAACCTCGGGGGAGCAGAGTGGTCATGTTCCCGAACTCATTTCTGTTGCGCCGTGGATTCGAATCCCGGTGCTACTGAAAACTCACCATTTAGATTGCCTGATGTACGCTATATCTATCGAGGCTCAAAGTTTTCACGGATGGCGTGGCTGGAAAATTTGAAGAATCGGGTGCGAGCTCAAGTTTCGTCTTCGTCACCTGACCATGGTTCGAAATTACGCAATCGGTCTCTAAAAACGCTAGTGTAACTTCTAAGTGTGGCGTTAATAAGTGGCCAATCAATTAACTAAATTATTCTTTTTTAGGTTATTTCCTTTCTTCCTCAGTGGCTCGACAATCCAGGGTGGGCCTTGACCTTCTGAAGAAGCCTCCAGGCTAGACTTCTTCATGCTAGTGTTCCCCAATTCTTAGTTCTCAAAACTAAGATCTTTTTCTAGGCCATCGATCCATTTTTAGCTTATTTATTACACGAAAATATTACCAGCGTTTTTATAATTAAATGAACCAAACATAAAAGGAAATAAAAAAAATATGTATATACCGTAAAATCCGGCGTATAAACAAAAAAAAAATGAGGTTGAAATTTAGGGGTGCATGTATACGCCAGGTACAAAAAAAATGATTGCTTCAAAAAAAACAGATAAGCACAAGAAAAATTAAACTTCTCCATAAATCGGACTATTGTTTATTTGAAAGAAACGGCATACGTAATGAAATTAAAAAATTCTGAATCTAAAAATATACTATTTTTCAAAATTCTGTGATAATACTTCGAATAGATGGCTTAAAAACATACCAGCATTGTACATGCACATTTCTCGTTATTTCGTAAAAATGAGGGTACGCGCTGTACGCCGGATTTTACGGTAACAAAAAATAGTTAGTGATCAAAACTCTCCCTGAAAAGCTTGTAAATATATCGGAAACGTATAAAAATACAAAACATTCCCGCTCACAGCGCATAGTTATAAATGATCCCAGTATTTTGATTTGCGCGTGATTTTCCCTGTGTTGTCTGTTTTATCCACTTACACCTTGTGCTACATCGTGCAAAACCTTGACCAAAAAAACTGAAATCACTTGTAAACTTTCAGGGGAGTTGTTTTTGTCTTCCATGAGTGAATCTCTTGTACATAACCCCGTCTGGTACGAAAATAAACAATGGAGTAGTATCTTCTCCCAAAATAGTAATTAGAAGCCCTGGAAAATATAAGAGAAACAATACAACTTGCAGCAAATACAAGCGAATAAATTGTCAACTATTTTCAATGAGTTCTTGCTGAATATACATATCGTTTCGGACTGTTTGTAATGGGATGCTTTACAGGAAAAGTCAGAGTATTGGAAATTGACTTGAGATAAATACTGAATCACGAAAACAGTACGACAGGAATCTTAATAGTATCGATTGTATTTTTTTAACAGCTGGTGATGAAAGTCGTGCTCTTGAGATTTTTTCCTAAAGGAATAAATAACCCACTGTTAAGGAGTTATCGAAGGAGTATAGTGTTTATGTTCTATTTACTTGCTCTGTTTTTTTACTTACTGCCCATTCTTTCTCTATTTTTATTCTCTCGCATTTTTCTTTCTTTCTGTATTGTGTGGAGTATGTTTTCCCCCTTTGTTATTCTCTGAAGTTTCTTATTTCAAATAACCTTTACGATATTTCTTAAAGGAATTTAAAAATCGTATTTCACGGCATTCACACTTTTGATGACATAAATAATTACTAGCCGTTACCCACACCCTCTTCGCTGAGAAATTCATGATGCTGTATGACTATATATTGTTTTTAAATGATTAAGATATCTAAGTCCTTGTATTAAGATTTGATTACATAGAAAAGCATTCTTATATCCTCCACAGCTCGATTTGAAAAGAACAGGACTAGACTTCCTAAAATAGAAGTATATTTCATTTACTCTGTGTGACCCCCACCCTCAGAGTTGATTTTTCGCAATTCCATTCCTAGCGAATCTCTACTCAACAAAAGAGACATAGGTACCAAATTTGAGATCTGTAGGTGTTATAGATCACAAACGGGAAATTTTCTTTTTTATCTATAATGCCCCCTTCCCCTTAGGAGACGATTTCCGCTAAACCCGTTCTTAGCGAATCTTCTCAACAAAACAGAACATGTTTCCCAAATTTCAAGTTTGTAGGTGTAATACAAAGGTTGTTAACCCCTTGCCCATGGGCGCCAATGTGCCCGCCAAGTTATTTTTGTGCACCTGCGACTGTCCGCTGTATACGATATCAATTTCAACCGTGGCCAACCTGCGGCCCGCCATATATTTTTGTGTTGCCGCGAGATTTCTAATACTTACTGAAATTAAATATAGGCCGTAAGATTATTGTACTGGCAACACTGTTTTGTCTTATCAACTGTTATTGCCGTTGAAGATCCTCGCTTTGAATCTGACCCTAATTTATTTATTGGTCACCTTTAGAAGCTTTTGGAACATTTCGAAAATAGATTCCGGGAATTTTCGATTACTGAGCCAGCGGCTTCATTTTTTGTAAACCTATTTAATACTCAAGTTAATATTTCTGAAGTTGCAAATTCCATGGGGAAATTAATCAGTAAGAAGCATCTTCATTTGAAGATGAGATTTTAAATGTTCAGATTGATATTGTATTAAAATCTTGCGGACTTAATGAAAACACTTCAAATTTCGCTGTATATAAAAAAGTATATATATATCCCCTTTTGGAAAAAGGAGCCTTCTAATTAAAATTTTGTTTTCGTTTCCACATATTTATGTGAATCGTTGTTTTCAACATTGAAAACACACTTAAATCAACAATCAGATCTCAACTTAGCGATAGCAATCTCGAAGATGCTATACGTTTGGGAATATCATCTTATACGCATGACTTTTAAAAAATAGTGGGTAGTATGCAATGCCAAAAATCGCATTATATGTAACTATTTTGAATTTTTTGTTACCCTTTTAGTGAAGGATATTGTGTTTATGAAAAGATAAGACTGAATGATATTCTCTTCTTCTTTGTTACTGATCCCATTTGCCAAGTATTATCGTAAACCCATTCGTTTATTTCCAGAAATTATGTATAAGATATTTAAGATGCAGCTTTGGTCCGGTATTACTAAGTACGTACACTTCGTAATCCACAATTCAGTCAAATAATATGCTAGAGAGCTGGTTTTACGTAAGAGTCTTTGCTTCTTAGTTATAAGAGAAATACTATCTCAAAGGTTTTGTCACAACCGGACTGTAGTCATTTACTATAAAATTCATCTTTCCATTTTGACATTGCTCATCACGAGATTTCAAACTTTGAGATTCGTCACCAATAACCTATTCTGCAATTTTTAGAGCAACAATGATTAAATCAAAATTCAAACCACTATTTAATGCTCTTTATTCTGCAGTTAGTGCAGTGTTTCTCAAACTGTAGGGCACGTCCCCCTAGAGGGGCGTGATACTTCAACAAGAGGGGCGCGGGCATATTGAAGAGTCAAAAACAAAAGATTTTAAAAAATTATTAATTTATTAAAAGAAAACAAACAAAATACATTCTGACATAATAGAAAATAAAGTACACATTTACACTGACATAATACACTTATAAATATATCAGTACTGCTCACAATGTATTTTATAATTAATTTAACAATACTAAGTTAAGAACACGTTTTTTTTAATAATTACCAGTGATCCCTTGGGCTTTTCGTATATAAAATTATATGCAAAAATTAACGCTCATCTTGATCATTAATCCCTTAAATGCCGATTAAAAGTCACGTGATTCGCTCCCCAGTGCCTACCTTTAACACGTAAGCGAGCGTATGTGGTGTATTGAAGGGGGGAGGGTAGAAAAAGAATAATTTATATGTAAATCTTCTGAAATAAGTAAATCCGTTGTAAACACTGTCAAAAGGTCCTTTCATAACATTCCAAAGTCTTCGGAATAGTTTTATGGATAGCAGTGCACAGAAAAGATTGTATTTCGGAAAGACGTATATATACGTTCGGGGCATTTAACGCATTGGCTGAGTGAGACGTTTATATATGCCATTGGCACTTAAAGAGGTTAAAGTCGTATTGTAGTTTTAGCGTCAAAGTATAGTATTATTGAATTCAATACATTGTTATTGTAGGGAGGGGGACGCGAAGAAAATTATGATTGATTATTGTGTCGCAAATATTGAAAGTTTGAGAAACACTGAGTTTGTGACATTTTTTTAACATATTCAATTTCCCGTCGCCATACCTCTTATCCCAATATATTAAAATATGAAATAATCGCAGCTGTGACCAGAAAATTTTTGAAAATCATGAATTTTCCTTGAATAGTCATATATTTTCTAAAAAAATTAAAAAAAAATACCCTAAGCGCTGCATGTATCACAAAATAAATATTAAGCCTAAAATAGAAAGATAAATTTATATTTACCGTATATCACGGTGCGTATAAAGCGCACTCTTAACACATAAACTAACAAGGAGAGGGCGCGACTAAGGAAATTCATTTGGGGTCGAGACTAGGTGTAATAGTAGTACTCCTTTAGGGTGTTCAACCCTCAATGTAATTCGGCTGAATGACCAGTCAATTTGGAAAAAAAAACCTTCGAAATTCATGCTTAGATTTATACAATTAAATTTCAATTTCCTCCAACAATTTCGTAGCTTGGTTGATATATCGTCTGCATACTATGCGAGAGGTCTGGGTTCGATTCATCGGTCCATTTTTTTTTCATTTCATTCAATTATTTTTGAAATTAAATACTTATTTATCAAATGTTTATTTAATATTAAATGATATTTTATGTAATTATTTTGTATTTTATAGAGTAACAAAAATTAAATAAATATATTATTTAAATTATTTATTATTAAAATTATTTAAAATTATTATTAATAAAATTATTTAAAATTATTAATTAAAATTATTTAAAATAATTATTCATTAAATTTTTTAATAATTAAAATTAAAAATATTGATTAAAATTATATATAAAATAATTATTAATTAAATTTAATTAATAAAAATTATTAATAAGAATTATTTATTTATTATTAAAATTATTTATTTATTATTAAAATTATTTATTTATTATTAAAATTATTTATTATTAAAATTATTTATTTATTAAAATTATTTATTTATTAAAATTATTTATTTATTATTAAAATTATTTATTTATTATTAAAATTATTTATTTATTATTAAAATTGTTTATTTATTATTAAAATTAATTATTTATTACTAAAATTAAATACATTTATTTAAAAAGGACTTATTAACCGTTTTATAAAATTATAAAATAATTAATAATATATAGAAAATACTTTTTTTATTACATTAATTATAAAATTAATTTTATAATAATATACTTTAAAAATTGTTTTATATTATATATAATATTTTATTTATAGTCTGTTTTATTTCACATTATAAAACTATTTGTAACTAATTTTTATGTATATCATTTAATATTTATTATATATTTTATTACAAATATTATTTATAAATCTAAAAATATATTTATAAAATTTAATTTAAATATTTATATAATTGCAAGATTTTTTTTTACTTTATAAAATACAAAATAATTACATAGAATATCATTTAATATTTAATAAACCCTTCATAAATAAGTTTATTTAATTTTAAAAATAATTAAATGAAATGAAAAAAAAATTGATCCATGAAGCGAACCCAGACCTCGCGCATAGTATGCAGACGATATATCAACCAAGCTACGAAATTGTTGGAGGAAATTGAAATTTAATTGTATAAAACTAAGCATGAATTTCGAAGGCTTTTTTCTCCGAATTGACTGGCCATTCAGCCGAATTACATTGAGGGTTGAACACCCTAAAGGAGTACTACTATTACACAGTCTCGACCCCTAATGAATTTCCTTACTCGTGCCCTCTCCTTGTAAGATTGAAATTTATGGGCGTGCACTTACGCTGAATATAAAAATGATAGCTTTAAAAATAGAGTGGAACAATAAAGAAGTTATATTTCTCTGTATATATCTGAATACTGTTTACACTGCTCAAAATAATTAAAGGATATTGCGGTTTTAGGTGGATCTTGTGGCTGGGAAACTTTTTAGCTGATTGATACATGGTCGACAGACGTAGTAGGTTATATGAGAATAAATTACACATGTTTGGCAGAAAAAAATGCATTTTATTGCGCATTTGTGTATAAAAGGAAAAAACACAATTTGTGCATATGAGAAAAAAATAAGAAAAGGTGTTTTCCTCAAGGGAAATCATTTTCAGTAAAGGGTATGGTTTCCACGGACGGCCAGCAACGTTGAGCATCTTTGAAGCATGGAGTCAATGAGGCTATTAATCACGAGTTGGGGTATTCTGTTCCACTCTTCCAGAAGAGCTCTTTCCAGTTCTTGGAGAGTTTGTGGGGGTGGTTGGCGGCCAGCAACTCGTCTTCCTAGAGCGTCCCAAACGTGCTCTATTGGATTCATGTCTGGAGAACACGCTGGCCATTCCATTCGTACAATTCCTTCCTCGAAAAGGGAATCCTCCACGAGGTTAGCACGATGTGGTCTCTGCTGTTATAGTCCATTAAAATGAAGTCATCTCCGATTGCTGCAGCGTAAGGGACTACAATAGGTCTGAGGATCTCATCCCTATATCGGCGAGCAGTCAGTGGTCTATCTCGAATGATGTAGAGGTCTGTGCGCCCGTCAATGGAGATGCCACCATACACCAAAACTCCTCCACCGCCAAATCTGACACTTTCGTGCACGAACGCAGGATTATTTCTACTGCCACGGTCCCTCCAGATGAAAATACGCCTATTATCCGGATGAACAGAAAAATGGGACTCGTCAGAAAAAAGAACATTGCTCCATTCATTTCTCCTCCAGTTCACATGCTCTGTTGCTCACTCCCTGCGGACGTGACGATGCCTTGATGTTAGTCTAACACATACCAGCGGTCGGCGAGCATACAGACCTACACCATGGAGCCGGTTTCGAACAGTCTGACTTGAAACCGTGGTGCCAGTAGCCGAGCGAAGGTGTTGTTGGACAAGAGTAGCGTTCATATTTCGGTGTCTCGGAGCCATTAACACTAAATAACGATCTTCATTGGGCATTGTTGCCCGTCTACGACCTTGTCCTGGTCTTCGGTCTGCACTTTCAGTCTCCAAAAAACTGTTCCATATCCTGGAAATCACACTTTGTGACACTCCAATGGCTTGCGCTACTTTGGCTTGAGTTTGGCCCCCTTCTAACCTATCAACAGCTCTCCAAGCTTCTGAATCGGTTAAATGACTTCGCTGAGACATCGTACTCATCGAAATAAAGCAGTCACTGAATGCCGATCATCCTTGTCTTCATTTCAGTTGAAAGTCCAATTTCATTCGCTGCCGCTGAAGCGACGTTTTTGACGACGAACTCAAAATTAGCATACTCCACAGTTTGAAAATCGGAAAAATTTGCATTTGTGATTCTCTTCTTCCATTTTCGGCAAAAACAAATTTCGCTTACATCTTTATTTCATATAAAACTTACATATCCTTTAATTGTTTTGAGCAGTGTATTTAAAAGAAGTAACAAGTTATGAACTTTCATTATTGTTTAACAAGAAAAGATCGTAATATTTATCTCCCCACATTATATCTTTCGGTTCATCATTGAATTCTACATTATGTTTACCATCACGGTCACTTTTATCTATAAATAAATATCAACTTCCGTTCCATTTAGATGATAGATATACTACATTTTTTAAATGACTTTTTGATTATGTCGAGTTAATTTTCATTTTCATTTTATTATCTGCTCACACTATATCTAGAATTCAAATCACAAAAGCATTGTGAACATTTTTAAGGTTTCTTTGCAAAGAAAGGGTACGTGTGTTATACTCCAAATGTACTTTAAAATTAAAAATTGCAGTTCGAAAGTATACGAGGACGTAATATGCCGTAATATAAGGTACTTAAAATATTGCGTGATCTGACCGAAAATAAAAACCAACTCATCAATGCAAATCGACTAGTATATGGATTAAAATTATTAGCTCACTATATTTTAAGTGTGTCATCGTGTATAATTCTTTGGATTACTTTTTTAAATGTATAATTCATTTCCTAAATGGCATGTTTCTTATTTATAAAAGTCAGATGACTAACCCAATATTCTCAAAGCACTATATGAAATTTTTTTAAAAAATTTGGGTATATTTTGATCACAAGTTGGTAAAAATCGTGCGAAACAGTATGCGTAATATTTAGCTGACGATTCTATCATATCATAAAAATCATACAAGAAAATTCATACAGTAGTGTGAATGAATTCGTAAAATTTTATTAGGTTTCATTGAGACGAGCGATGATTTTAATGGCTTGGAAAAATACGCTAGTTTTATATTTCTCGTAGCTTACAAAATACCATTTTGTATTTTTTCGTGACTGAGTTAAGTATGCGCATTACATAAATGTAAGACTGAGTCCACAAATGTGGCCGAGATGAATCGTCGCTGATACAGCTATTATTTCGCGATGACAAAAAGTTTTTCTCATTGTCCAGAGATGATATTTACGTATCTCACGATTTTTTTGCTTTTTCTTGGGGCCCTGTTTCCCTTTAAGTGCCAACAAAAGTAAGATTATTTTTATGCATTCTGCTTTGTCGTTTTCTTTTGTGTGTCTAGTATTCTAAAGAATGTTCTGCATTGTTATTGATTGCGTAATGAAGTAAAGGTAAGCCTGCTTTTGTCATCAGATGAATGGTAATGATAACTTAATGAGAGGGAAAGAAAGATATTAAGGACAAAGAGGGTTCCTGGAAATAGACGAAGATGTAAGCGGATGTTTTATTATTGGGCAAATCATGGAAAATATGTGACAAAGATCGGAATGACAAACTGAAGAAAATACTTTATGTTTACTGTTTTTCTAGAAAAAAAAGGGAAACACACGCTCAAGTAAAGTATTCAACTGGGTGAACTCGGGAACGATTCAGAAAGAATACCGTATATTTCCATACATAAGCCGAGAATTTTCGGAACATTTTTAAAGCGAAATTATGGGGGCAGCTTATATATGCGTATATATATATATATATATATATATATATATATATATATATATATATATATATATATATATATATATATATATATATATATAAGAAACGAGCCTTACAGTAGTCGCATATGATGTGTAACATCTGATATGTTGTCGTGGTAAATACGCAGTAGTAACTTATATCCTGAAAAAAATGAATCGAGTATGATTGGAAATAATTTTCTATCGAATAACTATATCTTGAATGAAACTTTTATTTAATTAACACAAGGAGTAAAATGCAATTTTTTATCAAAAATAATTATTCTTGTTCGATTTAAGGAAGAGCGGAGGTAATAGACTTGTGATAACTAAAATATGACACATATACTTGTGATTTCAAAGTATTTAAAAAACGTTGAAAAACAGCATCAATAACAGTACCACTGTTAGTAGTCGAAACATTTTGATTTGTGTTCATTTCGTGCTTGAGTTCACTCACTCCAAAAAGCAATGGGCGGCTCAGCTTTTGGCAAACTGATGTTAAAGTTAAAATCACCACTCAAAATCAAGAGAAGCGAGTGATAGGTTTTTTAAAGAGCAGAACCACCTTCGGTATATCCCTTTAAGACCCGAATTATTTTTATCTTTAAATATTAAATTCTTTTGGTTATTAATACTATATGGACCCCAATGACACTGGGAAAAATACTAAAGAAATTCCTCCCCCTGGAACGTAGACGGTACCCGCACGATTGTGCGGGTTGGGTGTTATTTGTGAAACAGGTCACCTATGTAATTTTACATTTTTAGCTCTAAGTTGATAGAAGAAACAATCTTAATACAACTAAACTTGTTACAAATAAAGAAATTATTGATGTATAATTAACTCTCTTTTATTAATTCATTATTTATTTACTGTAAAAATCTTTTGTTTTGTTTTTGGCAAGTATAAATAACCATTACATTTTTCACATGTTTTCGAACTGCTTACATAGTTTTCATATCTGCACTTGCGAGGCCTTGAAATGCCATCAACACATTGAAAATGGCTATACATGCCAAGCCTTTTATCCTGGAGTGGCCAGGATAAAAGCCGTGACAAGTATAGCAGGTGGATTATAACGCTTCGATCTTTTTGCGAGTGGAATTACAGCACTGCTGTCTTCATCATCAGTTAAAATACTTTTTTTAGTTGGTGGAGAGGCTCATGATGTTTCAACTACCTCCAACTTAAATTTTAAGCCAACCATTTTGATTGTTTGAGGGATTTTATTTAATATTGCATCTTGTTCTCAGAGAAACCAAAAATTTGCAACAGCTAAAGCAATGTTTTGAATGAGCTAATAAAAAATAAAGTACAAAAAGAAAAAACAGGAAAGAACGTGGAAATTTAAATTTGATCAAAAGATAAATAATTTTTGAAGGAAATTAAAGTGATTTAAAGTAAATTTGAAAGCTGCAAGCTCGCGGGAATAGAAGCCTGGGCAGTTCATTTCAAGTCAGCTTTTCTAACCACTAGCCGACGAGGGCTCGTGGAAAGATGTAAAGTAATCTTTTAGGATGGGTAAAAAGAATGCGAGGGTAGCGAAGAAACACTACACGCTCTCATTGGTCAAATCAAATAGCGCGCTTACGTCACTTCCTGTTACCCACATCCGTCCCTTTTCACGAAATTAATCCGACAAATATCCAGCAATCGAGAGGAAAGATGTTACACATCAAAAAATTAAGTCTCGAGCGAAAAAATTTATACGTAATACTTTTTTTTTTCTTTTTAGATTTCTCGTTAGCCGTACCCAAGTGATTTTAATCTTTTAGTTTTGGGGTGCTTTAAAAGGAGCTTTTACTGTAAAAGAAGGGAGAAAAGTAACATAAATCCTTCAAAGTTTCCGAATAATTGGTGTGATTCACATTCACCCATTTGAAATTCTGAATGCTTATGATCATCACACAAGATTTGTCTCCAGGATATGAAAGATAGATCGACAATCGCTTATCCTATGTATAAATTTCTCCCACTCATTTTTGACAAAACATTGTTTCAGTAAGTAGCATGAATAGCATAGATATTGCACAAGATGATATGTAAATGAAAAAAAAGTGTTCGTGTTTTTATAAGGCTGCCAGTAATAAAACTATTTGTTAACACTCCACTCCTTTAGTCCATTCTTTCCCCCCGTTTGACAAAACTTTCGCCCTTTCCTGTTTGAAAATTATAGGAACTTTTTTCAATTAGTCGTATATGCCAGTTTCGAGTTTTGAGCAAATTTTTTAGGAAAAAAAACACTCGACTTATACACGGAATGGTTTATATTAGGAAATATGTTGCACATTGAAACTGGTTATTTCTATATCCTTTGAAAAGCCTGAAATGTCTAAAATATGCAATACAACAGAAAAAATTCTAAAATATGCATTTTTTCAGCGGATTAATTTTTCAAATGACAGTACTTAGCTTTGAGAATGATTCGGATAGTGTGAACCCGATGAGTGTTGCGGACTAAATTGGACATTCAAGGCAAAGCCGTCATGTAAATTTTCCATTCGCACAATTTACCATAAAACAGATTTTAATATTAATGAAAGATAAATATTTGGAAACATATTTCTCTTCTAGATCGCATTTTCTTTCGGTAAATACGGGATTAGGAGTCCCCAAGATATCCAATTGATCTCGAGTAGGACTTGTTAACTTTGATAAACGTATGTGATGAATCCCTAAAATGCCTTAGCGGACTTTTTCGACTTTTCCATCCCACATTTTCTTTTTATCTGGATTTTAGAGTTTAGTCTAGACTATAGAAATGCATTTTCTTTTTACAGTGTAGCTAAATATCTTGATTACGCTAAAACAGCCAAACAATCTAAACGCATATTTTATCAATCGATATGAAAGCTTTTTAAAATTATAATAAACATGATGTGAACATATATCACATATTAATCAGATTAATTTGCGAAATATTACTTAAATTAATTAAACTTCCATAATTCGATTGCATTATAAAAACAAAAAACAAGTAATGGCATCTTACCGCATAATCATTGTTTTTATATCAACCTTATTTACTCTTATAAAAGCATATCGATAAGTTTTTGTTCAAGGTAATTGTAATATTTTACCAGCTATTTAAGAATGACAAATCTGTATATCATTTGATTGAAACATATACCTTTGAAATTCAGTCTAATTATATATATTATTATAAGAATTGTTCGCATAAAAATATAAAAAAATTATTTCTGGTAGAAGGAAAAAAATCGTACTTTTAGAGAAAAAAATTAATACTTTAGTTGAAACTGCATTTTAACAAAAATCTTCCCTTGAGCAATTTTCATAATCCATTTGCAGTGAAGACATGCAAATAAGATCTATTCAGACACGAAATGCTTCTTTAAGATACTATAACACTACATTTCCTAAATATAATGTATTTGCTAGAATTTTTTGTAATATATCCACCAGGTATAAAAATTTAATAAGGGCTGCGAAAGAAAACGGTAGAATTGATATGGTGATATCATGTTACTCTCTTCACTCGGTACAATATTATCGGTAACATTTCATTTAATCAGTATTGTGTTGGATTTTTTTATTTTCTGACCATCCTCTATTTTAGGGGGGGGGACTCTAAATCTATTTTAAAAGAATATCCCTTTAGATTTAAAACATCTGCTTCTTTGAACGCTGTATGTCGTCGATATAATCTAGGGGGAGCGGGATTGTGATATTAGCTGTTGGGATTATAGTGTTTTGAGGAATATCCAACTCTATTGACAAAAGCTAGGGAAAATAAGTTAAGTCCTTTTGAGCCTTTAAAGCCTTTTGAGAAAAGTCATGGAAATGTAGTAGAGATGGTTTCCTGGGTCAAGGGATCCTGCAAATAGTTCAATTTCCTACAATCTTAGAATTTCAGAAAGGCATGCCTCAACCATGCTCAAACTGATCAAATAGCGGAGGACATTGAACATTTAAAGGAGAAATTCATCTACAGTGAAAGGGTAAAGTATTAGGAATGTTCTCTCTTCCCTTTCTGATTATTTTATTTGTGTCTCTTCTTAATTCTTTTTTTTTATTTTCAGTTTCTTTCTTTTTTCTGTTAATTCTCAAAATTTTATTTAATTCATGCTTCCTTCAATTTGTTTTCTGAATATTTCTTATTTTTCTGCTTTTTTTATGAGAATAGAACAATCATGGGATGTTCGAAATTCTAAATGAAAGGTAAAAGTCGCTGATAAACAAATATTTACTCGCTATTATGTAATATCAACAATCGAATAAGTATTCTTCAACTGGTGATGTTATATGATTCTCTAATGAAATGGAATTTTCAGATCGTTAATGTGAAATAATTAATTTCATAATATTTCCAAAATTCATCAAATTTTACGAAATTGGAATCTTTAATAAGGATTATAAAATTCACATAAAAAACTTTTGAGCTATAAGTAGTTAAGCTATTAATAAAATATTTATCACAAAAATCGATTGTTAATGAAATGATTAATTTCATAATATTTCGAAAATTCATCAAATTTTACTAACATGTAACTGAGATATAATTAGAGTCTTGAATAAAGACTGTAAAATTTTCGCAAAAACTTTGGAGGTATAAATAATTAAGTCATTAATAAAATAATTATCACAAAAATTGGGAAATAGATGAAATGGAAATTTTGAATTTAAAACCTCACAGATAAGCAAAGCAATTGGTGAAAATAAGTGTCAAAAATTTGAATGAAAATTGAATAACATTAAAACCATAAATTAAGAAATAAAGTAGGAAATTGTTATGTACAATGGACAAAAACTTAGTAGTGAAAGAAATTAGAAATGTTTTAGAATCTCTCATACAATTTGAACTGACATTTGACCATGTAAAAAAATTATTCTGGCACATATTAGAGAATTCATGATCCTTGCTATTAACACTCTTTTTCACAATTCCTACTATTAGCTTACCCTCTTTATATATTTATTTATTTATTTATCTTGTTCAAATTTTCAATCGTGAATGAAATACTTCCTATTCATCCAATCAAGTTCAAATAAATTTTTTAAACTTGTAATTGGATGACACTTGATGTTAAAACAGTTTTTTCAAATATTAATTAGTTAAAGTTAGTTAAATTAATTATCGGTTTTTGGCGCCAACTTAGATTCGTCTTTATTGTTGTAGCAATGTAACTGTTAAAACAAAGACAAAAGTTGGCGTCGAAAGCCTGTTTTTCTGCCAAACCGGTAGTGCATTGTTACAACAATGCAGACAAATCATGCTCTTTTTTTCAATTCCTACTATTAGTTCACTCTCTCTCTATTATATATAATATTCAAAATTTCAATCGTTAATAAAATACTTTCTATTCATCCATTCAAAGTAGGAATTGACTTTTTTTTAAATTCCTTGTTCTGTTTAATTTTCCCATAATTTCTGTAACTTCGTTTGTCTTTCAGAAAAAAAAAAATGCCACGCAATATCAATTCAATATCGCCAATACACATTGAATAAAATTTGTCTGAAAACAATGACCAAAATGAAAATATTAGATATGTCTTTCAGAACTATGACTGAGTGAGCGTGACTCACTGAGAGGTCGTGGTCGCTCGAACTAGTGATCGGTATTGTTTCTGTTCAATTCTACATACTATGAATTCAAGCTCTACCATGCAGATAAGCTAAAGAGCAAGTTAAATTTACCGAGGACCAAAGTTTTCATGTTGTCATGGCCTGGATGTTTGAAGATTGGGGTGCTGGCTTTATTGACAGCCGTGACTTGACAGTGGTTTAAAACTACAACCTATATATATCTTCGTCCACAATGAATAATCAAAAGCCCTTACTATTAGAAATTAGATATCATAAGAAAACCTATAGAATTAAGATACAGTAGAACCTGTTTTTGTGCGGTCTTTTTCATGCGATTTCTCATGTGCGATCTTTTTTTCATGCGGTGTATGAATTTCAATGGCTTTGGCTCCACTGTAATGTTTTCTATCAATTTACCAGTGGTGCAATGGAGAATGTTAGCCCCCCCCCTGAAAGTCAGGTTTTGCCTTTAATATTTTATAAATTTGGTAAATACGTATTTAGCGTAAGTCAGGCCTTGGGCTCCTTGAGTCCTTCCCCCCCGTGATGCGGGGGTGTACGTTACGCCACTGAAATGTAGACACTTCAAGACGCTATGTTCATTTGTTATAAACAGTCTCACGATAATGCATGTTCAGTTGCTTTCTCTCAACGCTCCAGCGACCCACGCTTGATTGAAGACGAAACTTTCAATGACAGAGACATTATTTATAATATATTTGATAGATTATGAAGACGGACAAGAATAACCGGATTCTTTGAGAGCGGATAAAAATATGCAGGGATCCTAAAAGTGATTCTTTTCCAACAAATTAAAAAAGCATTTATTTAAAATAGATATCAATTAAGAAATGAATATAGAATTCCAAAAAGGGCTTCAATCATGTATATCTGGTTATCGTGATACTTACAAGCAACTGACCACCCGACCTTCGTCACAAATCTTATCTCTTACTTTATGTTGTCTAAAAGTAAATCAATTGAAAATATATATATATATATATATATATATATATATATACCTTATATAGCGATTTTGAATATATTATATTGGATTACGATGAATAGCACTGATTTATGCATGTGCATTTTAAAAACTTATCCGTGTACACAATGAGAAACTATATGTTTTTAAAATGCTTCCATGAGTAATATTTAATTATTTATTTGGTTATGGCAGCGTTTCTCAAACTGTGGGGCACGCCCGTTTTGGGGGCGTGATAATTCTACGAGGGGGTTGTGAGCATATTGAAAAGTAAGAAACAAAAGATTATTTTTAAAAAATTATTGATTTACTGAAAGTAAGCAAACAAAATACATTCCGACATAAAAAAATAAGATACACATTTTCACTGAGTATTACGTCAGTGCTACGCAATGTATTTTATAATTAATTTGCCAATACTAAGTTAAGAACAAGTTTAATAATTACCAGGGCCCCCCATGGGATTGTCATATATAAAATTAACACTTATCTTGATAATTCGTACGGTTTATAACAAATCCCTTAACTGCCGGTTAACAGTTACGGGGAGAAAAGGAATAAATAAAAACAATAAAAAAAGAGCCTCTGAAATGAGTAAATTCAACGCAAATGCTGTCACAAGGTCCTTTTATTCAATTCCAAGGCTTTCGGGATAATTTTATGGATAACAGTGCACAGAAAAGATAGTACTTCGAAAAGACGTATATATACGTCCGATGAAATTAGCGCACTTGAGTGAGACGTTTATATACGCCAGTGGCCCTTAAGAGGTTAAAGTCGTATTGTAGTTTTAGCATCAAAATATAGTATTATTGAATTTAATACGTTGTTATTGTATGAGGGGAGGGCAATGAAAACTATGATTGAATATTGGGTCACGTAATTTTACATATATTTCGTAAATAATTGGCATATTTTATACATGCAACTTTTTTTATGCGGTCCCTACCCACAGCATAAAAAATTGTAATATTTCCACGAATTAGTTTGTTTTATGTAAGAATTTATGAAATTTTTGAATATTTTTTTTGTGCATTTGTTTGTATATGCGGTCCCTATCTACACGCAAAAACTGGTTCAACTGTATGTATTAATAATTTTTGACAATATTAGGTTTTAATGTGTGTGAAATCCTTTCATCATTTCATTAAAGTACTAGGAGAGTGCCGTGTTTGGTGATATTTATTCGGGTTGAACAGTTTTGGTTGATCCGCGTGACATGAAGTATTTTGAACATTCTTTAAATTTGACAGTTCCAAAAATAGTTACAAAATCGCCAACCCATAGCTTAAAATTAAAAAAAAATATTTATAACTAAATATAAAATAAGGTTTTAAATCTTACAGTTTTTTTTTTTTTAAAAAAAAAATTATTGGCTTAAGGCAAATTGATTTCGTAAACAGGTCACAAAACTCTCTTGCGTCTTTCTTCATGGATGTGACTCAAATTAAACTGAATTTTATCTCATTCTAGTCGCAAATGTGCTACAACATTGGGATAGAGATAAGCATGAAAAAGCTGCAATATATACTATACATATTTTGATACTGAAAATGCATTAGGTTCCAAGAATGAAATCCACTTTGACATAACAAGAGAGGGAATTCCTCGACTTAATACTCTAATAAATTATATCAAAAATTCCTGCTCTCTCTCAGAAGATTTTGTTAAATGGTTCGGAATTGCTCCTTCAAGTTTAGGCCGGATAAAAAAAAAGCGAAAACTTGTCATAGCTCTTGAAGGTCAGAAGTTCGAGAGCTACTTACATAACGCATGTAAAATGTAATATGGAAAGCATTGATGAAGTATATATAAATGGAAGAAAAGTAATAAATCAATATTCCAATTGAATAAATCTCTTGTACGTAGCTATTGTTTGTAAATTTTAGCAATTTCGTAGAGCCTAATGTTAACCTAAACACGATGCAAAATCTATATATTTTAAATAACATCGGAAAAGAAATTTAAAATAAAAATTTTATATTCCTGTAATAAAAGGGTAATGTATATAAAATGTACTGGAAATAATAGATTATATATATGAAGATAAAATTGAATGGCTACCGCAATTTAGGATACATAAAATGGAAAAAATTACTTTGCTGCATTTCATAAAGATTACAAGACGATATTTTTTCTGAAATATTATTTTATATTATATTTTTATACCCAAGAAATATTTTGCTTGACGTAACGCAACTAATCAGCTCATTTTAACTGTTTGAATCAGTGGCGCACAAGAGGGGGCTCCTGGGGGTCCGGACACTACACCCACTAAGTAACGTATACCATTTTTTCATTATTAAATAAACCACTATTAATGTACCATTTTTTATTACTAAGTTCAATATTAAAATCCTTAATTAACTTTATTGTAAAATACTTAATTACTAATAATTGCATATAATTTGATTATTTGTGATCAGTATTGAAACATATCAGCTCTTACAAAAACCCAAGATTTTCAATGTCGGTCCTGGTGGTTTGTCAATAAATATGGCCCAATCAGATGGGTTGTGCATTTCTCTGGAGACACAGCCGATAGCCTTAATTCCTAGTGTGTGGGTTATCATTCTCCCACTCATGATATTTATGGATATTCGAATTCCCCTCTTTCACAGTGAAGCCCTTTTACACTCCTCTTAATCAATGAATAATACAAAGGCAGAAAATTCTGAAAAAAGGGCAGGAAATCGTTTTCCAGTGCCTAGGAAGTATAATAAAACTATAATGATTTCCTTCATAATGACTTCAGGCCTCTTCTACTTCTCGAAAGATGTTAATAAATTTCTTTATAATCTCTTGAAGTTTTTTAGTCCTTAAGTATGTATGAATCATCAGAGAATGATGCTTTATAGAAGAAAAAAGGGATCAATTTAAGCCAGGTCAATTGTGTATGATTTTTAACCCAACAAGCCATAATGACATATTATTTTGTCTAGAACCTACTATCAGATTATTTTGAGATTTTGTAACAATTATGTGCTAAATTAATGTAAAATGATGTGCTTTTAAAAGCTTTTGCATTTTATTTAAACTTTTATTAATTTGTAAGTTTTTTTTATTTACCACAATCTATTTTGAAAAATTCTTATTTTTCTTTCTGCATTATATTTAAGTCACTTAACAATTTAGATCTTAATTGATATAAATCACAATATCAAATATAAGAGTGAAAATGACTTCCTTTTAGAGCAATAGTATTAAACATTTATCTAAAAATACTTCTAACGTTGATTAAATTTTTAATCAACATTTTAACTTTCATTAACAATCGGATAACATAGATTAGTTAAGGATCAAAAATGAATTTAAAAAATCTGTGTGCTAAACATGGTATAAAAATTTTAACACAAGTTTAATCAGAGGAGTAATTTTTTTTATTTTAAAGAAGTTTTCTTTCTGAATACACAATTAATATTCAGTTACTAAGTTGAATTACAAAAAAATCACAAATTTCAATTTTTAATCTACAGAAGGATTTTTTCCCCATTAATTCATATTTTTCCTTGAAAAAAATAACTATGAATCATTTTAAAATACATTGTTGAGTTTCAAGTTTAAAGCAACACAACAACTTTTTTTGAATTCTTAGCTTTTCCATGGTAATATTAAATGAAAAACGAAAATAAAAAAAGGATATTAATTATGAATATTTTTGAATGAAACTATTCGAGAAAAGTTGTATCGATTTATGTCTATTCTGCTATTCCCTGTATATTATTGCTATTAATAACACTAGAACTGAATGTTTATTTCCACTTGAAGAAAACCAGATTCTGGATTAAAGTTATTGATAATTTGATTTTATACCATTCACAGTACGATAAATACATATTTCACCCCTTTTTTAGAAAGAATTAACTATACTAATTTTTGAAGTTAACTTCTTATGGTACGGTAGGGAGAAATTTCCGTTACGCGTTTGTGAAGACCCCCCTGGGTCTCACCTTGGACACCAAGATTAATTTGAGGCAAAGAACCATTAAGAGCCATTTTGTTTAATAAATATTTATTTATTATTTCAATTTCTTAAAAAAACTCTAACATATAATACTTTTATGTTACGTCAAATAAAGGGATTTACCTTTAATATTAAATTAAACTACGAATTATGCAACTAATTAATAATTACGCTCAAGATCAAGTAAGGTCTACCGAAATAGGAGGTCCGAGAAATACACGTACTGAATTCTTAATTCTTAACTTTAACTAATTCGACTAAACTAACGCTTATTTTAAGCGTAAATAAATTATATTTACCGCTGGCTATATCAGCTTTCTGGTACTTTCGTAGAATCGCAGCAATACTTCTACACTATCCTAAAATCCTGGAATCCTCTAAGTTTGATGTTAAAGTTGCTGGCCCAATAGCCTTCCATCATCTACATTGCTAGCTTACAACGCTCGACTTAAATATTTTATCTATTTTGCATATCCCGTTCATCTTTTTGGAGTTTATTGGAAATAAACACGAATTTATATTCCCCGAAAAGACGCCTAAGAAGATTAGTGGAAAGGTTCCGTACAGATTCCTCACACGTTACGCGTTACCAGTTATGGTTAGCGATGAACGTAATGTAGAAATTAATGAAGTTCCGAATCCCCCCCCGTTTTATAAAACGCCATCTAATTCATACTATCTATCTCAGACAAAAAATAATTACAGAATCGGAAAGATCATTTTTTTCGCCACGATATGGTTTTTTTTAACAAAATAATGATATTTTCTACTTTTTACGATTTTTTTAAAAATGAGTCAAAATTGATACGTTTTTATAAAAAAGGTTTTTAAATCATGCCCTTCAAGTTTCCTTTCGAGTTAATGAATTGATATTTTATTCTAAACAAGTTAATGCTTTTCTCTTTTAGAATCAATTATAAAAAAAAAAATGACGAAATCTTTTTTTTTTTTTGCAATTTTTCAAAAAATATTCAAAATTTTAATTAAATATTTAATAACTTCATTATTTATTAAAATAATCTAACGAAACCTTTTTTCCATATGTAGATTATCCGTAATCTGTTCAAAGATTGAAAAAATAGATTAAAAATTACGGCTTTTAAAATTTCTTTTGTGTTTTTCGTCTATTAGGCCTGAGCTAGCACCCCCCCTCTCCTGATTCAACAGCAGCTTTAACAAGCCTTTCCTCTTTTAGCTTTGCGATACATACTTTGTTTTGTTTTTACGTTACCTAGAAGTCAAAATATAATCCATTTTATGAATTAAAAAAAATCGGAAGTGTGCCTTTAATCTACCCGAAGTAGGCATTTAAATGATTTAAAATCTGTCAAAAATTAGTTTAAGGTGAGTTTGTTGGATATATAGTTTTAAAATTCTTTTAAGGAAATAATACAAACAATCTATTGTTTTAAAATTTAGTGGCGACACAACATTTCTTTCTGTAGTTTGGCAATAAAAGATTGTGTTGACTAAATTTTCAATCGAATGGAATTTCTAAATCCAGTTTAAGAAGTGAGTTTTTAAATCATATATATGCTTTAATTTGATTAGTTGTGAAAGTGTTATACAGTGTTTCATTAATTTGTATTTTAAGACTACAGTGGGCAGTAAAATTCTTTACAAACATGCCCCAAATTTTTACTGGCTCTTTGTAACTTAGAACTAAAATCATATAAAAAAATGAATAGTTTTTAAAAAATTTAAAAACGTTCCATGTGTGTGTGTGTTTTTGATTTCTTTTTAAATTTCATATTTTCACCTAATTTAACTTCTTTAAGCAATTCTTTACAAATGTATGCATGCAATGTAATGTTTTATATGATAATTTACAAAATATGGGTAAACGCAAATTTTTATGTAAAAATTTCAAGAATTTTAATGATTTCCTATAGATAAAAAACTTTAATTTCTTTCACCCTATCACTATTATTACAATGCATCCAAGAATTTATAACTTTACATTAGATGAATACTTCTGGGAAGTTTGTTTTGTTATAATTCGACAAAAATTGCAACGCATGGAACATTTTGCAATTTTGTTTCGAGGCAAATTTTTGATTCTGAGAAAAACATCTTTTTTCATTTTAAGGATGTTCAGTCCGTAATTGTATCTATTTTTTGTCGCGAATGCCATCCGCCGACTGAGCACCTCCACCAACGTTTTGATGTAACCCTCCGCTTCAGTTGTTGTTGTAGCTTCCATCTTGGAACAGCGTGCGAATAGCACCATCTCGTAATAAACCAATTTACAGTCCAAAGGTTGCAACGTTTTAGTTAAAACACGAACCAGCATTTGACAACGAACATTTGTAAAACAACACTACATTTTTGGAGCGTCTAACCGGAGAAAAAAAAATGGATAAACTTAATAATTCGAAGCGTGCAATCAAAGGCACCATAACTAAGATAGAAACTTTCGTAGAAGAATCAGGGAATCATACTCCTACAAAACTTGATATTAAACTGAAACGTGTCCAAGAAATGAACAGAAAGATTGATGAATTGAAGGATCAGTACTATGATATCAAGGATATTAGTGAATCGGAACTACAAGTGATAGAAGCTGACATACAAAGTATGGAGGACAGACTAGAGGAGCTGGAGGTAAGAATTAGAGATATTCTCAATTCTTTAATTGCTAAATCTTCTGTTAGTTCTGTTCATAATCATGAAAATGCAATATCTCAAACTAATTCTAAACTGAAATTAGAAATAAAACTGCCGGAAATACCTTTACCGGTATTTAGAGGTAGATACGACGAATGGCCTAGCTTTAAATCACAATTTGATAACATTATAAGTAATAACAATGACTTGAGCGAGTCACAAAAACTTTATTATTTGAAAGCGTCATTACAAGGTGATGCCAAACTACTTGAAGCAGTTGATGATTCCTTTGAATCGCTCATCACAGCATTAAAAACTAGATTTGAAAATAAGCGTCTCCTTACTGAGACTCATATTAATGCTATATTAGAAATAGAAAAGTTAACAAGCGAATCAGCTCGAGATATTAGAACCATGACAGATATTCTAAGCAAGAATATCAGAGCTTTAAAACTCTTAGGTTTTGAATGCAATAATTTATCGGATCTTATATTGCTTAATATCATTCTGAAAAAATAGATCGAGAAACTCGTAAACAATTCGAACAATCCATTGATTCAAATCAAATTCCTGAATTAGATACATTTATAATGTTTTTAGAAAAAAAAGAAGCCAAACTATAGATAGTATCAATCGTTCTGCTCCTATTACTCATAAACCAAAACAAGTACCCTTCCATATAAAGGTAAAATCTTTCTTAATTCGAATGATTCATCAAATTCTTGTGCAATCTGTAAACTGCCTCATTTGATTTATAAGTGCAGCGCTTATCAAAATATGAAAGTTTCCGATAGATTTAATCAAATAAAACGCCTTAATTTGTGCATCAATTGTTTAAGGGGTCACAGGGGTGTTAATCTTCTATTTTTTTGAATTTTCGAAAAAAAAAAAATATATGTTGTTCCTCATTTTCTTTTGAACATTTTGATACCAACCACGTGATAGTACTATAAAAACTTCGAAAGTTATTCGAAAAATTCCAAACAGCAATTTAGTAATAACAATGTTTAAATGGCTACATGCCACACCCACTTATTTTTGATTTCCGCATACGTTTTATTTTTCTGTTTTTAAAAAGCCTCATGAAATATTTTAAACACTTGCTTAATTGAGAAGGAAGCTTGCAACTCAACACACATTTTTTTAATGTGTTTTGATTCTGTTTTGGTAATGCTAGCACGTTTGTTTCAAATGACTTATCGAAATTCAAAACAGCGTTGTTTAAAACCGTTTATAAAAATTGAAAATACTCGATTCAAATGAAAAATACTCATCGTAGACCTTCGTCCTAAGAAAAGAAGATTTAGAGGGAACCAAATCATGAAGGTATGTTCTCATATGTTGCAGAAAGGAGAGATAAAAATGTGTGCTTCTCCAGTAATAAAATCTCAGGATATCAGACTTCATTAAAGTCAAATCTTGTTAAGGTAAGTGAAAACTTCAAAGGATATCGTATTTTTGATTTTATTTCAACTTTTAGCTCTATTTTATCAGTATCATGTTGTTTAAAATGTCATAAACCATTAAAAATTAATGAAAAGTCCACTCGTGGTTTATGTTCGAATTTTGAAATACGTTGTAAAAACTGGGAGTGTTTGTACTTTTTCAAGCTGTGAAAACACTGGGAATAAAAATAATGCTCCAGAAATTAACAGAAGATCTATTTTAGCAATGAGATGCATAGGCCAAGGTTTAGAGTCATTAAAAACCTTTTGTGCTGTAATGAGTCTTCCTAATCCTGTTGAACAAAAATCACATGATGTTATTAATAATAAACTTTCACGTGTTATGAAGGAAGTCGCTGAAGAAAGCATGAAAATGGCAGCTGTCGAAGAATATTCTTCGTCACCTGATAACCTTTTAACGGTAAGTGGTGATGGTACCTGGAAGACGAGAGGACATTCATCGTTGATTGGAGTATGTACTGTAATAGGGCCGAAACAGGTAAGGTTTTGTATAGGGAAGTGTTGTCCTCATTTTGCAAAGGATGCGACAGTTATAAAGGGGTAAAATTTGGTATCAAGTACAATAAAAATGGCAAAGAGCGCATAAGATTTCATGTAGAAAAATTATTCTGGCTCTGCTGGTAAGATGGAGGTTGACGGGATGTTAAGGATTTTTAATCGATCAGAAAAGCTTCACAACCTGAAATATTCGAACTACATAGGAGATGGCGACACAAAAACAATCAATGCCCTTTCTGAAAACAAGCCATACGGCGATGACTATCTTATTCAGAAAATAGAATGTGTAGGCCATGTGCAAAAGAGAATGGGTACAAGACTTATGAAGCTTAAATTAGTATATAGTAAAAAAGGAATTATCTGATGGTAAAACTATTGGCGGTAAAGGTAGGTTAACAGATAGTTTAATTGATAAACTTGCGCATTACTATGGTAATGCTATTCGATGCAATTCTATTAGTGTAAAGGAAATGCGGAAAGCCATTTGGGCTGTTTGGGGTCATTCTTGCAGCACTGATGATGAACCGATACACTGGTTTTGTCCTACAAATCCAAATACATGTTGTAAGTATAATGCCGCAATTAATAATAATTTACAAAATTATAAACACAAACCCTCAGTTGCTAAAGCTGTTCAAGATGTAATTAAGCCTGTATTTGCAGACTTATCTCATCCGGCACTCCTGAAGAAATGTTTAGGAGGTAAGACACAGAATCCTAATGAAAGTTTAAATTCATTAATTTGGAAGTTTTGTCCTAAGACGATTGGTTCTAGGCTTCAGATTGCAGAGATTGCTGCAAATCTAGAAACCAGTGTTTTTAATGATGGAAATCAAATACTTATTACTATTTTAGAGAAATTTGGCTTGAAAATTAACAGAAATGTTTTGTGCCCCTGGCTGAACGTGACAATCGTCGAATCTTTACGTCAAGACAGAGGCTGTTATAATGAATTTTGAAGCTCGCAGAGCCAAGAAAATTAAAAAAAAGAGTAATCAAATTGAGCTGTTTCAGGAACAGGAAGGTATATATTTTTATCCTGTAGAATTTTAGCGTGTAAGTTTTAGGATTTATTTTCTCAAATTCAATTTTAAAACTTTAAAGCCCTTTTTCTCAGTTTGTGTTTTTTCAATTACGCGCATTGCGTTTCAAAACTATCATACCTTGATGTATAAAACTTTACAGAATTATAAATTCTATCATAATCTTCAAATCTTAGCTATTTATAGTATTATAAATTTTTAATTTTTTGAAATATTTCAACAAAATTGAATTTTTAAAAAAAAAAATTTAAAAAATGTATTTTTTTATTTTTAAAAATATTATTTTTTATTTTATTTTTATAAGATAAGCTAGCATGTAATAAGGATATATTTGACTTTATAAATCAACTTATTGCTAGTAATTAGAATTATTATTGCAGAAAATATCATGCGCGTCGTAAAACTCACTATTTGTTTCTTACAAAAATTTTTCTTATTTTTATGTGCTTATTATTTTTAAAATTATGATTATATTTTAGATATTTTATACTTTTTTTTGAAACTTTATTCCTTTATAAGAAATGTAAAAGAATCAAATTATTTCATTTTAATCTCAAAGAATTATTTCTAGTCGAAAATTGTTTGTATTTTGTGCTCTCGAAACATTTTCAACACCCCTGTGACCCCTTAAAGGAACATCATAAAATTAAGGATTGAAATCGAAAAACTCTTGTTCCGTTTGTAAAAACGTCATCATACATCGTTACATATATTTGAAACGATTCCTTTACCCCTGTCCACAACATTAGCTAACGAACTAAAACCCTTACCGGATATGCAAGGGTCAACAACCCCAGAGCACTCTTATACGTTTTCGAACTGTGTGGGAGAAAAGAAAAATATTTTACTCCCGACTGCAATGGTTTACCTCAGGGGGGCAGTGGGTCAGCTTTTCCCCTGCAAAGCGATTTTAGACTCAGGATCTCATCTTTCCTTCATTGGACAACGGCTGGCTAATAAACTCCCCCTGCAAAAAGAAAAAATAAACGCGTCTATTTCGGGGTTAGGTGAAATAACCCTTAGAGTTAAACAAAAAGTAAATACGGTGATTCAAAATAAAAATGGAGACTTTTCAACGCCGTTAGAACTATTAATCGTCCCGTATATTACCACAACATCTATCCGTCGCATGGATGCAACTAAAGTAAACATTCCTTCGAACATTGATCTCGCGGATAAAGATTTTGCTATACTAGGAGAAATAGATATGCTTATTGGGTGCGAGCTCTTTTTTGAATTATTAAGACCCAATAAATTTCGATTGCCATGCGAAAAATGGCTGTTTCAAGAGACTGTTTTCGGGTACATTGTTGTAGGGAGTTTCGATAAATTTGAGGGAAAATCATATTGTGTGGCTTAGCTATTAATGCGAAAATAAATTCAGATAGTCTTAATCAACAATTGCAATCATTTTGGGAAATTGAAAAGGTAGATAAATCCTCAATAGAACATCGTTTAGAAGAAGAAAAAAAAATTGTGAAACCCAATATCAAAACACTCATTATCGCACTGAAGAAGGACGCTATGTTGTACAATTACCCCTTAAAAAAGATCCATACTGTTTAGGTAGTTCAAGGTTCTTGGCTGAAGTTCGTTTGAATCAACTTCGGAAAAAAATTCTCGAAACATTATGAATTACAAACCCTTTATAAATCGTTCTTACAGGAATATATTGATTTAAATCACATGCAATTAGTAGCTGACCCCCTAGAAACAAATATTTCTTATTTTCTACCACATCATAGAGTGTTTCGCCCCGATAGTAAAACTACCAAGCTTAGAGTAGTTTTTAATGCCTCTTCGAAAACAACATCAAGTCTTTCTTTGAATGACATTTTGTATAAAGGCGAGATTTTGCAGCAAGATTTATTTTCAATTCTTTTTGAGATTTAGGCAGCACACATTTGTCTTTACAACGGATATTTCAAAAATGTTTAGACAGATTTTAATTAACCCCGGTCATTGAAATTTGCAGATGATTTTATGGAAAGACAGTGTTGGTGGTCCTGTACAAACTTACAAACTCGACACTGTAACTTACGGGACTACTTGTGCACCCTATCTTGCTACCCGAACCATTCAGCAATTAGCTAGGGACGAAGGAGAACATTATCCTTTGGCTGCATCAGTTACAATCAGAGACATTTACATGGATGATATTTTAACAGGTAGTTCAGACTTTTAAGAATTTCAAAAACTACAATTAGAATTAATTAGTTTATTTAAAAAAGCGGGTATGAGCCTACATAAGTGGTGTAGCAATACTCCAGAAATATTGAATTCAATACCTAAAGAAGAGCAATCTTGGTATTTCCATTGCCAATCATCAGACCAAAAAACAATTAAAACTCTAGGAATCATTTGGAGTCCACAATTTGATTATTTCTCTTTTAAGACCGTTGTGAACTGCCGTGAGTCGTATACAAAAAGAGAAGTTTTATCCATTATTGCACGTTTATTTGACCCCCTTGGATTCTTGGGGCCAATTCTAACTAAGACCAAATTAATATCACAGAAACTTTGGGTTCTCAAATTAGAATGGGATGAACCTCTCTCCAATCCAATAGCTAAAGAATGGAACGACTTCGTGTCTACCCTGCCAGTTATTCAAAATATCCATGTCCCTAGACTCGTAATATGAAAAGGCAGAATTATTATCCATGGATTTGCCGACGCCTCAACAGTAGCATATGGTGCTGTACTATATGCTCAATCGATCTCAGAAGAGGATGTATCTACAAGACTCTTGTGCAACAAATTCCGTGTTGCACCGGTGAAACCAATCACTATCCCTCGTTTGGAATTGTGTGCTTGTGTGTTATTGTCACAGCTCCTGGAAAAGGTTTACATTCCTTGACGCTACCTATACAGTAAATAATGCTAAGGACTGATTCTAACATTGTGTTAGCCTGGATTCAGCGATCCCCTGAGCAGCTTAAGACGTTCATCGGCAATAGAATAAAAATTATTCAGAGACTAACCCAGAACTGCCAATGGAATCATGTATCCTTTAATGAAAACCCGGCTGATCTAATATCACGTGGATTGAATGCTTCGGACATCTCTTCTAAACAACTTTGGTGGCATGGCTCAGACTTTTTAAGGGAAGAACTTGAAGCAAACCCAATTGACTTTGAAAGGATAGCTTCTGACAATGACTACTTAAAGGAACTTAAACCCGCAAATGTGTGCTTTTAACTTCTTGTGAATTCTCTCTTATAGATGATCTTTCAAAACGTTCTAATAACTAATACTAAATTGTTGCATATTTTGAGTTATATTTTCAGGTTCCTCCACAACTCTAGAAATCCTAGTGTAAAAAGGTCTGGTCAATTAGATTATAGCGAAGTGAATGAAGCAGAATTATGCCTCATTAAAAATCTTCAAGCCTCTGCCTTTCAAGAAGAAATCGAGTTTCTAGCTAAGAGTAGTTGTAATTCAAAAAAAGGTAAACTTTTCTCTTTAAATCCATTCCTCGATGGAAATCAAATTTTGAGGGTTGGAGGACGTTTGCAAAACTCGGATTTAACTTATAGTCATAAACATCCAGCTATACTCCCAGCGGATCATCTTCTCACCAAATTAGTTATGATAAATATACACAATAGAAATTTTCATTTAGGCCCTCAAGCTTTGCTTTATTGTACAAGACAAAGATTTTGGCCACTTCGTGGCAATAGCGAGGAAAATTGTTCACGAATGCGTAGTTTGCTTCAAAAATAAACCTATTGTAGCAAACCAACTTATGGGATCTTTACCTCGAGAGAGAGTAAACCCTAGTTTTCCTTTCCTGCATACAGGAATTGATTATTGTGGACCCTTTTTCATAAGGTATAAACACCAGAGAAAGGGTACTTACTAAAAGATATATGTAGCCATTTTTGTTTGCTTAGCCTCAAAGGCCGTCCATCTCGAAATTGTCTCGGATTTGACCACAGACGCCTTCCTTGCTACATTGAAGCGTTTTGTGGCTAGACGTGGGAAATGTGCTACTATATCATCAGATAATGCCAAAAACTTTGTTGGAGCTAATCGAGAATTAAAAAGATTACATAATCTCTTAAAATTTCCCGAAAAAACTTTCTTCTTATCTTTCTTCTGAAGGGGAATTTTGGAATTTCATGCCACCTAGAGCACCAAATTTTGGTGGACTTTGGGAGGCAGGAGTTAAATCATTCAAATTTTATTTAAAAAGAGCTGTAGGAAACCTAAAGATGACTTTGGAAGAATTCTTAACCATAATAACACAGATTGAAGGAATTCTGAATTATAGACCAATCACTCCTTTGTTGGAAGATATTGACGACTTGGAAGAGCTTACTCCAGGCCATTTTTGATTGGAAGACCCATTACTTCCATTTCTGAACCTAATTTGTTAGACAAGACAGAAAACACACTTTCTCGGTGGCAAAAATTAACAAAAATAGTTCAACATATTTGGACAAAATGGTCTCGTGATTATTTAAACAATTTACAGCAACGAAACAAATGGCAATTTCACAAAGATAACGTGAAATTAAATACAATGGTCCTAATAAAGGATGATAACCTTCCTGTAAATAAATGGAGCTTAGGTCGCATTACCAAGCTAGTTCCTGGTACGGATGGGAAGGTTCGCGTAGTGGAAATAAAAACTAATAAGGGCAATATTAAACGCAGCATTGGGAAGGTGTGTGTTCTGCCCTTGGACAATTAATATGTAATTTGTGAAATTGTTTCTTCCTTTATTTATGTAAAGCATTATTTGTTTATTGTGTTTTATATCTTTGATTTATGTGATTCTGTATATTGATTGAATGTAATTCAACGGGGGGAGGATGTTCAGTCCGTAATTGTATCTATTTTTTGTCGCGAATGCCATCCGCCGACTGAGCACCTCCACCAACGTTTTGATGTAACCCTCCGCTTCAGTTGTTGTTGTAGCTTCCATCTTGGAACAGCGGGCGAATAGCACCATCTCGTAATAAACCAATTTACAGTCCAAAGATCGCAACGTTTTAGTTAAAACACGAACCAGCATTTGACAACGAACATTTGTAAAACAACACTACAAAGGGAAATTAACTTTTTTTAAAAAAAAAATTAAAGATATAAATATAAACTTGAAATTGAAAAACACTAATATCATACAAATATAAGGTAGATGCAGAATATATATGTAAGATTCCGCAATATTTATTGTAACAGTCACATTTACACGTAATATATATATACATATATATATATACGAGGGATATTCGGAAACTAAGGTCCGAATCGTCGTAGCTAATTGAATGTCGCTCAAACATTGAAATGTGCATGCGTACCAACTCCCAGCATACCTTGCTCGTCAAACGACGCCATTTGCATTGGTATTGTTGCAGTGTGGTAAGTACAGTGCTACTTCAAAATGTTTAAAACAATCCATCAGCCCGCTGACTGTGAAATTCGGTCAGTGATTCGGTTTTTGACCGCAAAGAACGTTTCAGCAGCGGGAATTCATAGACAGATAAGCGGCGTGTAGGGCCCAAATGCGATGAGTAGCAGCAAAGTGCGTAAGTGGGTGAGAGCTTTCAAGGACGGACGGGAAAATGTTCATGATGAACCGCGTTCCGGTCGACCATCAGTGATCACTGATGACTTGGTCAATGCCGTGGATGAAAAGATTCGTGAAGACCGGCGATTCACAATTTCAACTTTAGCATTGGAATTTCCGAATGTGGGTAGAACAACTTTGCACAAAGTCGTTTCCGAAAAGTTGAAATTTCGCAAATTGTGTGCACGTTGGGTTCCCAAGCTGCTTACTGAGGAACACAAACTGAAAAGAATGGCTTGTGCTCTTGATTTTTTTGGATCGATATCATAAAGAAGGTGATCAATTTTTAGAGAGGATTGTCACAGGGGACGAGACGTGGGTTTCTCACATAACCCCAGAGTCTAAAGGTCAGTCAATGGAATGGCGTCACACAAATTCACCAGTCAGAGTCAAGGCCAAGCGGTCAATCTCAACACGCAAGGTTATGGCAACCGTGTTTTGGGATAGACACGGGGTCTTGTTAGTCGAGTTTATGCAGCAAGGGACAACAATAAATGCAGCCTCTTACTGCGCTACCCTAATTAAACTTAGACGTGCGATACAGAATAAGCGACGTGGAGTTCTGTTGCTGCATGACAATGCCAGACCCCATTCTGCCATTAACACACAAAATCTGATCAGATCTTTTGGATGGGAACAGATTGACCACCCACCGTACAGTCCAGACTTGGCTCCGAGTAATTTTCACTTATTCCGCTAGCTAAAAGAGTTTCTCGGCGGCAAGCGCTTCGACACAGCTGACGAGGTGAAAGAAGAAGTTCAAGACTGGTTATCCTAACAGGCGGCAGACGTCTACGACTTAGGCATAGAGAAGCTAGTAGAACGTTATGACAAATGTTTAAACAAATATGGAAACTATGTAGAAAAATAGAGACACATGTAAGGAATTTAAAATATAAAGTGTTTTGAAAAAATCTGTAATGTTTTATGTTTTATAAGTAAACGGACCTTAGTTTCCGAATATCCCTCGTATATATATATATATATATATATATATATATATATATATATATATATATATATATATATATATAGTGATAAAAATTGAAGCAAGCAAGAACATTCTTATAATATCTAAAGTAAATTAGAATAATGTATTTCATTATTGTTTCATCTCAACCAGATAGTATATTATATATTTCATTAACGTGCTACAACAATTCATAAATCTCAAGGCAACACATGCTCAGAAATTGTTTACGAATACGATCGACGCCTCTCTCACTCATTATTATGCGTTGCTTTATCACGTGTAACGAGTATTGAAGGATTATATATTATGACAAAAAATAATGATAAAACATTTTACCATTGTTGAAGACGATCATCATCAACAATTGAGATTTGCAAGAGGATTTGAAACGACTTTCATTGAACAAACTACACACTATCAATGAAGATTTGATTAATTTCATAACGAACAGACAAGGTTTATCGAGTTTTACTTTTAATTGTCAAAGTCTTACAGCTCACGCTGTAGACTTACAAGATTCAGTAATAAGAAATTCAAATATTTTAGTTTTATCAGAAACTTGGCTAGGCAATGAAAGTGATATATCTATTCTAAATTTCAACTGCATTGTGAAGTATAAACGACCAAATACGAGAGCCGGAGGAGTTGCGATATATCAAAATTCTAGCGATGCTGTTAACATTATTAACTCCATCCATGGAATGTTGTCAGTCAATCCGATATTTATGGTACCATACAATCTTCAGTGGGGATTTGTGCTTGGCTCAATGCGTAATAGATAATGGACAAAAAATTATAATTGTAGCTGTATATATTACTCCGAGCAAAAAGTTGGATGACATTATCGAGTTCCTTCATCGATCATTATTACCTTGCACATCAAGAGGTTCTGCTTTACTTAACAAAAATTATGATAAAATACCTATGATATTAAATGGAGATTTTAATGTCAATTTTGCTTTAGACAAATCTCTAGAATTGATTGAATTTTTAAAAGACAATTTCACCTTATCTCTACAAAACAACAGAATAATATCAAAGAAAAAATCAAATACTACGATTGATGCAGTCTTTTTTAAGCGATATTGAGTGCAAAACCTACATTATGTATTGAAAATGAAAATTTTGTCTATACTTATACCTTTTCCATCCTAATTATTTTTTTTAAAATACAGTTTGAAATAATAATGATAATAAATTTGTTAATTATATGATTACTTCAAAATAAAACTTTATTATACAATTCAATACATGTAAGCCAAAGAAGTTAACTTCTAACGCGTGTTCACACTGATACACGCTTTTTTTTAATTTAGCACTATAATTTATCAAATTGGTGTTCTACTGTTGAAGAAATGTAATTACTTTAGGAAACTAAAGCTTCTACATTTTTTAGAAATTTCCTAACAGACTTTATAAGAATTTTGTCGAAATACAACTGCATTAGATTGTTATTCAGGCATACTTGTTTTTAGAGAAATAATTACACCGCAAAATTCAATTATTGTATGTCAGAAGCTTTGGGTCGATAAATGAGTACCAAGCTTGCTTGGGAACTTAAACACTGGGGGTTTCGCTTCAGACTGACCACCTGATTGGGACATATGCTCATGCACCTCAGCGCCCTATGATCACGTATACTGGGATGGGCACAGTAGACCCTGGCCCTCATGGGCTGTTGTGCCACTGAGTTTGAGTTTATATCAGAAGCTTTCAAAAAGATGATCATCGAATACAATCTGGCGAAGTACTGTAAAATTTTGATTTCACAAATTAATTAAAGCTCAGCGTATGTTACAAATTCGAAGCTTCGAGATAACATTGCATAAATTTAAAGGTCGAACATCAGTCATTTCAATAAGAATCGCATACATTCGTAACGTCTAGACTTTTAGACAGAAAATGCACTTAAAAAAATACGCTAAAATGTCAACTTTCAGAACTTTTTAAGATCAAACTTATCATTTCGTGAAATTTTGAAATGGAATGTTGTTCTACATAGCTTAGACTATAATTGAAGTTTGCCAAACTATACAAAAGACAATGAAATTTTAACCAAAAATTGTTTTCTTTTTAAAAAATATCAACAAATATATATATATATATATATATATAATGAGGCAAAAGAAATATATGTTTTCAAAATTTATATATGAGGCAAAAGAAATCCCGTTTTCAAAATTTCATGGTTACGACATTAGCTCGCAAGATATCAATCAAAAGTAGCCCTTTAATCGACATAAAGAAAGTTTTTGACCGGAAAATAATATATATATTTATAATTTCAGTAATATATATATATATATATATATATATATATATATATATATATATATATAATGAGGCAAAAGAAATCCCGTTTCAAAATTTCATGGTTACGACATTAGCTCGCAAGATATCAATCAAAAAGTTTTAATCGACATAAAGAAAGTTTTTTGACTGGAAAATATATATATATATATTTATCATTTCAGTAGATTTGTTATAAATTTTTGAATCCACGTAATCTCATTGGGGGGGGGGATAAAAAAAAAGATAAGTTTGAAAAAAATGATAAGTTTATACCTATTAGGCAAAGAGTAGGCAAAAACATAAAACTTATTTTATATGTCCATATATATTTAGCTTGCCAACTGGGTGGCATAGTTGGTTTGTCGCTGGCCTTCTACACCCACGGTTGCGGGTTCGGTGATTTTCATAATACAGAAAACCGACAACGGCCGTGCCGTATGATTATGCGGCATATAAAAAATCCCTTGGAGTGTCCGTTTGCCTTGAGTGCCCTCGGCAAAATTAAAAATTCCTTAGTTAAATTTCTCATCGTCAGAGCTCAGGTGCCTCCCCCTGGGGAGGAAACTGGGCGTCAAAATTCCTTGAAGCAATTGGTATCGCCTATATGGTGCCGAAATAAAAAGTGATTCCATCTTCAGGAGAATGAACTAGTTCTGCAAAGGTAAAAAATATTTAACTGAATGAAACAATTATACAAATTTATTGCCAATAGCCTTTCGTTTGGAAAAAGATTCAAAATAAAACATTACCACTTCAACGTCAGTAAAAAATTTTTCAATCAAAAATTTATTGTAATTTATTTAATTTTCAATCAGTTTTTGTTTGTTTCTTCATTTAATATTGAATCTTTGTAACGTAACTGTGAACAGAGAGCAATTGAGGCTCATATGGCCGCTGTAGCTTAGCGGCCATGACCATGATCATGAGTTCGTGGTCAGCGTGTCACGAGTTTGAGACCTAGTGCCACTGAAAATCCAGCCTGTAGCTGATGTATGTTAAATCTGTCTTGGTTCAATCTTCTTGTTGACGGGGCGAGGTTGCTTTAGGAGTGGGGCCAGCTCAGGTTCTGAGAGATTAGACCCTCTCTCTTGTCCGCCTAGATATGTAGGAGGAAGGAAAGAAACACTAACCATAATAAACAACTATCTATTTATTGATCTTACAAAAATAGCAACTCTGATTCACAATAATTTTCAACCTGAAGAAATATTCTCAATATGAGCAAAATATGGATAAATAGCAAGATACACACACACACCAATTATTAGGAGACTCAATATAGGTTCCTCTCTTTATAGGATCACTCAAATCTATTATCCCACTTAATCTAATACTAATTCAACTATAGTGATCAATCATCACTTTAAATCTTTCTCTATTAAATATTTGAACACGCTATAGAAAGTTATAATACCTGATCGGTAGCAATGAATTCTATCTTATCACGTTTTCACTCCTTCTCCTCATTGCTAGTTAGAAAACCTAGACTACACATAGTCGCCCCAATTAACATATTACGGCGTCTTATTCAAAAGGGTTGGTTGTGAATAAACACGAATTGTTCGACCAAAGATTTCCCAATATGATTAGATGAAAATACGCGAATAGATCCGTCACAAGGTGACTTTATGTAACCGTAGTTCAAAACTACGAGGTTCGGTGCCAATATCCGTCTTGTTGCTATACAGTGCGGAGTTTCCTCTCCTTAAAGACATGATTTTGTAATCGAGGATTTTGAAGGATTCGTGAATTTTTAATGTTTCGATCAGAGTTATGTAGCCTGATTTTTGTGAAACAAATATCCGATTTCATAAGGCAAGATTTTACCTCAACTCTCGTGGTGGATAATGCCGATGTCTCGCGTTAAATCTAAGTGGATTTCAAAGCCGTTAAAGAAACGACGTGCAAAAATTAGGAGACCGAAAACCCAGTTTAACTCTTTCATGCTTGGTGGTACATATGTTGTACCACCAATTTTTACTCGTTTTTGTGTGGTGGTACATAAAACGTACCGCTTGTTTGAATGCCTCAGAAATTGATGCTAGAGGGTACATTCTCTGAACCACCACAGAGGTCAACTTCTGGCAGTTACTGAAATTTCCAACAAATGTGTGATGTACCTCCCCTTGGAAGTACATCCCTTGAAGTATCAGCGTGAGCTAGAGGTGTAGGATTAACGTAAGAACTAGACTCAAACATTATCTTAATATGACTTTATTAAGATATTCAACTTAAACTTTTTGAACAAATATATAACTACTTAATGGGAGAATCTACTATGACACAATGCGCAACACACAATATAATACAGACCTATATCAATAATTGAACCGCCTAATCTTCAAATAGAATTATAGTAAGTAATCAATCCTACCTTATATTATTTTATAATGCTACTTGTCTTTATCTGCAATGGTATGCAGTTTGACGACTAACTTCTAGTCGAACACTAACACAAGTTTATCCACGACACGTAGAACTTAAATAACGAACTTTAATACTCAGCCAATACCACAACGCACTTTAATTGTCGAACATTCCTTTACACTGCCATTACGTTTACTCTAAGATCCTATATTTATCCTATATTATTTACATCTCTTCACTTCTCGTTTCTTGGATTTGGTTGGAAAAGAGTTGCCATTAATTCTGGCACAAAGAACCCAAAGGACTTGTTAAAGAAAAGACGCGTAAGTCGTCACAAATGTCACAAGTTCATTATGTGCAATGGGTTTATGCACTAGTTCATTCTTTGAACAGCTGTGAGTCTGTCGAGTGGTAATTTTTGGAAGTGACTGTGTTGTGCCTTTTTAAGTGTAAATGAAACTGATTCTTTAGATATTTGATACAAATCAGGTAAGTACATATATTATGTAACTATATGAGTCAATATTGGAATAATTAGTACCTCACATGTACGTTACTAGTATAAAAATTATAGTTTAAAAAAAACTAAAAAACACGCTTTTATAAAGAATCGAACTAAAAAAATAATTCTTAATATAAGAATAAAATGATTAACGAGAAAATTAATGTCATTGGGATAAAAGCGTGGGGTGCCCTATATTGTTATAATTTCTTACTAGTGCTATTCCGAAATGCTGAGTTAGTGTAAAAATGTAGTACAAAGCACCCCACGCTTTTACCACAGTGGCATTATAATTTTCTCGTTAATCATTTTATTCTTATATTAAGAATTTTTTTTTACTTTTTAGTTTGATTCACTGTAAAAGCGTGTTTTTGAGTTTTTTTTTAAACTATAATTTATTTTTAATTTTTTAGTTCGATCTACAATAAAAGCCTTTTTTTTTTAGTTTTTACAAATATCATTTATTTTTTGTTTAATTTATCCTTGAGTTTGATATTTGGAGCCGGAATTATGTGGCTGCTGGAATTAGTCTTGCTCTTCAATGGATAGTAATTAATGGGTCTGAAGGGCATTTACTCCTTCCGTTTACGGGGCCTCGAATGAGTCTGATATCGTTATATTTCAAAGATTCCGTCTCTATAGATACAGGTCTTAACTAATAAAAGTGTTTTAAGAAGAAATATTAAATATCAATCGTATTATCACCTTTTATATTGCTATTATGTTAATTCGTATCATCACTTTCTAAATGTATTGCTTTATAAAAGTAAAAAATATTTAGCAGTTAGAACATAAATTATTTTTATTCACATGTTTGCGGTTTTAGGGTTAAACCTTAATATTTTTTTAGTCACTAAATCTAGAATTAGTCTCCAAATCTAGAATTAGTTGCCAAATCTAGAAATTGCATATGGAATTAGTCGCCAAATCTGAAACTGGTTTATGCAATTAGTCGCCAAATCTAGAAATCCTTATATTCCTTAATTATTAGGATCCTGATCATGTCAATGAAACAAAATTATGAAATTTTTGTTCTGTCATCGGTCCTTGACAAGTGTGTGAAATTTCGAATTAATCTGACCTTTTAAAGGGGGTGAAAATTGAGTTCAAAGATTCCATTACATACAAGGGAAACTTATAAAAGCGTATTAAAAATATGAGAGTCCAAAAAATGTACCACCACGTTATTGAAGGCTATCTTCTTTACAAATACAAAATGCATCCCGCTTATTTTTTCGCAATAATGGACACATGTTTATTATGCCAGATAGATTTGTGGTAAATTGCATTAATTTAAAAAATAATATTTATTAAATAATATGATATACACAATACACACACACACAACACAAAATTATACAAATATCCTGAATGAAATATAGTTTGTGTTCAGGAAACAATAAATACAACTAATACCCTTATTATATATGTTGACTAAGTAAAAACTAGGTAAAATAAAATAATGTATAGAATAGATAATTTAAAATTAAAAAAACATTAGATAAATTAGGAGTAGACTAAAATTAAGCATTACAACATTAGATTAGGAAAAATTTAATGATTTAATATATAGGATAAATAACAGTATAAGAAATGAGAAGAAATGTATTTATTTATATTCCAACTATGAGAAATAACTAACTAAATCTACCATTATGTCTAGGGAGGTAAAAATCATGTTTTCAGAACTATCATGCTATTTGAAGTATGGTGGTACAAAATATGTGCCACCTATTTTTTAAAACTTTGGACATCCTTTATTTGAAAAACTGTTTAATATTATTAATATGTACCAGCTTTTATTCCATAATTATAGTTTTGTGAGGTCTATCTAAAATATTTGTAATTATTTCCCTCTAATGCATTATTTTTGTCAAAAATTAAATGCATGAAAGAGTTGAAAGTTATCCTGATCATATGATTGCAGCTCACAACTACAAGAATAAACTTCAATTAAGACTATAACATAGCTATGGTGCGATATTGATTGAAACGTTGCAAAACTTTGAATAAAGTTGTGAATGTTATTTTGAATGATATCGTTGAGAAAAATGTTAAATGGTACGTCAATGATATTAGATAAATATTACGATTGGCAATATCTCTTTACGAATGCATGAACGTTTTCGGAATAAAAAAATCAAGATAAAAATAAACATCATGTAACATTTTTTCTCATCTATCATTGATTTTTTAACTTGTATAGCATACTCTTAAAATGTGTTTCAAATCACATAAAAATTTATATCATTTTAATTATAAGCGAGAGCGGGGTAAGTTGACCAAGTCTTTTTTATCAATTTGGAACCTTTGAAATTCACCGAAGGAAGAATTTGTATACACCTGATTTAAAAAGAATTAAACTTGAAACTTATTTAAGTTGTATAAGAAATTTCGGTAAGAAATATAAATATGAGATGAAAATAGTTTCTTAAATATAAATGTTTTCCAAATCTATCTAGCTAATGTATAAGGATAAACTTATGACTTGAAACAATAATGGTTTTACATTTAAGAATATTGGAGAAATTATTGTTTGTGTATTACAAAGTCTACTGCATTGAGATTTTATTCATGGTAGTTTTAGATATTTATTATTTAACGTCCAGTGGAATTCGACAAAATTGAGCGATTCAGACTATAAAATTAACATGTATTGTATGTTTTCACGTTTAGAGTCTTTTTTTATTTCTCAGTTATTGCCACAACTGAAAATAACATTATAATTGAAAGTCATTCAAGGGATTAACTACATAAACCTATATTACCTATACAAATAAATTCATTTGAAATATTCAAAGAAATAAATCGTTTTAAAATTATTCATTATAAAAGTTAATGAACAAAAAATAAATAAAACAAGTCTTATCAATTTTCACTAGAATAAATTTCATTTAATGGACTTCGTAATGGGCGCACCGCGACGTCCATTAGTGCGAAAGAGTCGGAAAGAAGATTAGCCATTTTCAAAATAACTCTTGTTTATTCAAAGTAATGAACAACACAACACAAATTCTATTAATCAAGTTAAGAAATGTACCCAAATACTAAATATTGAAAGCCATAACGAGGTAGACAAGGTACGAGATGTCTTAATTAATTGGATCACTTATTTACTGGCAATATACCTTCTAATTTTAAGCAACCTCATCCAATTTAATTAACTAGTTGAAAAATTATCAATCTTTAATATTACACTAATCAGCTACGAAGTATTCACGCTTCACTTCACGTTTAATCTATCACCACTATCCGTTAGCAGTCTAACCTCTCTCCCTTTAACTTGGAAGTTAAATCTTTTTATACACGTCTTAATTTACATACTCACATCTTCTTCTTCGGGGGAAGGTTAATAATAAAATAAATTTAAAAGACCTGTAACGTAGCCACTCCCAACAGCGTCGAAATCTTTGGTGGACCCGACACCCACACGTGCATCTTGCAGCTGCAGCGCAACCCCTTTTTGACCCCCGAGGAATCGAACCCCGTCGACCGGAAGATGAGAGGGGAGAGATGCTTTGAACTTACACGGGAGCGGTAGCCAACGGTTCCTCCTCTCACAAAATATTGACCAATCTTTAATTAAGTTTACTGAATGATACATTAAAGTTATTAAATAATATTCAATAGTTGTGTGACGTAAATAAATTCCATATTTAAATTAACCAAGAATACGCTACCGTTATTCTTTCAAACGTTACAGAACCAATATTTCCGAAGAGGATTAGTTGAAAGAACACAGATGAACCCGTCACAATTTGTCTTTTTTAAAAAACAGTGCAAATTCTAATTTTTTAACCATAAGTTTCTTTCTTCTACAAACTTTCGTTGATTTTATTGTAAACCTCTTTCTCACTCTAAAAGTGTGTGTATAGATGTTGTTGCTGCGTGCTTTTACCGTGGGATACATATGAAATATAAGTGGAAGAACAGAGACCTACAATACAAGCAGAAGAGTACAGACATTTATTACACATGATGATGATTCCAGCATATAACAAGAAGGGGTGCGCTGCTTTCCATTCGAGACGGGAATCCATTGCAGGTGAAAGTCCGACTTCTTTTCCGAAAGAAAATACATCTATGCCTTACTCGGGATTCGCACCCACTCGGTTACAAGCTGATGGGTCATCTCCACCCTAGTGGCTGGGTGTATCGATAATTTATTGAAATTATATTCTTCGATGTAAAAAGTTACGGAAATTTACTATTCTAATTTCTGGTTTTAAATGACTAAGTAGTTATGTTGAAAGATGGTCATGATCACGAACAACTCAAAACCTGCGTTATTTCTGTCGAGTTATGGGTTCGGGTTCTGGTGCCAATAGTGCTTGCCGTTTAGAGGGGCCCAAAATCCTCACATTGGTGTGGTGTGCAAGTTTGGAAGGTGAGACGCCAGCTCCAGTGTCATCCTCATCAGTTGACCGAAGTTCAAAATTACCAAATCTGTCGCTAATAGCCTTCGAGTGGCTACCGTGTGTGACATTAAAAATCACACACACCTCAACAGATTTTAAACCCATTTCTGCCTTAACCCTTAGAAAGTAGGTTTATTTCGTTTATTTTAGATTTTGTGCCTGTGCATTTTTTACTCTAAGCAAACTCTTGAACAATACATACTTTTAAATTGCATTAAAAATAAAACTTATCAACTCGTTTCATAAGGAATTAATTGTCATTATGAAGCAATTTAGATCTCCCTCTTCAGGCGGCCACCTTAGCTTAGTGGTCAAGTTCATGGACTCGTGGTTGGCGTGTCATGAGTTCGAACGTAGTACCTCTGAAGACTCGCTGTGCAGAGGCAACCGATGCACTCTAAAAGCGTCGAGGCTCAAACGTCCTCCCGTTGTTGAGGTGTGGAAGTTAAGAGAAGGGAGCAGCTCAGGCATCGTCCTCGTCACTTGAACATGGCTCAAAATTACGAGGTCGGTCACTACTAGCCCTAGTGGAGCTTTGTAGTGCAGCGCCAATATAACTCTAACCTAGATCCTATCTCCTCTCCAATTTTTAGTAAAATAAAATATATATTCACTGAAATAAACATATTTTTATAACTCTCCGAATTGATTCCCGTGTGCTTAAATAGCTGCTTACATTAAAACTCCTAATGCATTTTAATTGCATAAGGAAGGGGAAAAAATTTATGAAAATAAAATTTATGTCCCGTTTTATGTAAATATTTTTATTTTTCAAAAAAATAAGCCAGAAAACGAACAATAGCGGTGTTTTTTATGTCCGACAAGCATTACACGATTTTGTAAAAGCGGCAAAACAGTCATCCGCGGCCCTTTTACTTTGTTGACCATGAATCGACCAATCAGGTGGAAGTTCATTTCCGTGACATCATAAACTGACGTCACAATCATGACTTTTCGAGCGTCGAGATATAAAAAGTCTTCGGAATTTTATATCTGTTTTTCATTCTACGACGGTTTCGGTTAGAGAAATACGGGTTTCTATTTCTAAAAAGAAAAGTAAACAACCTAATCATTTTTTAAAATAAAATATCTTTTAATGTCAAGAGTATTCTTCATTTTAATTAATTTTTTTTAATTTAACTTTATTTTTTCAACATTTCTGAATTCTCGTCGTAGAAATTTATCAAGTATTCTGAATATTATATAACTAATTGTTGTTAGTGTGCTTTAAGAACTTTTGGATTGAAACACTTTTCAGGCAGGTAAGGAAATTTTAGTTTTAATTCAAAGGTAAGAAACAGTAAATTTTAATTTACTTCTTCACTTTAAAAATTTGGCAACATTTTTGTTATTACGATTTTTTTTTCATTTTTCTGCAAAAGTAATGTTTAGTAATTTAATTATTTCTTTAAACTTTAGTTTCCTTTATCTGGCAAAAAGAAATAAGTATATAATCCATTTTTTTTATTTCTTATTATATTAATAACAAAAAATTCCTATTATTTATATTAGAAAATATAGGTGAATTTGTAAAAGGATTTAATTTGTGTTAATTTATGATTTATTGGAGAAGGATTATTAAAGACTTATTTAACATCTTTTTTAAGGATTTCCTCGTAAAATAATGTATTAAATATTATATGTACATTTAATATAAATTACATTAAATAAAATTTATGTAATAGAATGTGCAAATGAGAAGAAACACTCAGCAGGAAACAAAATTTTTATAGAGAAAAATTTTCAATAAATAAATTATTTTTTAAATTTAATTGTAACGTTTTTAATGATTAAATAAATCAGATCGGTTAAAACAATGTCTTTTTGTCGTAGTTATCTAAAAGAGTATATATTTTATGACAGTTCTTATACACAAATGTTATACAAAAAGTAATTGTTTTGGCATCTCCATTTTTTTTAAGCATTGTAAAATGTTATTGCAGAATTTTCTTCAATTTTGACTATTATTATCATTATAATATTTTTTTCCTTTTTTGCTACTTGCATTATTTCTATAATTTTTCTGATACATTTTGTATAACACCTTGTTTAAATATTTCTAAATGGAATTTTATCCAAGCTACTACTATACAAGAATAAAATTTAAATGTTCTTAAAACTACTTGGATTAAGATCAACAAACTGCATTAGAGAAAGCGTCTTTTTATTTGCGAAATTTTACCAATATTTTAAGTAAATCTAGCTACACTAAATAGATGGACAAACTTGCAAACTATTAAGATTCGAACTATACTGCTTTTCTTGAAATATATTTTTCTCTCACGCTTCTTTGAATAAAACTCAAGAGCTTTCTTTGTTTCTACTCAGGTTTAAAAACGGCGGACAAATATTTTATTTTATATTTAACCTTTTTATCTAAAGTTAGTGAGATAATATACTGATAAGATGTAATCAGAAAACTGTCTCGAAGTATTTATGTAGCATATGTTCATTTTTTCTCAATGTTTAGTATAAGATATGTAAAGTCAGCGGTAAAGTACAGCATACTACTCCCTTTTTTTAAATGCATCTTAATTTTGTCGCTTCTGTTTGGATGTAATTTTGAACAAATCTATGTATTACAGAGATTATGTAAGTTTGATTGAAATATTATATTTATAATTTTGTAATAACAACGTTTATTTATCTGAATTAAGTTTTTAAGCGTCTCAATAATAGTGTAGAAAAGGATGATTGCTCTACCCAGATTGATAAGCATGGTATTAAAATGTTTGTTTAGTTCTAAAATGTTAAAATCGTGTAACTTAATTTTTTTTATTTAAGAATACCGCATAATGTTTCTTGTCGCATTTATCCAAATTTTTAGAAATGAGTTACTGCATTATATTGGTAAATTGAATTGATGTCATATGTTTTTATTTCGCTTTTCTAACAATGTTTTTGCAAAATAACTTTTTCAAATGTTGTGCGTATCAGAAACTGGTATAATTTGCTCTAAAAAAATTTTGTGTTCACATAAATTAGTTAAAACTTCTACTTGTTTGTACGATGTATCAAAGAACTCAAATATTTAGAATTATTTTACAATGCTCTTCATAGCTTGTATATATTAAGATAAATTCTTTGTAATTTCACTTTGATATCTATATATTTCAGTAACATAACAATGGTAGAGAAGTATGAACATTTTTAAAAAGTTTACATAATGTTTATTTTTATACTTATTTCTGTAAAAAGAAATTTTTTGTTTAAAATTCTGCCATAGAACAAAATTTTATATTTTTGTATAAAAGGGTTATTATAAAATACATCTGAAATTTAAGTTGTGTTTTCAGGTCATCCACATTTAACCGTAATTTAAAACATTGCAGAGGGTTCTTTTTTTAAAATCGCAAAATTTGTAATTATATATTAGAAAAAAATTAATTACAAACTTTTTTAAAAAAGCATGTAAATTCTTGTCTTGTAAAGTTTTACTCTAAAAAACACTCAAAAAATTAGTTTAAAATCTTAAATAATTCAGAAAAAAATCTTAAATAATTCAGAAATTTTAATCAATTATTTATTTATTGGTGATGCCTAGTAATTTTTTAAAAGCACAGTTTTTTAGTGTTGAAGCCATGTACTTAATTTTACTGTAAATTAAATCAGAAACTTAAGATTAAGAAATTCAACTTCGAAAATTTTCTCCGAGATTACTGAGGAATTTTTTTTTTTTTTTTAAATAAAAGAGCACCAACATTCTTTATTTGGAAAACGAAGGGGGAAAAAGCTGTGTTTCAGTGAAGTATCAATACGTACTCATTTTTTTATGTCAAATAATTTCGAAATTTTGCATACAAATTCCTTTACGTAATGTGTGCAAGTAATTCACTTTTCTGGGTTATGAACGTTAACTTCGGTCAGAGTGTGGGGCCACGATGGCCGGGAGATCATGGTCGCGAATTTTTGGCCATCGTTGCCGAATCGTGAGTCTTAGTCCTGATGCCTCTAAAAGGTGTTTCTCAAACTTTTTTCGGTTGACAGCACTCTAAAAATGTCTAGCTGTACACCTGAAAAAAAAGTAGTGCCGAAATATTACTATGAAAAAATTATACTCAGAATTTATTCATTAAAAGGGCTGATCCCATTTCCTTCAATAAATTAAATCGAAAAGAGGTTCCAAAGTCGTCAAACAAGTTCGCATCTCATCATCAACTTTTAAGAAACTTTCTCGCTCTTTAAACTTGATTTGTTAATGCTGAAAATACAAATTCAAGTAACCACGGAGATGCAGAAAGCAAAAGTAATGTAATAGCTTTCAAGCTAGTTATAGAGTAAAAATTTAAAACAGAGAGAAAATCTAAACTTCATCCAATTTTTTTCCGAAGAATATTGAACAGTAAAACTTATGATTTCTCAAATACTTTATCTGTTCTTTTTCTGTTATCAAATTTGATGTCTTGCAAATTACAAATGGATTGATTTACCTTTCCTATTCGTCAACTGAAAGCTAATTTTAAGCCAGTTTGAATCAATGTGAATTACAATTGGGAAAATAACAATATCTAATGAAAACGTAGGAAAACTAATTCTAAAAGGATTTTTTAGTAAATAATTATATATGCGCTATTTCAAAATTACAAAAATACCATGCAATTTTAATTTTGTCAAAACCCCTTGCCGCATATTTAACAATTAACGTGACACTGAGGTCCTTTCACCCTCAGTGGAGTCTCGTATCCTTGAACTAGTTTCCATTCATTTGTAGTGTTGATCAGTCGTACTGGTAACTTCGTTTTTTGTAGCTCGAAAATGTCAAAGCGTAAGAGCTTGAGCATCAAAGAAAAAAATCCAATTCTTCAGGAAGAGGATAAAGGCGTCACGAAACTTTCCTTGCAGTTTTTTTTTTTTTTTTTTTGATAAGTAAGATATATAAAAAATATATATATTAATTTACAAAAGGTTGTGAATAATTACATTTTTATTGTTTAGTGTTTATATGAATTTAAAATTTGTTTTATGCGGTTTATAAAGTACATTAAAATATAAACCTCTATATAACGAATTTTCCATACAACGAACTTTTTTTCGGGATTTAGCGACTTCGTTATATAGAGGTCCGATTGTATAAAAAATCAAACCTGAATCGGTCAAAACGTGCGTAACTAGCATTGTATAAAAAAAAAGGTATCAGTGGATTATTTGTCTTTTGTCGTTGTTGGTAATGTAGAGGAATTTTAAACGTTTATTATTCTGCGAAAAGTATCATGACTGGTTTCAAATAACCAAATTATGACAAAAGAGAAGAATCTTATTAACAGGAAAAGAAACTAAATGTAACGTACAAAGCTAATGTTTTCGGGATGAATATTCAATATCGCACAAAAATAAAGTATTTTTAATCTCCAAACGTTACTGTCGAATTTTTGATAACAGCAAAGTGCTTATGTAATGAAGGATTAGATAAAAGCACTTTTAACAAACTATCAAACATTGCAAATATTTAAGTTTCATTTACTAAAGTGATACAATTTTTCAACTGTAAAGCAATTAAATGAGTCCCGGAGATTATTCCTCTTTTGTTACGTTCTCATCATAAGTATTTTAAGATACAGAAGTATCATTATTAATTATGGATAAATTTGTAACCGCTTAAAAAATTAATTGGTTTTGGCATTTTTGCTTAAAATAATTTAATTCATGAATTATCATTCATGCAGAAGAACTATTCTAAAATGACTTGATTAAATGGTAATTTAAACTTACGCAAAACTTCTGTTTTAGAATGTGAAATGTTTCGTTACTAACATCAAACCTTATTCTTTGTCCATCCAATCGGACAGATTTAAAATGCCTTTCCTTTTCGAAATTCTTACTGGGACTATGAAATCTAGCAATTAAATCACAAGGAAATTTATAAACTGTACAGAACTATTAATATATTCCAACTAACAATGTGAACAAGATTTAATTAAGATGCTAAAACTTATACTGCGGGATAATTGAAAAATAGCCATGAAATTTTATCTAGATATTTGTGTGTACTACAACAATATAATATCTATAAATTCGAAGACTTTGATTTGTCTAAGAAGGTGTTTTTGTATATATAAAAATATTTTATGATTGAGATTAATTGAAAATTTATCACTAATGCAAAAGTTAGCATAGAATCCTTGAAACGTGATGGACTTGTTAAGTGACTTTCATTTTTTTTTTCTCTTACCTTTACCAAGAATTTAGTTGAAAGGTGCTTGTGTGTGAATAGCAATTATACATAGTTTAAAAAAAAACAAAGATATTTTTCTCGTTTGTCTAAAGGTTCCTTTAACAGACAGGCGGAAAAAGAATCTTAATAAAAGACAACCTAGTATTTGCAAACCAGAATCCCATAATGTTCGATTGTAAAAATATCGTTATTCGACCATTATTTAACTCATCCATTTATCTTCATTTTTTCGAATTCTGTTCGATTTACTTATAACTAGGGACAGTTTTTAAACATTTTGCGAATAATTGCTGTTATTTTTACTACCAATTTGATTTATATTAATTACCTTAATTTTATTATCAATTAATATCAAATGTGCAAGATTTGTGAATATTGAAATATAGCTTCATTTCATATTCCGGAGAATTGAGAAACTAATCTCTTGAATATAATTCTTGTCTTAATGGTGAATTTGTAAATAAAACAGAATGTGGGAACTTCTCTTATTTAAGTTCAACGTAAAATGTTTGCTTTTTTTATTTATATAAAGAATTTTACTCTAGTGTCAGAAGTTTTCTATCGATGTAACAGAAATTTATAACCTATCTTATATAAGGTATCCGACTACGTTCGGAATCGTGATTTTAAAAAGCACATAAATGGATAATTTTGATGATACTCAGTGTCACTTAGATTAGAATACATGCATAGACTTGTTTTAAAGACATTTTGACAAAAATGCAGTTATTTAAATACAATATGTCGGCAAAAAATTAAGTTAGAAAAACCTTTTTTCAAAATGTTCTCCTTTTGTAAAAAATGCTTCTATTATAATAATATTTTGCCTGCATATCGTTCAGACCGCTGTACAGAGGCTCAACTCTGAATTTTGAATAATTCACATTATTTTCAGAGTTACACCTAATTGAAATAATTATCGGCGTTTTTTTCTTAAAATTGCTCCCCTCTGTTGTCGTAAAACATGGATAAACCCACTTCTAAGATATATATTTCAAAAATTCTAGTTGAGTCTCTGTACAGAGGCCGGAGCTATATAGTGGCGTTATATTATTACAATAGAAGCATTTTTCACAAAAGGAAAATATTTTGAAAATGGGTCATTCTATATTCATCTTTTGTCAAAATATTGTACTTAAATATTTTTTTTATTGTAATACTATTCTTAAAACAATTTTATATACATTTTCTAATCTAAGTGACACTAAATATCATAAATATTACCCATTTATATGCTTTTCAAATTCACGGTTCCGAATGTAGTCGGATACCTTAAGACCAGTTTGCTGTTGTATCGAAGCTAATTATCTTATAATTCAGTAAATATATAATTGAATTCTTTTTCAGAAGTAAAAATATTATCCTGATATATAAAACAATACTTAATATCACTGGCATAGCTATTTGTGAATGGGCCCTGTATCAAACTCCTTCGGGGAACTTTTTTGGAAAAGAAAGCCTTTTTAGTGGTACTGTAGAGTTACACATGTTGGAGCCTCTGTAGCGTTGGGGCCCCGTATCATTGATACGGCTGTTACGGTGGTATAGCTACGCCCCTGCTTAATATTTAACTCAAGAAAATAACTAAATTGTATATTGTTATTCAAATAACCAAATCTTACGTTCTCGTGATCAGTTTCTTAAAATGATTCTGCTGATGTACCAAGTAAGTCACAAGAATATTCATGAGAATATGGGTATATTTTTATTTTTTATCCTATATTATGTATTAATTAAGAAGCATATTATATATTATTTGAGAAGCATATTATATACAGAAGCATATTTATAATCTAATGCTGAAATAGAGAACATGTTTGATTTTGAAGCGTCAAATGGACTTTTTGAAGGAATTCTAATTTTATGGGGAAAAGAATATCCCCATTATATATATATTTCAAAATAAGTATATATTTTTGCAGAGCTTTTTTAAGTTGCTGTTGAGTAAAATGTTACTTATAGCGATGCTAATATTAGTTTTATCATATAATAGAATTCTCATGTCATTTGCTTGCATTAACATTGTACTGTGGTAAAACTATGTCTATTAACTACGGAACTCCTAAAAATATGATTTTTTATCTTTTGAAAAATGCTAAAGTAAGGAAGATGGTGCTTGTTTTAGGGTTTCATTTACCAAGCTTTTTATCCCCGGTACATGAAAAATTTGATGCTGAGTCCCATTTGATGTGCCCATCGTTACCATTATTTACCACAATCGGGTCCCTAGTACAACCAAGACTCGAACTCACGAGACCTTCATATCATCATCATAAAAAAGTTCGTTAATTAAATATGATCAATGTGCTTTAATACTATTCAGCAGGGTTTAAAAGTATTACACATATAATTTATATCTTCAAAAATAACATTAATTCTCTCTCATAAATATTATTTTAATTTCTTTTATTTTTTAAATTCCTATTATTAGTTCACTCTCTCCCTATATATTTGTTCAAATTTTCAATCGCTAATAAAGTACTTTCTATTCATCCATTCAAGTGCAAATACATTCTTTTTAAACTTGTAGTGGATGAAACTTGATGTTAATACAGTTTTTTCAAATATTAACTCACTAATTAAATTTTATTTTTTAGTTTTAAATTTATGATGTGATATTTCTGTCGTATTCAAAACTAGCTGCATCAGATGGTGCCAGTACGGTTTTCTAACGAAGTAGGAATTGACGTTAAAAAAAATTTATATTACTTGTTTAATGACATATCAGTACGAAGATAGTTACTGAATAATAGAGGTCACAGATATTATCCAATACATACTCTGCTAGACTCCAGATATGATAACTACTACTGTAATTTATTGAAAGCATTTATATGAGAAAATACGAGATGTATAATTTCTAAAAGAAAAATAATTTAGTATTTACAACGCCACCACTAAGTTGTTCTTAACATTATTTCGCATAACAGGTCTTTGATAAAATGAGGATTCCAATTTGTGACACGACAGGCGACAGACCCAAAATTTTGAACCACTTTAAACTAAACTTTTCCTGACTTTAAACCACTGAGCTAAAAGCTACAATAGATTTGAATAGTAGCATGCACTGAAATTTCTTTTTCTTAATTTATCTGATACGACAACTCTTAAAAATTAACGTGAATTTTAGAAAGCATTGATTATAAACGAATATAGTCGATAGAAATGTGTAAAATATTGAACTCTTGAGTAAAAGGAATACAAAAAAATTCAAAACATCTTTATTTAGTTTTAGTATTTATGCAAGCATGTAAGATTAGAAATTTGTTTTTATCAAAAAAAAATTTCTAAATCTGTTCTAGGACCTACCATTTAATATTTTAAAATTTAATAATGTGTAACATTACTATGTATAATGTGAGAGGGTTAGAGAGGCGATATATATATAAAACGTCCCTCATTTTAGAAACAGAATTCTTTGCTATATTTATCTGTCCTTGCCTCATTATCGTTTTTCCTGCATTGAAGTAACAAAATCAGTTTGAGCACTGTTTCTGTGACCAATTTCCGCTTCCTGACCTTCGAATCAGAGGACCACTTCTTTTCTTATGTCTTTTTTATAATTATTTATCGAGATGTTTTGTTTTTATTAACTATTGTTTTAAATTTTCATGTCTCTGAACTAAAAAATAACCTCGTAATAAGTTTTCGTTTGATTGTAGTTAATTTATCTCGAAATATCTTGAATAATATTAACAGTACAGTTTTTGTTTTGTGGCTAGATTAGTTTAAATATCATTGTTTAGTTAAATTTCCCAATTAAAGGGAAATTATAAATAAAATATTTTAATACAAGAAAAAGTATTAAATTCAAAACTAATTGAATAAAATCATTTTAAATAATAATTCATGCTAAAATTTAATGATTATATTTTAAAACATTAACGTGAATTGTAATATTTGAAATATTCTTCGAAAATTTTAATTGATTTCTAGGAAAAACACTATAATATTTAATAAAAAAAAGTTTTAAGAGAATAAGTTTTATAAATAATTCACACACTGATCTTTGTTTAAAAATTCATAAATTTCTATTTTGAAAATTTTTCATTTATTCTTTTTATTAATTTTTTTTTTTACTTCGATAACTTTTTAACGCACTTTTAATTTTCGTTCATGCTTTTCAAACTTGAGTGAAAATTTTGACAGTAAATAAACAAGTAGAATATTGAAAACTTCCTCTTAAATTTTATTTATATTTATCTGTCATTAAAAATGAATTTTTCTAGTTAATTTTAAAAAATATATATGAAAGATTTCTATAATTAGATAAAGCTGTGAGCAAAACTATTATATAATTTATTTTTAAAAGAATAGATTTTTTTAGTATTTTAACGGTACAAAAGGTAGGTATTAAATGTATTTGAAAGGGATCAATTTAACTTGCTCTTTTAGTTTTTAAAAGGTTAATGTCACTAACAAAAATGTATAACGTGTAATATTTTTTGTGAAGATCAGTATTTTTTCTATTTATACAACAAATCGGATTTCCATCTGTGATTAATAAGAAAAGTATAATATTATTATCTACAAGACAAATAAGCATTGTGTAATACTTTTTATCCTTATTATTAAAGTTCCATATCTAGGATACAACCAATGATGATTTTCGAAAACCAAAAATTAAATTATTCATTGATATGAATCTGAGCAGGACTGCTTTAATTCATTTACCTAACAGCTTAGTTATTTGAATATTTAGTTGATTTCTAAGTTTTTTTATGTTAACAGTATTTCAAATATTATGATAAAAATATATATCGTTGAGTGGATGCTTTGAGTATCCAGCTCTTTCTCGCTTTTTCTTTACAACCTCATATCAGTAGGTATTTGAGTGATTGTAAATGATTGACTTTTGCCCTTTGTTAAGATTAAATGCTTTAAATGTATAATAAAAATACTGGAGGTTTTGGGAAAATAAAAATTTAAAATAAAATAAAATGCATTAAAATTGAGAAAAGAAGCTTCTCAAAGTCAGCACAAAGCAAATGAAAATGAAGTTAGAATTTCGATCTTGGGTGGGTAGGGCGAATTTTACAGTGTTAATATTTAAAATAATAATCGTATTAAAAAAACATTAACAGTGCTAGTTGCACGTACACTTTGCAATTAAAATTAATGTTAAAGTGTTTGGGAGCACTCGCATTACTTAAATGTTCCTGATCAGTTGTAATAATGTTCATAATCGGAAGATGACTGTTCTCTTAACATCTGAGCTATCTCTTTGACTATTAACTATGTAGTTTCAAAGTAAAATAGATTAGACCACACCTTTTAAAATCCGTGCTGTGATATTCTCCCCTCGGGTGGACATCTTTGATTATCAGCATGAGCTAGAGGTGTAGGATTAACGGAAGGACTAGAAGCATACATTATCTTAATATGACTTTATTAAGATTTTTAACCTAAGCGTTTAACAATTTAGATTATAATAATATATATGAGAGAATCTACGGTGGCAAAACACACAATATATATATAATACCGAATTAACCTAACTCGGACCACTATCAATTACTGTGTGACTCGCCTAAACTCAATTACAATACTATCACTGATCCTGATATTAAATAGTCAATCCTACCTTGCTGTAGTTTGAAGAAACGATCACTATAATCTTAGATGAAGGCGTGTAAATGCTCGAGTGCAATGGTATGGTCCTTGACTCAATGTATCTCTATCACGTATAATTTCTGCTAGTCACCACGTAATGTTTACCAAAACTTCTTCACGCTTAAAACCCTGATTATGTTTACATTCCTCTAACTACCATTCCACTTACTCTAACTTCTGATATTTAAAAGCTTCCTAATTTTCATCTTTCTTCACACTGCACTTCTTAGATTTGGTTGGAAAAGAGTTGCCATTAATTCTGGCCCCAAAGGACATGTTAAAGAAAAGACGCATGAGCCCGTCACAGTGTGACATAAAATTTTTTGTCGGTGGCTTATCACTGAAATTCCAAAATTAACTAGTGATTACTGGTAATCCCCGTTTGGCACGGAAATAGCATCAGCATTTGTAAGAGTTCTGGTGAGGAGTGGTTTGAGGTCTCTGGAATTCTGATCTCCATTTGGAGAAGTCCTGATCTTACCCAGAATATTTATGTACGGAGAATTCCTTTAATTTTTTCCTCTTCTATACCAGCTACATATTAGCTGGCTCTTTTGTAGAAATGGGGAAGGGGGGCACTGCAAACAGCATATCCGTTCCTTAACTGTGATTCGCCGCTAAGAGAGTAAAGTATCATTTTAATTTTCGTTTGAAATCTTCAAAATATTTTTGACAAAGGTTTTTTTGTAATGAGATTTTTTTAAGTAATCGTATTTGCTTACAAAATGACCTATTTTATTTTTGGATCTCTCAATTCCAGAAGGTAATGAAGATGATGCTTTAACGAAATTCTCTCTCCGATTTTCTACTCCACTTCCTGAGATGATCATTGAAACTTAATTATATGTGTATTTGTTGTTGTTGCTCATGCCACCGGTCTGGCAGAGTCATATCGAGGCCCACGAAATTCATCGTGGCGATGGGCTAGATGTACGCCTGTCGTTGGCCTTTAGCCTTGAGCACCATACAGGTGACAGTACGGCTTAGCTCGGTGATATTCCCGAAGGGACGATAGAACATTACGATAGATAGCGCCACCATCTATCTCCACCTCCACAACTTAGCCATGGAACTGAAGTGGAGGGAAATTTTCTCCAGTTCCCTTCACTCGTGATTCAGCCCACAAGACTTTCGGACCGACTGATTTAACGAGCACGTATTCCATGTGTACTCGGAGGGTATTTGGCGGTACGGGCATCGAACCCAGGCCTTCCGGTCCGGAGTCCGGTGCTCTAACCACTAGGCTACCCACAGCCCCATATGTGTATTTTGAGGGTGGTATTTTTTTATAACAAATTTTTTTAAGCAAAACTTGTATTTCAAACGATTTTGAATCCTTTACTTACAGCTTTGTAGATACCGGTTCTAGTCAACTGAGCAGGAAAAGTGGTATTCGATAGATAAAAATTGAATTTCCTAATTGATTTAATTTGAAGTTATTTTGTTTTTATCCAATACTTTTTTTATTTGTACACTTTCGATTAAAGTCCTATCATGTAACTGTTCATCCAATACAGAACCAGTTTCATATTATTCCTTCCGTCCACTAGTTGAAATTCAGAGGGGTATATATAACCTATTCTCCGGTTGAAAATGAAACCTATCTTCAATAACTCAGCCATAGCTCTCAAGTTTTCCAATATTGCTTAATTTTTGTTTTATTAGTGAGACGCACTTCAAAGTAAAACGAGGGCTATTAATGACGGACCTCATAATTATGAATCACGGTCAAATGATAAGGACGACACTTGAGCCAGAAGTCAGTGGCGTAACGTACACCCCCGCACTACGGGGGGCCCAAAGCTAGACTGACGCCATTAATGTAGAATTTCACAAAATTAGATTTACATTTTTTTTAAATCCAATTTTTAAGCGATTTTCAAATTGGCGATCTAACATCATTCAAAATCAAAACTTTGATCGCTTATTAGGTATCGTAGATCCAATAACCAAATCAAAAAAACATTTTAATTTGCTGTAATCCCCGCGACGAAAGAGATACTTTTCTTTAGTGGATTTTCTTTTAAAACAAAAAAATTAATCACTGTTTTTTTAGTATACTAGCGGTAGGGAGAAAAAAAAAAGACATGTTACTTTTTACTGAAAAAGCAAAGTAACTTATTGGCGTTTTTAGCTCCCCCCACATGTATTTCATTTTCATTTAGCGAACTCGTAAATAACGTACTTCTGTTATGCTTTTTTCATGAAAAATAGTTTTGCGATACTTGAGAACGCATAGAGAGCATTTTAAATGATTATATGGTCTAAATTTATGATATAGATGTGTATATGCCCACAGAATATATATGTATATGCCCACAGAAATTTCCGTAGATTTATGAATATTCAATCAAAAAAAGCATAATGTGAAATGTTTCACAAAATTGTTTTTAGAACATATACACTGCTGGACAATTCCTAAGGACGGATAACACTATCATCCATAGCAACCACAAAACGAAAGGAAGCAAAATGTGGAAAATTAGAATAAGTGCGGGATATTAGTAAGAAGTATGAGTATGCAAATTCTTTTTTCACGTCTGTTCATCACGTGATAGCGTTCATAAGAGCTTTAAAGGTTTTGACGCGTGTGACAGTTGTTGTTTCAAGTCAAAGTTTTATAGGAAAGATTTAATAGACGAACTTAAAACTTTTGGCATGTCTTCCCGACATCACATAGATGATTTTATGCTTGGCCGAATTACTGGAAAGATCGAAGAAGGGCAAAAAATAACAGATGTTGCCAGGGTGTTTGACATCGCTCACAGCGTTGTTTCACGGCTGTGGAAGTCATTTAAAACTACTGGAATGTGTAGTAGACGGCACGGGGGAGGTCGTGTTAGAAGTACGACGCCTGCAGAAGACAGATATATCGTCCTATCAGCAAAAAGGAACAGGCGCACCACAGCTCAGCAGGTGGCAAATCAGTTTCTTGCTGCCTCAGGAAAGCAGATCTCCCGAAAAACTGTTGCCAGACGTTTGAGGGGAGGAGGACTGTACGCACGCAGACCTGTTGTGTGTGTCCCATTGATCAGACAGCACCGTACTGCCCGTTTGCAATGGTGTCGTGAGCATCACAATTGGACTGAACAGAACTGGGCATGCGTACTATTCTCAGATGAGAGTAGGTTCAGTCTGTCATCGGATTGTAGACGCCAACTGATCTGGCGCGAGAGTGGTACTGCTTATCGTCCAGAAAATATCCAGGAAAAGGACCGATATCCGACATGCAGTATCATGGTGTGGACCGGCATCATGATCAATGGCCGCACGCGCCTACATGTGGTTGTGAATGGGACTATGACGGGCCAACGATACATTGATGAAGTTCTACTTTCTCATGTTCGTCTTTTCCGTGGTGCTGTCGGTGATAAATTTGTTTTTATGGACGACAACGCAACATGTCATCGAACACTCGCTGTTCAGGATTGTCTAGACAGCGAGGGTATTCAACGTCTCGTATGGCCAGCGCGTTCTCCGGATCTAAACCCCATTGAAAATGTGTGGGATGCTTTGGGGAGGCAAGTTGCTGGTCGAAACTATCCTCCGACAAACAAGAACACCCTCATCCGTGCACTCACAGAGAAATGGGATAAATTGCCTCAACAGCTGCTGGATAATGTTGTGCAAAGTATGGTACGACGTGTGGAATGTTGCATCACACTCCACGGTAGACATATCCCGTACTGATACCTTTCTTTAAGGTGCCTGCTGACTTTTAGATGCATTGTTCCATTTCTCCGTACGCAGATCAAATGAACATTTTTTTTCTTTCAGATGTTTGACAGCTTTTGTACTTTCCAGAACAATAAATATTCTTTATTCTAATGTCTGAACAGTGTGGCAACTATATTTTATCCTACTAGGCCTCATGTCTCGCTTAATGTTATGCTACATAGCAATTTGTGATCCGTCCTTAGCAATTGTCCAGCAGTGTATATTTTTATATTCTATGCACTTCAATAGCGGGAGTGTTCCTTCGCTGTTAAAACATTTTGATCTCGCTTCTCTCTTGTAATATTATAACTGTTTTTTGTAAACGGAATTAATTATTCTGGTTCTTATACTGTTATTTTGTTAATTCGACAAGAAGAAATGCAGCCCTAAAATGAGTGGAGTTAAAAAAAAACTTTGAGTGGTTCTCAAAAACAAAAAATTCGAAAGGAAAAGGAGCATAATATTAATAGCAAATATGCAAAATTGGATAACTTTTTAATATCCGCAATTTCATCATTTAGTGCAAATGCTAGAAGTAGTAATGCCAGGGAACTTGATGAACACACACAAATCCTGGAAGTGAAAATTAATCCACAAGAAAAAAACACAGTTTCGGACACTTCAACTAATAAGGATACTCTATCTAAAGAAAAGGAGTAGAAAAATGAAAACGAAGAAACAAAATTGATTATAAATGATTTTGCGCATTATGTAGGTACGCCCATAGATGCAGATTTAAGGGAACAAATTTTAAAATTGGGCCCATACCAACCAGAAGGTAATTTCCAAAAAGATGCCAAGGGAAGGAGCTTTTCATCATCTTATTACAGTTTCATATCCAAGGCAGGACAAAAGATCGAAAGGAAATGGCTGTGCTATTCAACACGACTTCGTGTTGCTTACTGTCAAGTATGTTGGCTTTTCGCTGATAGAACAAATATGCATTTTCAAGAAGCCTGGTGTAAAGGAGTGAATCACTGGCAAGGAATATCAAAAAAAAAAATTAAAGAGCATGAAAATTCTATAATTCATATCGAAGCATGTCGCACATGTGACATCTGGAAACAAAATAAAACGGTGGATTCATTATTGAAATGCAATTTTAAAGAAGAAGTTAATAAGGTTAGCCAAACCTTACGAAGAATCATAGACGTTACAATGACTCGAGCGATGTGCAATCTTCCTTTTCGGGGACATCGAGAAATTCGAGATTCGACTCAAAGGGGAAAATTTTTGAATATAATAGACCTCTTGGCTAAATATAACCCTCTTCTCAATGTTCATTTGTCAGAAAAAAAGAATTGAAAAATATCTTAGCCCAAAAATTCAAAATGAAACTATTGCTGTTATAGGCTCTAGAATAAAAGAAAATATTGTTAAAAATATAAGGAAATGTTCTTTTTTCTCTATTATTCTGGACACATGACGCGGGATATTTAAAAACAAGACCAATTAAGTATTATAATAAGATATGTAACAAATGATGTTAATGATAATAATGAGCCAGATAATATCAGAATTAACGAAACGTTCTTAGGCTTTATTGAGGCGCAAATCAGACAGCAAAAGTTTGGAAAGTGACGTGTTAAATTTTCTAAATACACTGGACATTAATTTGGCGAAGTGTGGAGGACAAGGATATGGTGGGGCAGCCAACATGAGTGGAGCGTATGTGCTGAATTATAGAAATTAATCAAGGACAAACAACCAAGAGCAAATTACGTTCACTCTGTTCAACATACAACCTCAATCTTGTTCTAAAGGATGCATGTAATAACGTGCCCCATGTAAGACAATTAATTTTATGACTTTTGTCAAAAAATTTACACATTTTTTGGGCTCAGCATTAAAAGGTGGAGTGATCTGAAAATTGTGCAGAATAACGAGAACATTCAGCAGACTATTAAATCATTATGCACGACAAAGGTGGTAATCTCAATTTGACTCTGTAATATCAATTCGTTACAATTACATTTCGATTTTAAAAGTACTTTTAAATAAGCAAGACGAGAAACAGGAAGCTTTAGCGATTAAAAAACATATGGAAAAGTCATTTTTTTTTTTTTTTGCTAATTTTCCAATGTCAAATTTTACAAAGCATATATAAATTTAACTTCAAAAGCATTACAATCACCAAAAATAGATTTGGAAAACGCTAAGACCATGTTAAATTTTAGCTTAACATCTATCGATAATCTTCGTAACAATTTTGCTAATATAAAGGAAGAAGCTATTGGTTTGGCTAAAAAATGGGGTATCACCCCAGAGTTTGAAAAAAAGAGACATAGAAAAGTTAGACAGTTTTTCGATGATTTCAATGCTGATGAAAAACTGCAAGACAGAGAACGATTGTTTGAGGTGGATGTTTTTAAGGCCAATGTTGATGTTATTACTAAATTAAAAATCGCTTTGAGAGTATGAATGGCATTTACAAATCATTCAGTTTTCTTTCTCCCAAAACTATTGTATGCACCACAAATGATCTCTTATATAATGAAGCCAGTAATCTTCAAAAGTATATAGCCTCGACCTATCTAGTGAATTTCCAAATCAAATTATGTCTCTAAAAGCAGTTTTTAGTGAAGATTTAACTAAGCTGAATTCGATAAAAGATTTAGGTAATTTTTTCATGATTCAAAATAAGTTTGCTGCACCAAGTTTACCAGATGTATGTATTGCAGTTTTATTGTTTTTGACTCTTCTGCAATGACCTTTCTGCAATTGCAGAAAGTTCATTTTCTAAATTAAAATTAATAAAAAATTATCTACGTTGTACGATGTCAGAAGAGAGGCTCTTCTATTTGTCTTTGATAAGTATTGAACAACAAGAAGCAAGAAAAATTTAATTGGATGAATTAATAACCGACTTTGTGCTAAGAAAAATGTGAGACGTCAATCGCTTTTTTTGTGATTTACTTCTTGAGTGCAGTGCTGTATATTAGCTATTAGTGTGTGTCTCGAACAACCCAACGAACTAGTAACTTTTGTTGTTCAACCTGAGTGGTACTGCGAGCGCGCGCGCATTCTTTTTTGTGTCCGTGCTTTCTTATTAGTAACAGTGGTTGTGTCTTTGGCTTTTTGACAGTTTATGCTAGAATTTTATCGAACTTAAGGTCAAGCTCATCCTGGAATTCATAAACTAAGAATTTGGTAAGTAATACCTTTCTTCTATCATAAGGGTCTGAAATTGAAAATATTATTTTACAGTGTTTGTGTTTTTCTTAGTGTATCCTTTTTATTTAAGTTACCAAGTTATCAGTCGACTGTTGCTAGATTTTCCATTTTATAAATACTATAAATACTCTCTAATGGTAAACGTTATTTACTTTGTTTACTTCAGACACGGGTTGATTTTATATTCAGTTATAAGCTTAATATTTAAATATTTTTACGTGATATGTAAAGGTACATTATGTTATGGTTTTGCAATTCTTTGTATACATATATATATATATATATATATATCCGACTTGGGGCCCAATTATTTTCCGTTACGCCACTGCCAGAAGTTTACTTTTCAAACTTTCCTACCACCGTTCAATATTGCGAGTAATTTTGGTAATTAATTTATGTTTAATTAAATGAAACTGATCTATTTTTTTTCAAATGAGAGAAAATTAATCTTTAAAACTTTATCTTACGTATTAAATTTAATAGAAATAATTCATTACTTTTTATATTGTATTACAACAACTACACCAGATAGTAATTCACTTAAAAATATTTAATGGCTCTAAATTTCCATACGTGAGATGATGTGGAAAGCAAGCAAGCGAGGTGTTTGTTTATAAATAACATTAATTGACCGAATTTTTCACATTTAAGATATCCGAGTACTCAAAAATCATGACTTTTATTTTAAAAAAAAATGACAATTTTGGGGGGAGGGGGGTATTTTATAGACCATCTTATTAGCTTTATAAAAATACCAAGTCTTTTGTTTTCTATTCACTAGAACAAAAACTACAAGTGTTTTAGTAAAAACAGATGCCATAACTTTAAAATGTGATTTACTCGAAATGTGTTTCTTTCGAAAAGTTAAAACGGGGACACAGCGATTGCTCAAAAAGTTTTTTTCAATACAATTTGCTGAAATTTTGTGTGCATGTTCTGTATAACAGTAGAAGTGTTTTAACCTTCATATTTATCAATCTCTGTTTTGTTATAAAATTTACAGTTCTTTATGTGAATATAATCACTGTTTTTTTTACGCAATTTCATATAATAGCTAAGATAAAGTACTCTAGTTTTGGTAAAATTAAAATATCTCTTATCCTGAAAGTTATTTCAAAAAGAAATAGCAAAGCAATACATAAAAATTGAAAAAAGGAGAATTTGTTCAGTTGCTATTTGTACAGAGCGGGACCTCGTTTATGTAATTTTTTGTCAATTTTTATCCATTTTTTCCCATTGTATTAGTAATAATTTATTTTTCTCTTCTTAATTTTAGCCTTTTTTTTCTTAAAATATACTAAATAAATCTAAAAACCACAAAAAAACTCTGCATATGTCCATTTTTTAAAAAAATGTCGCATGTAGTCGAATACCTTAAGAGGTGTATTAAAAATAACCAATATTGTAATTTCAATTTGTTTTCGATTTAATGGCATTTATGTACCATGGCACCATGTAATTGCATTTATCATGTGACGTCATAGTCACATGATAAATGCAATCGCGTGCTTCAAGCCAATTAGTGCACGCACCTCGCTGTAGCCAGCTTTTGTTTTTTACAGAAACTTTCTTTCAAAAAGTACGTATTTGATAATAGTAATAATTTTTAGAATAGTTAACCAAAATGCACTTCAGTTAAAATATCCGTATAGTGAAAGAATTGTTTATTATTATTTTGGAAAACTTTTTGAAAAATGTTAACACTTGAACATCTTTACCCAATTATCAAATTTGAATTTGTATCTATTTATAAGTAAAACAATAAGTACAAGTCGGTATGTGTCATGCTCAAAATAAAAACAACCTACTTTACCTCAAATGATCCAGTAAATGGTATACGAGGGGAAAACTATGAAATTATATACTATATCTACTTTTACACTCAAATGTACAACAAAACCAAATTAAAACAAGTCAAATTAATAAAAATGTTTAAATTAAAATTGAAATAATTACAAAAAATGCTAACGTAAAAATTTCAAAAAGTCGGCTGAGAAAATATATACTCGTATTTAAGAATTTAAAAATATATCTGTAAAAAAAGATTTATATAAATCTAAACTACAAATAATGCATTATTTAAAAAAAAAAGATATTGTAGTTCTTAACGAGTATAATTTTAATAACTGAAATTATTTATGTATCTTAACCTTATATCGTCTTATTAACATGTATAAGATATTCTGATTTTATAAAAGAAGTTCATGTGTTAAAAAATACAATATTTTTGCATTATAATTATTAAGAATGAATGTATTAAGGTTTTTGTATTGTGACGGGCTCATCGCGCTTTCTACTAAAAACTCCTCTTGGGTTCTTTGGGGCCTAAAATGAAAATTCTTTCCGACCAAATCCAGAAGCGAAGCGTTATTATACAAATTAAGAACCTTTTAAATAGCAGAAGTTTAGCGTAAACGGAAGGGGGGGCTTTGAGAAGTGATTATGCTAATATGTGGTTAGGAGTGTTAAAGTTAAAAGTGTGTGAGAAGTTATCCGATGTTCAAGTGTTCAGCTATTCGTGCCAGTGCGTTCAAGTCAAGGTGGATACAATTCCACACGAGATGAACCACAACGACATTTAAGATTCGAGTGTGTTGCTGCTACCTAGGATATAGAGGTAGGACCGTTCTATTAAATACTAGGAACTGCGTATATACTGAGATTAGGATAAGGTGTTCTCTCAAGTTAAATATAGTGGTAATGGTCGCGCTTATTTGGTAAGTTAAAATATAAATATTATCATTTTATAGTGTTTAAGTTAAGATCTTAATAAAGAAATATTAAGATTATGGAAACGCCTGGTTCTTCATTCACTCCCGCACCTTTAGGTCACGAGGAAAACGTAGGAGTAGGGCATCCCCCACGGGTGAATTCCTTACAGTATCTTTAAAAACATATGCGAATATTTTCGAAAAACGGGTAAAGAATGCCTTTAATGAAGCCTATATTGCTTTTTACTCTTTCGGGTGCCCTTTATTTTGTTTATATAAATAAAGCGACCTTCGGTTGATAAATTAAGCAGATTTTTTTTTTTTAGAATTAATATGAAGGGCATTGATAATGGCGAGTAGGGAAGAACTTTTAAGACCCAATTCTACTGGCAATTTTAATGGGACACAGTACGATTCAATTGACAAAAATCAGTCAAAAAAAATCAAAATTTTTTTTAGTCTAAATTATTTTTTATATACTTTTCTGTAACCTTACAAAACTTGAAAGCTTTGAACTTAAAAAATGCAGATTCGGATAGCTTTTACGTTCAGTTTTATTCACATCCCTATGACAAACAAAACTTTAAGCTTACTTATCTCAGAAAGATAAAATAATTAGTTTGTCTTCATTTAAAATGCTAAGGCTTTTTTTCTGTTGTGCCTAATGCATTCAATTTTTTTACCTATTCCTAATAGTACATGTAACAAAAGTTGGTATGAATTTTTGAATCACAAAGAAATACTTATTTTTTAAAAAAATAATTGAACTCGGAATTTATACATTTTTTAAGGAATTTTCAATAAGCATTCATCAAAAGAAGTATTGTACGAATACCAATCATGTTATCAAAAAACCCATTTCAACTTGTGTTATACTTAGTTTGTACTTGTAAATCACACACAAATTTGATGCATGGACGAAACTCTTTGTAGGAGGAGTAGCATTTTAAAATCCCATCACAAATTTTAAGTTTTTTCCTTAAAAAATTATATCTCGCTTTTTATGAAATTTTGAGCACAAAATCTGTTTTACATAGTATACACACATAGGGGGCAACCAAAAAAATTTAGAAAATCCTTAAATTAAAAGTTTTTGCCCAAATCGTGACTGTGTCAGCCTAATATTTATGATCTTGAAAGCTTGATTGGTGCTATTTTTCTCGAGGCGGGAGTTCAAGTCCTGGCGCCACTAGAAACTTAATAGACGGGTTAATGCACATTAAATCTGTCAAGAGTGAAACCCTCACGTTGGCATGATGTGGAAGTTTGGAGAACGAGGTGTCAGCTCAGATGTCATCCTGTTCACTAGATTAGGGTTCAAAATTATGAGATCCATCTCTAATAGCCCTCGTGTGGCTTTGATAAGACGTTCATAAACATTTAATCAACCGACCATTTTGAATTCATTATTGCAATGTTAATCTTATTAAAAAAGTTTATCTTCCTCGTCGTACCTAGCCCAAAGTACGATTTCACTGCAATAAAGTGAAGCCGAAATAATAAAGCAATGAAAGTTTCCTCAGATTACATTTATTTCCGATATTTGAAAATATTTCTAAGTATCTCTTTGAAAAAATCCGAAAATATACAAATGAATCATTAAAGCAGTAGAACAATATTTTTTGAAATCTGAAGGAAAATGGAGTTTCATTGAAATATTTTTAACACTTTTAAATGAAATTTAGGATTGAGAAAGGAAATAAAATTACCATAGGACTAACATTGTGCATTCATGAATTTAAAATAAATGGTTGAGTGAGTTTTTTGTAACATCGTACACTAAAGCATCAGGAGGGCTAGTAGCAATAGACCTCGTAATTTTGAATCACGATCAAGGGATGAGGACGACACCGGAGCTGGCACCTCACTCTCCTAACTACCATACCAACTTTGGACTTTGAGTCACGACAGATTTAACGTGCGTCAGCCCCTTTACACGACGGCTACTAGGGGTCGAGCTCATGACACGCCGACCACAAGTTCGTGACCATGACCACTAGGCAAACACATTCATTGGCCCATGTAGAACTGAGCCTTTCCGGTGGACTAAATTTAGCAGTACTGCTACAATTATTCTAAATATTAGAGCAAGAAGTAACCAGGTAATAAATGGGGTAATAGCCGTTGGTGCCATATATCCCATAAATTCCATAACTGTCATTGTAACCAGACATAACCGTTTTCTATATGCAACTAATTTTGGCATTCACATATTATCACAACAATCGCCAACTCCATTAATAACTCGCCAAGTTGGCAACTTGATTTCCTATGTATAGTACGCGCTGACTTGGCATCCATGTGCTTCGTTTCATATAATGTCAATAGGTTGCAATAATACGTAAGTACCCTAATTTTCAAGCAATTATAATATGAACTGCGAATGAATATAAAAAAAACCCTGAAATTTTACTAAATACTTTCTTTAGTATAATTTACTTGCTTTAACAAAAAGATGCTAAACATCATTTTTAACATGCCTAGTTTTTCTAAATTATATTGTTTTACTTTGGAGACATTAAATAACGATTTCCGGTCTGTAAAATCCTATCTTATATCATATTCCTGAGGTTTCGGATCATGTTCTTAATATATCTCTTGCGTGCCACAAAGTATCAATAAATCGATAGAAATGATACTCAGGCACGAAAATCATTAGTCTCACACGTGTCAAGTCTCACACATCTTAGGTCTAAGCAACATTTGCGTGATACAAGATATATCCACTTATATTCATTAATTTACACTTTTGAATTTAGGACTATTGCATTTTGCCTAAGAAAAAAACATATGGTAAGTATTTCTTCGGGGTTGCCAAGAAATCATATTCTTGCTGCTTTAGTATATTATCGTAAATCTTCTGTTAATTATTGTATGGGTGTGGGGGTTTATTATACTCTAGAGTATAATATAAATTAGTTTGTATTATATAATTTTACTTCTTGAGTTCGTGAAGTCTTAGAAAAGTCAATGACTTTATGTTCATTTTTTCTGATTTTTATGAATATAATTCAGTTGCTATTCTACTCAAACATATTTCCTGAGAAAAATAGGGAATTTTATGATTCATTTATCACATTTTAATTTGAACAATTGCTTAATTCTAACATTTTGTAGTTTTTTTATTTAACTTGACGCTTTTATTTTTTTCTCTAATTTTCCACAAATCATCCATTTTTACGATAACCAAGTTTGACAACCCACATAAAAAGAAAACAGCAATTTCTCCCCCCATATTAATTTCAGCAGGACACGAGCAGCACATTTAATCACCTGACGGGGGAAGCACCAGAGTAATCAGGAGAAATGAAACGGAAAATATGTTCTTCCAACAAACTAAATCCCCTTTTAGTCTGACAATTTTCTAATAATCCTTATCAGAAAACTATCATCTTCCCACACCCGTTATTTATCCAAATGGTTTGAAAGAAAAAGGAAAAACTTGGCTCCTTTTTGACATAAGATTGCTGTTAAAGAAAAGTATTGGGTAAAGTACCTTAATTAAAATACTTATTTTTTGGCAACTTCTAAAATAGTTCGCCAAATTATCAAGATGTATCGACAGTAATCTCAAATCAGTAAATCAGCAAAGTATCAAAAAACTAAATACATTCTAGCATTGTAAAATACTTATTCAACGTTATAACAAAAAATTCGCTGAATTTTAGCAAATTAAAAAAATACATCAATATATCATATATATATATATATATAAAATATATAAATTATATATTTACGTATTATACCATCGATCCCTTTCACCAAAAAAGTTGCCACATGCAGTCAATATTGTTATTGGCTTAGAACATGCGTGGAAATTGTTTTAATGGCTACGGTACTTGCGTAATATCGTAACAATGTCAAGGTTCAAGATAACTCATCTAGTTGGCAACCCTGACTTATGTGCCGTACGTGGGGAATTAGCAACCATGTGCTTCCTTTCATATAATATCGCCAATGCGGTTGTGATAATACGTTAGTACCAAATTGGCCGACGGTGTAGTATGCAAGTACCGAAATGAGAATTGTACCATTCCTAAAATTAAAGATTAATTTGGGTACTTACATATTAATGTCACCGCAGCTAGATTTGTGCCCCGCTTATTGCACCCTTTTCCACCAAAATCTGAGTGATTTTTTTCCCTTTTTTTTTCAAATGAAACATGTAAGGTTTTTTTTTGTTGTTGTTGTTGTTTTAATATCATGGTGCGATTCGTGTGGCGTAAATTTTATTGCGGTTACTACTCTAATTTTTTCCGATATTTTCCTGTTGTAATTACTTGATGCATTTTTTTTTTATCTTGGCAATTTTTCACGAAACGTTCCATTGCCAGTTTACCGAAACTTGTAGTTATGTGAAAGCCTAGAATCTGGGATGGGTGGTAGAGCTAAAATACACGTTAATTTGAAATTGTGATACATTAGGAAAATACTCTTTTTGGTACTTATTATCGCAACCGTATTGGTGACATAAAATGAAACGAAGCACGAAAATTGAGAAATCAGTGTTGCCAACTTGGTGAGTTATCTTGAACATTGGCATTGTTGAGAAAGTACGTAAGTAACTCTTTTTTTAAATTTTATTTTACTTACTTTTTTAAAATTCCAGCACTTTTAAGAACATCGAGAAATTGTAGAACAGTTCATTCAGATTTTTATTTTGTACACCATTTGTCGAATGAACTCCGAAAAGTGAGAATCGAATTAACTCTCGCGAACGATCCCTTTTTCCTGATGGATTAAAAGAAAGGGTGTTTTTAAATATATTCATCCAAGACATTTATATCGTATAGTTGAATAAAAATCCATCAGATGGCGTTGGGCCGGTATGCATTTACGCGGGAATAGCCATATAGAGAAAACTTTAAAGCGCTCAGGTGAAAAATATGCATTTTGCAGATATGCCGGTTTGATTTCATAGCGACGATTATGTAGGAACGTTTTCCGCTATTGGCTGCAGCATGCGACATTTGGCGATGTCTTTTGATTTAACGGTAATGATTGACGGTTTAATACGTAAGTGTATCAACCTTTCTTACAAATATTTTATATGTCTTAAATATGTTTTTCCTTACTAGATGAAAAGCGAAAGTTCTTGAAATACAGAAGTAAACACGTCAGAGAAAAATGCCATTTAATTGTTTCATTGTTTAAATAGTATTCCATTTAAAATATGAATCAGAAAACCGGGGAAAAGCCATCAGTAGCAACAAAAATACAACAAGCGTATTGGGAAGCGAAAAGAAATTTCATTAATTCTTTAGGAAATAGGGATGATGACTGCTTATTGGCAAATGATTTGGATCTTGACACAAGAATTGAGTTTCTGCAAGCCGCTGACCATAATTTTAATACATTGCTGGCAGTGTTGTTAAAATATAACAAAGCTTTGGCTAACCTCATGGCTACAGAGGAAGCTTTAGCGTCAGCATTGATAGAATATGGTATAAAAGATTCAACAAGAGCAGGGAAGTTGATGTCTACTTGTGGAAAATCCGTCAATCGTGGTGCCAATCGAAAATTCTCTCTTAAAACTCTTATTATGAAGTTGTTTCATGAAGTACAAACTTTTCAATTTAAAGCAACGGTGGATGTCTTGCAAACAGTTGCTAAAATGGAAAAAAGTAGAAAGTCGTATCGCGCAGGCTTGATGTGGATGAAAAACGAGTCTCAAACTTTAGATCCTGATGTCTCCAAAAAGCTACAGAAATTTAAAAAAGTACAAGAGCATATAAGGAATTTAAAAGTGAGATTTGATAGATCAAAGTTAGAGGTTATGCAAAAAATTGATTTATATTTGTTTTCAAGATGCAACTTGTTCTCGCAAACATTAGTTCAGTACCGCAAGACGTTTTGCAAAGTGAGCAAGAACTCCGCGATTTCAACGAAATATGCAATGCAGAATATACCTTATTGCTTTTCGTATAAGTTCGAAGTTCTTAAAGAACTCAATGACTTTTCTAACATGCCGAAAGTGTGTTTGGAGTATCAGTTCAAATCAGCACAAAATTACATGAACTTGCCAAAAATCTTTACCAAACTTGATCCCGATTCAAGCCCCGATACAAGAAATTGGAAAAATGTCTCTCCAGATTCTAAAAACATTCCATCTCAGTCTGCAATACGAAAGAAAGCTACATTTCTAGATCAAGTAAGTTCTGATATTGCAAACACAGAATCGAATGTCACTCATGCTGATCAGCTGATAAACTTAAATGACGAAGAACAAATTAAAACACGGTCGAACTTCTCATCTTGTACCCCTGAAAATGATCAGCTTTCCCGAAAGTACAGTGAGGATTTGCTGTCTTTAGATTTCGTTCCGAATCAGTCAACTATAAACTTCCAAGGAATTGGTGACAATAACGAATTTCGAAATGAATTGGAAAACTGCATGAATCTTCTCGATTTTCAAGCTCCACAAACGAACAGTTCTGAACTACAGTTTTGGTCTCTAATGGAAAACTTCAAAAATGTCAGTGATAATTCGCCATTGATTCCGGATTGTGAATTTAATCAAAATGAAAACAGGGAAGATTCGACATTCTCGTATTTGGAAAATGTTTTAAGTGAATTCGATCCCTTCAGTGGGGAAAAGGCATCTTGCTTTCAAAGCAAAGTTGTCAATGAAAATTGTTAAAGAGATTTTCCGTCTATTTTACTTTAAATTGTGTATTTCCAGAATGTCACAAATTAAAAAAAATTGGAAAAATATGTGTTCCAAAATATATATTACCCAAACAACTACCAAAATGCTTACCTTAATTAATAGAAATTTTTAAAAAGTTATTCACTCACACACAAAATTTTTGTGTTTGAAGTTATTTCGTCGGCTCTCCTCCCCCCAACTTTCTTCATTTAAAGGATAAAGAAATGTTTTCAAAAAGTAATGCAATCATTTTAACAGTATTTCAGTTCTTAAGGTAAGAACCTTTTACAAAACCTGACTTACCGCATCCCGCCATGATACTTTATATGCATGGTGATAATTTTTAAGTCGATTTTCGTGAGAATATAGTACGCTTCGAACATTAATTAAAATTTTTATTAACTTGTATTTAAAATATTAACTCAGTGGCGCACAGCCCACGAGGGACAAGGCCTACTGTGCCCAACTCAATATACGCGACATTAGGCTCTGAGGTGCATGAGCAGATGTTCCGGTTAGGTGGTCAGTCTAACGCGATCAGAAATGTTATCGCTTAAAAATTACCTACATTTCTTTTAAATCAAAAATAACGAACGTTAAGCATATTGTGTGGGGGTGGGGGAGGATCTTTTTCTTAATCATTTCTGAGCAGGTGTACATCGGTAATTATTTTTAAGGAGAATGGTAATTTTTTTATTACTATTCCATTCTTCATAATTAATGATGTTCAGATTTCGTTATTTAAAGTGACTATTTCTTTCTAAACTAGGGCTTGTTTAATTTTCTGAAGACTGTGTCGCTTAAATTCGTTGAATTATTTTTTTATAATAGTTAAGAAAAATAAAATTTTCAGTTTTTAATAAACAAAAACTATGAAAAGGTTTCTTTCTCACGTTTTAAAGCATTCAATTGAAATGAAATTTTATATAGACGAGTGTTTTGGATGACAATACGGTACTTTTAATGATAATTAATAAAAATTAATTACCACTTAATGTTGTGATTCTGTCCTATGTATATACATATTTATATTAATTGCAACCATTTAATAAGCAGCTAAAATAAAAAAATTCTTTGTTGATCTTAGTAGAAATTGACAAAAAAAAAATATTGTTTTGTTTTTCTTGTTTAATGCATAACTGGGTCACTTATAGTATCTATGGAATGTTAGCTTTATTTTCGACAAGCAGTAAGAGCATTCTTTTTCTGCATAAGTTGGATTCGGTAAAGGTTTAGAAGGAAAATTAAGAATTAAGGAGGTTTTGTGCATCACCCGCTATAATCTATTCTATCATCCCTTTGTTTCTGTTTTTTATTCACATGAAAAGGTAATCCCCTGAGACACAAACTCACTTCGATTCTTTGTCCAGCTAGATTATTGCTGTTATTGTTGCGAGAGGCGGCAGATGTGGATATTGAATTCTGCACGCTATTTACCTCTCAAAAACACCTGCATTTGTATAATAAATAAGATTCTTCTATTATCTTCTCTTTTGTAACATTTTTGGTGGCCAGCTGTATAGTTCAAAAACGAGGAAAGTGTCATGAATTTTTTTTGCGCAGAAACAGTCCGATACAAAGCCCACTGACAGTTATTTAAAATATCTCTGAAAACAATAATCGCATTCAAATAAAGTCTAGAATATGGAGACATGTTTATTATGGGCCTGTCTTACCTATTTTATTCTTACAAATTCGGATTTCATAAGGAATTTTTTTTATCTTTGTTAAAATTAGATAATGTATTAATCAACATATTAGAGCCTCCTTTTATAATCTTTAATGTTTTTTTTTTGTTCCAAATTTGTGTAAAGATACGATGGTTGTTAAAGATATTTTTGTTGTTGTTGTTGTTTCCAATCCCCTTGGGGCAGGAAAGCCTACACCAAGTCCATTTGATCTTTCCGCGTAATAATCTCACACACCAGGTCTTGCTCTTCATACAACTGTTGCAGGGAAATGCCCCAGCAGTCCAGAAGATGAGCAGGAGAAGCAAGGAGAGAGCAGGGACAGGTAAAGAAAGACTTTACCCCCTGCACAAAAGTCATACTACGCAGGTGACCGCTTCTAAGGCGTGCCAAGGCCGTCAGATGAGCCCTGGAACTCCTGCACTGTATAGATAGGCCAGGACTCTTAGCTGCGTACTAGTGGTGAGCAGGAGGGTTTCGCCCAGTCAAATTCATTTTATTTCATTGGAAGGAAGGAATTTCCGTATGGGTTAAGACAGTGGAATTGGGGTTGGGGAGATCACATCCCCTACCAGCCAGCTCATCAGCAGCTTCGTTCCCAGGCACACCCACATGTGATGGAATCCACTGGAGACATACTCGTTTCCTCTGACCAAGCCTAACTAATTTGGATAAAATATCTAGACCAGTACTGTCCATAATTTTTGGCCAATTTTTCAAATATTGGATGGAGCTTCTGCTGTCTGTCAGGATCCAGATACTGTCCTTATAAGAGCTGAGAGCATGATCGAGAGCACCACTAATAGCAATGAGTTTCGATCTAAAGAGGGAACAGTGGTCAGGATTCCTGATGCTGATTTTAACATAACTAAAATTAGATGATCGCGGGCGTGGGCGCCGGCGCCGAAGGCGCCTATTCTCAGAAGGATGGGAGAAAAAGATAAACCATGATGAGAAGATTAATCAAATCACGAAAACTCCCACAAAAAAGGCGGGTCGATGACCCCCCATTTCTTGAAAACAATTGCTTGTGATTTATCTACGTTAATTGCAATTCTCCAATGTGTAAGCCACATTTCAAGTTTATCTAAGAAGTTTTGAACAGCTTTAATTGTGTATTTCAGCTGGACCCCTTGCGAGAGGACTGCGGAATCATCCGCAAACAGGCAAGTACTGACGGTGGAGTGTTGTGGAAAGTCGTGTGTGTAGATGTTGTACAAGTACGGAGAAAGGACAGATCCCTGAGGGACCCCAGAGAGGCAAGATCTCGTGTTAGAGTATGAATTATTTACACGAACTCTCTCTCTAAAAGTTCTATTGTGTAAAAAATTATGAATGATTTTAATTAAATAGTCAGGGAACTCTGCAATTTAATTAACTTGTACGTGAGGCCATCGTGCCACATTTTGTCAAATGCCCTTTTTACATCACTGATTTTAACATCATTCCCAGGAGTGTTACTAAAAATACCACTCCCTACTCTACCCGTATCCGAACGACTACCATCTGTGTAAACAATCAAGGCTTGATCGGGTATGTCATTTATTACTTCAAGTGCTAGTTGTCTGAGTAATTCCGGATGGCTGCTATGCTTGGGAGTACTGGTGAATAATTCCTCTCGGAATTCAACATGATTAAAAGAATCAATAGGTGTGATGCAGCTAAAAGGTGTAGATGTGTCAACATTGAAATCAATAAAACCATGTTTACGCATGTAATTAAGTGGGCTGTCTCGCTTTAAACGTTGGTTACTTGTCCAATTTATAATGAAAGAAGAGGTGTTCTATTGAAGGATCCAAAGCTTTTAATTTTGTTAAAATACCTATATGAGTTGACTTCGAATCTCATAGTAAGAGGTTAAATGTCTGCCTCGTACAGAACTATGTCAGTAGGGTGCCATGAAAGATATTTTTTATGACTGTATGTGACTTGAACTCTAAAATTTTTTACTTTTTTTATTTAATAATTTGAAAGAAAAAATAAAAAAAATTTCAGCTTGCAGAATTTGCACTTTGATAACAAACTTGTAACAAAATACATGAAAAAATTCGAATTCCAGCTAATATGTCATTAAAATATATAATTTTCGTTTCTCCTTCTCTGTTTTACCTTATTTCCACTTCTAAAAAGCTAACTTATTTAAAAAATAACATTAAAAAAAGTTTAATTTATTTTTAAGAAAATGAAAATAAATTATTATAAGAAAGTTAAACAAAAATTTAAATTACAAATACTTGTAAATTCTAAAAGGTTTAAATATATTTTCCCGTTTATTATTATTTTTGTATATAAACTTTGAATTTTGTATTCGATAAATATAGATCACACAAACAATAATAATGTCCCTGCTTTTTTTTAAAAAAATAAAAGTACTAAAATGCGAGGAAAGATTCTGTTTAAAAAAATGATACGTAAAACAATTAAGCAAAACAATTCTATGAGCAATTTATGAAAAACAATTCTATCTACATTGCTACTGTGGATTGCAAAGTACTGTTATTCAAGAATTATTACGAAAGCACCATGCACACTTATGGAAAAATATATATATTTCTCATGTCTTTCATTAATAAAAGTATTAATTTAAGTATTTAGCAACCTAAAGATCTTCTGTGAATTTTATTTAATCTCGAAAGAAGTGGCGTTATAAACATCGTTTGGCTCGGTATTAGGACTTCCGGGTTCCCGGGATATCATAAGATTTCTATTCTTTCAATTATTTATAAGGTAGCAATTTTTTACTTGATTTTGACGTTTTACTGTCGATATTTCGCGATTGTGTAGTAAAAGTTGTTTGCTTAGAGAAGCCCAAATGATAGGGACAAGGCTTTTATGCGAAGAACAGGAATCAATATCCAACTCTAAGCACTTAGAAGAAGAGAGCATGGAGATTTTGAAAGAAAAACCTCTACCGTTGGACAAAAAATTAGGGAAAGCAATTTAAAATAAAAGTTTTATATTGTTCAATCAAAAAAAGTGCTAGTTTGAACAAAATTATGAAACATGAAATGCAGTTGTTCGACTCGATTAAAAATCCATCACCAAACATAAAACTATGTGAGACTTTAAAAACAATTCCTCCAACGTCAATTGAAGCCGAGAGAGTATTTTCTGCTGTTGGATCGTTCGTCACAAAGCTTGGAGCTAGGCTGAGTGATAAAAGTATAAAAATTGCTTATGCTTTCTGAAATCCTATTTTAAAAATGAATAAATAATTTATCATTTTTTGTACTTTTTAGCTCATTACATAAATAAGAATTAATTTTGGAATTTATATGTATCCTTATTTTATGTAATTATTATTGATTTTATTTAAAAATAATTTGTATTTTTAAATTTTTTGAAATTTTGATGTATTCCCAGAAATGCAAAAACCCGGGAAATCAGAACCCCTACTTGGTATGTGTAATGGCTCAGTAAACTGTGTGCCGGCTTGTGGTACAATAAAATGTACCTCATTCCAAATTAATTATCTAACACCGCAGTGGTTTTTCATACGTTTCGAATTCGATATCAACAAACTTAATATTTCTTTCTTTTTATCATTTCGAGCATTTTAAGTATCTCTATTTGTATGATATAGGGTTGATCTTATTTTGATATAGTCCTTGGGAACAGAAATTATTCGGCGCCGAAAGTGAAGATAATATTTTCAAAATGGCAATCATAATTTTTGGTAGCTACATTGCTATCAAATGTGACTGTCGAAATTTAACCATTTTTCTTTCCTGCTGTCCGGTTAAAAAATTTTCTAGCATCTATTTCGTTCTTTTTCACATTAATCTAGAATTTTCGTCTGAACTAAAAGAGAAAAATTGCACAAGACGGCATCGATTTTTCCTTTTTTAACTCTAAGCTGGAATTGTCATCAGAAAAGGAGAAGATAACCTGCAAAGTTTGTAGTTATGGTAAAATTTCACAATGGTAAAATGGTCGTCCAAAACTCCATTTCGTTCGTTTAAAAGCTAAACTGGAATTGTTGTCAGAAAGGTTAAAATCTGCCTCTTGTTCTTAATAAGGTTATTACTCATAATTTTTTTCATTCATTTTGGTCCTTCTTGTTGTACCTTTTTAAAAACTTTTTGTCTCCGAATTTGAAAGTCGTGCTCTGGCGTCATATTAGCCTCCTGTTGGCGTAGTGTTCAATTTTGGATAGGAGGATGCCAGCTCAAGTGTCGTTCTCGCCACTTGACTGTAGCTGGAAATTACGAGGTCCGTTCCCGGTAGCCCTTGTGTTGTTTGCAGTGCGACTTAAATCAAAATCAAGTCTTTCATCGTATTGGTGCGATTATAAAATCTTCGCCAAAGGATAAAGGAAAATAAGATTTTACCAGACCTGGAAATCTGTATGAACCAGTTTAATGATTCCTATCCATTCCATTTAATCTCCATTGCCATACCAATCTGGATCTTGTTCGATGAGGGACTTGTATCTGTTTTCTTCTGGCAATTATTTCGAGATTTAGTGATTAAGCTGAATTTAAACTCATTAGTGAGCATTACGATATCACACTGATCCCTGTTTCATTGAGATGTTATCTACACCATGCATAGAGGATTGTTCTGGGCGTTGAAATTGACGGTGCGGAAACAGATTTTCTTGCAAATTAATTTGTCTCGTGTTGCTATATAGACACCAGTGGTGTAGCGGAGAATATTAGTGCCCCCTGCAAAATAAGGTTTTATACCCCAAACCGTACTTACGTCAGTCAGGCTTCGCCCCCTCCCCCCTCGCGATTCAGGGGTGTACGTTGCACTACTGATTGAAACAATGACTCTTTTAAACTTAGTATATGTGATCGTATGAAGCTCGCGAGAGAGATAAGATGCTGATATTCTCTCTTTATGCGCCGACCATGTTCGCCATCTCATTCTATATGCAAATCTTCATTTGTCAGGAAACTCATACGATCATGCTCAGATCTTCTCTCTCAGGGTCTGTGTACAATCGACTCCATAAGTTGGACGAGACTTCTGGCATTACTTTTTTAATTTCTAACCAGAGACGTAGCTGCCGCCATATCAATGATACGAGACCCCCAAGCTGCACGAGCCTCAACATGTGTTACTGCAGTCCCTCTAACAGGGCTCCCATATCTAAAAAAGGGCCCCGAAGGAATTTTGATACAGGGACCTCTCAGAACTAGCTACGCCAATGTCCCTAACAATCTGCTCTCGAGATAATCTTGCTTCATATCATCTTGATAAATCCTCCCCCTCTCCTTAATTCTTTCATCCAAGTATGAGAGATTACTCATTTTATGTGAGTTAACTTTTGAATTTTTTGTTTCTAAAAAAGTACGAAATTCATAGAGACGTGCGAACGAGAAGATAGAAAAATCGACGCAAGCTCTTGCAAAGCATTTTTTTTCTACGACTGAAAATTCGTGTAATCTTATGTAATCGGTACTAAACATTTGCATATTTGCTCAGAAGAATTGAATTTATCTTTCAAATCTGTCTAAACATACAAATTCTCCAACCTTTGAACACTTGTGCGTTTTGAGCTCATGAATGTAAGGCGCTCTCAAAGAATTTATATTTTCCCTTTCCAGTCTAATGACTTGTATTTATTTCAAGACACGGTGAAGAATACATTCGAAAGAAATAAAAGTAATATAGGTGTCTGTCAAATTAAATTTTTCACCGAAGTTTCGAAATTTTTGTAAGATCTGAAAACCGACAAACGAATGATTGAAATAATTATAAAATAGAATGAACATAAATGCAAAAATAAATAGAGATCTCTATTATTTGTTTACTCTATCACATACTTTTTTATTTTATTCCAAAAATATAACAATTTAGAATTGAAAAAGAAAACAGATGATGTTCCATAATTAAAAATAGATGAATAAAAGAAATATATTAATTCCCAATGAAGGAGACTTAGCTTTTTCTTATTTATAAGAAAGTTGCAATGTCTCATTTTTATAATCATTATCTTTTTTCATACTTATCATGTTAAAATTGATAAAATTTTAATGAACTTTCTTCAAAGTGATGAATATTTCATGTTCAAAACCTCACGTTGGTGTGATGTGATGTGGAAGGTTAAAAAGGACACACGTAGAGAGAGAGAGAAATGGAGAGCTTTTAGATGTCATTCTCGTCATTTGGTGGAAGTTCATAATTACTAGGACCGTCACCAATCGTTCTTGAGTTATTTGAGAGCAGTTCTCCTCAACCTTTCTATCGCCTCGAACTGGTCAACGTATGATAATGAGGGGGGGGGGGCAATGATTGTTTATATTTTAGATTGTTTTGATTTAACAATTTTAGTTTATTTGTATTTCTCAAAACAAAAACAGTTGAGCAAAATACAGTTCCACCAAAAAGAAATATAAAGTGATTTCCGTGGGAAGTCGCAAAAATCCGAGAGAAATACTCCACAAAAAATAAAATTCAATTAATTTAATGTTCCTTGGGCGGCCTGGTACCATTTGATCCGGGAGTTGGGGCCCACTACTTTAGAGGGCAACAAAAATCAAAGCAGTTTTCAAACCAGGATTTGTTTTTAATTTCATGATGTAGTTTAAACGAATCATTCATTATAGTGTCCCTCCCCATATTTTAGCTGAGCAGCTACGTAAGAGTGCTCCACGTAGAGTAGAGTACGCTTTTCTCATATTTTTGTTGGGTTCGGCATGCAACACCCTGGTACGAAAATGTACTTACTGTTCTATTGTGGAGAAATATATTTTTCGATGATTTTGATTGCTTAAAATTCTCTAACAGTATTTTTTTATATTTTATTGTCTTTGTACTTTAATACAATTTAATAAAGTTAATTTTTTAACAACAATAGTACATCATCATCATTATCAATCTAATGCTATATGAATGATAGCTTCTGTTGTGTTGTAATCTCACTTGATATGTGCTATTTAGAATTTAAAAAAAACAACAACTTTCAAATGATTTTGTGAATGAAAGAAAAAATAATATCAAATACGCTTGATAGTAAATTATTTAATCTTTATAAAAATGTCATTTTTTCAGTTTTTTTTTTTAATACTACAACTTCCTTTAACATTGCCTGACAACGGTGTGTTTACAAGCATTGCGCGCAGCTGCTCGATATCAACACTGAGCAGAAAAGGATTTTGAAATCTGTTATGAGCAAATAAACCTGTTGCATTCCATTTTGCGAGCTTTTTATGAAATAAAGTTTGGTAGTTTGTATACAGAGACCTTGACAAAACTTTTTCATTGATTGTGTTAATGGCTTGTATTTTTGCCACTAACTAAGCAAAACTATCCTCAAACTTTTTGTAACTTTTTAGAGTAAGTAAAACATTTTCACATTTCGTGAATTTTACAGAACTTGTTGAAACCATTTAAAGCATTGTGTTTTTTTTCTTTTTCCAAAACTAAAAAAAAGTAATTATATCATTATTTGTTTTTTTTTTAATTCTTAAAAAAAAAACTTTTTTTCAAAATTATGACCTGAGATTTTTTGTTAAAATTAGAAAGAAGCATTTTATAAAAAAAAATTTTGTAGCTTGGTTGTTGATAATTCCAATTACATTTAAAGCTATAAATGAATTAAAATCTGACTTTAAACTTTATTTTCTGATTATCCAGAAAAATAAAGTCAAGTATCAAAATTAAGGTTATATCATATATATATATATATATATATATATACAGAAGTTCTAAATAATTACTTGAATTAGAAATAAAGACTAATTTCATTCCTATCTTTATTTGTATTTAAAAAAATTGATTGCTTTGTTTACTTGGAACATTTATCTATATCTTTCCATTATTTCTTATATCTACTGTTAAAAAAATCTTTATAGTTTTGCAGTTTTTAAAACTTTATCCATATCGTTTTCTTCAAATTTTATTAAGTAATATGTTTTACAATTTATTTATTCTTTTTCATTAAAGGAATGAATTTGAGAGAATTTTTTTATTCTTCTTTTGTAATCAATGCATAATAAGAAACAACTTTTTATAGAGGAATCGTAAACATTTTTTTTTCTTCATATTTTGGATGCTACAATAAATTTTCATTATTGATAAGTTAGAAGTTAAATAATTTTTTACACTTTTAATATTTTCTGTCTATTGTTTGACCTTGACCTAAATTCTTTCAGCATGAGGTTATAGAAAGTGACACCTTACTTTAAATTTAAGGGGAAAAAAATGAAAATACTCTAAAATGCATCAACTTATTAGAGCTTTTGTGCAATTTTTTTTCTTTGGTTGGAAATATTTTTTTTATGCATTGATTTTTGATTTTTCCATGCATGTTTCATGTAAGTGCATATAAAATCAAGAAGGAAATAATTGCAAAAGAGTAAAAATGTTTCCTTGTAAAATTGCTTTTTTCTGTAAAAAAAAAAAAGAATTTTTACATAAATAGTTATTTGTGTATAAATATTTTACCTAATTCTAATTTTTATATTGTGTATCCTAATCCTTTTTGAGTATTCAAATACTCAATTAATGAAGTGTGTAATTTAATGAACATTAGAGTATTATATATAGGTATAAGTATTATAGGCTATTTTAAAAAGAATTTCAGGGACATTTTTTTACGGTAGGAATATCAACTATTAAGATAATCTTTTGATTATTTTTGAAAATGCTAAAAGCTAAACTTAAAGCATTGAATTATAAAAAAAGGAAATCAGGAGACAAAATCTACTGCAAATATGCATATGTTGTGATACTATGCAAGTGTACCAATTAAACATAAACATATACTTTTAAAGTATTTTTGATTTTATAAAATATATAAATATTATATTTAAACCACTTGAATGTGAATTGTGCTTAGCTTCACTTATTAATGAAAAGATAAAGATAAATTAAATGTCTAATTTGATCAAAGTCATTTATGTTTTTAAAAAAATCTGGAACATCTAATACTTTCTGTTAAAATAAAGAAAATTTCTTCTAAAAATGTGTATATATATATTGCATTGACATCTCTACTTTATGAACTGTCACACAAACAGTACCTATATTTAATAAACATTACTTTTTAAAACATTTATATGAAAAAAAATCACATTTATTTTTTAATTTAGCTTTACTATTTTGTTGAAAAGTAAATATAATCAAATAGGAATGAGTCATCATTATAATGGTTATCGTATTCAGATATGTGAGATTGCAACTTTAATGTTTTGTTACTATATTGCTGAAAGTATTGTAATGAGAAACAACTAATATTCATTTAAGTATGTAAACCTGCATCCCAAGAGAAAGAATTTCATATTTTTCAATTTTCAGCATATAATAAATTACATATTTTATGAATTTTTTCTGCTCTTAGTACAATTTTCAATATTATCCATAACACTATAATTGAAATATTAAATTTGAAAAACTTTTGTGTTCATGTATTTTGTAAGTTAATGTAACAAAAATCCACTTAATTAGATAATTTAAAAAGTAGAGTAAGTAATAAGTAAATGCCATGTCAAAAATGCTTATTTTTAATATAACTTAAGTAATAGGTTTTGGTGAAATTAAAATTGTACATTAGGAAGAGAGGAAATTAATGGGAGGGTAGTAATCTGTCATTTTAACTCATTCATAATATAACGAGTTTTTTTTCAATAAGGATGCAGGTATATTAAGCAAATGTATGTGTGTGGATAAAGAGTTGAAATTTAAATGTAGTAGGTAAAATTTTGTAAACTATTAAAAGATTCATAATATAAAAAAAGTAAAAGATGCCATATAAACTGCAACTAATTGTTAAAAAGTTTTAGTCATATATTTTAAAATTGAGAAATTTTTTTCTTCCTCAGACTGTAGTCGAGCGAACGGGTAAGCTCGACGTTGGAGAATTTGAACTCCAGCTCTTTGATTCACGCTACATGCTGAAAGGGGAAACTGAAGAGAAGAAATGCAAAGGATGGCTGAAGCCCTCTTGCATTCCTATTACTATTATTCTTGCTCTTATCATTCTTGTTGTTCTTCTGCCTCTTATCGGCCAGGATGAAGCCAAATCAGTGGAAGTTATCACTCTAGGAGATTATGATGCTCAGTTCAAGAACTGTTCCAGTCCCTGTGTGTAAGTAGGGAATTAAAATGTTAAGATTTCTGTAAAATTCTAAATGAACATTTTGCAGATCATATGGAATGCATTTAATTTTGTTTATTAAATTAAGTAATTCTCTCTTGTGAGTCTTGATGATAAAGAGCTGAAAAGAGGGCCAGGAAGGCACCGAAAATTACATCATAATAGGCTCTGTCAAATTATAGACTCATTATAGGCTCTGTTATATTTTCTTTTATGTTTATTTTAATCATAGAGATTGTATATAAACATGTTAAGTCTCATTCTAAATTCAAAGAAATAGAAAAAGGCAAAGATTGAACATGGACATGTATAGCCTAAGCATGTTTATATATTTTATAACAATTTCCTTCTGATACATTGATTATTTTTGTATATACCTTAAATGTTACCAAGTACTACCCTAGTTCTATAGCTAACATCTTATTACAGTACTTATTGTTGAATGGATTTTAAAGAGTGAATGTGTTTAACTGTCTATTTGTATAATACATATATAACTTGGGTATATGTAAAAAAATTGAATAATTAATTAAAAATTTTCATCAAATTTCTTTAAACATGAAAGCAAGTTGAATAGAAATAATTTAAGGATTATTGGATAGGATACCCTATAAACGTTTCTTTGAGAATTTTGATGCATTAAGTACTAACTGTTTTTAAATCTTATAGTAAAATAAAATGTTTCATTCAGTTGTGTGAAAACCGATTTTATTTTTTAAAATTATTTTTATAAAAACATAAGCTAACTGAAACTTTGTTATTTGATATTACTAGTAAAATTTTAATAAAATTATTCAGATTGTTTAAATTATACTGGGTGGGGCATAGGAACTTCCTGTTTTGAAAAGGCAATAAAAAACACTATATGTTTCATTTGACTTTATTGTTATTTTCGGCTTACCACACAACATTGGAATTTTGAATTTACACAATTTTAAACACAATGTCTGTCAAATGACGTCCTCCATTATCAATACTCTGAAACAGTCAATTTAAAAAACTTTGAGTCATCTTTTCAAACATATTGACCAGGATATTGAAAATTTTGTCTCGGATGTTGTTCCTTGGGTCTTCCAGGGTCTTGGAGTGATCTTTGTAAACCAGGAACGTGAGATACGCCCACAAGAAGTAATCAAACTGAACTAAACTCGGTGGCGCTACAATACATGAGGGCTTAGGCCTACTGTGCCCATATCAGTATATGTGACCGCAGATGTCCCGATCAGGAGGTTAGTTTGAAGCAAAACCCCCAGTATTTAGTCTTCAAACAAGCTTGGTACTCATTTATCGACCCACTGAAGGGATGAAAGACTGATTCGACCTTGCCCAGCCTAAAGATAGAACCTTGAATCTGGGGTGTGGAAACGCAATAGTTGCCACTGAGCCTCCAGGAAGTAATCAAGAGGTGATAAATCAGGTGAGCACACAGGCCAATTTACATCCCCTCACAGGGAGATCAGTCATTCAGAGAAAGCTGTTCCTAAAATACCCATTGAAACCCTGCAGGTGTGGGTTGTGGTTCCATCTTGGAGAGCAGGTAAGAAGAATTATTGGATCATTGTCCAATACCAGTATGAATCGACACACAAACTAATTCCACATTTTCAGGTGTTCTAATTTTCTTCAGAGGTTCTTTCCTTACTTTGGAGACATTCTGCTTTGCTTGAAGGCATCCTTCCACATTAAAACACATTTCCGATCAGGAAAATGACTTTGTGGATGAATATCGAAGTGACAACAAAAGGCATGTTGCACTGCAATCACTGACCAACCGTTAGAGAAATATGCCTCCATCACAAGATGTTTGAGATTATTACTGATGGTAACTCAAATATCCCACTTCATTCCTTCCACCGAACCCTTCCCTATGAACATTACTACATTATGTTCAAAACAGGAAAAGATCCCGCACCCCTCCTAGTATTTATGGTCTATGAAAATTTTGATTATATGGATAAAAAAAATCCATAATTTTTGTGCAAAATGTTTTGTAACCATGTTTAAAATTATGCTTAAAAATTTATATTTTTTCTTTAAATTCATTATGCTTCTTGTTTTTACTTCTATAGTATAACATTAGTAGAAAGCATACCTGAAAACCTAACATTTGCTGAAGGAGAACCAACACACACATCAGTATTTGAGAGCTGGTCACAATTGATATCTCTAGCAGAAAGATCAATTGATATAGCAACATTTTATTCTACATTAAAAGGACAAGATATACAACCTGATGATCCAGATCCATCCTCATGGCAAGTAAGTGAAAATATATTGATATTCATGGATTTGTATTTTTCTCCTACTCTATGGATGCTTTGTTTCATTGATGTTGAAATATATTGTACGTTTGAGTTTAAAATTCTGTTTTGTCATTCATATTGATTAAAATTTTTTGAATTAAGTAGAAGCAAAGAGGGTTATATCTAGTTTTAATTTATAAAAAAGCTAGATGAATTTTAACACTTCATAAAACTTTGCGAAAATGTCTTGCTAAGTCTTGAAGTTTCATATCAGTAAGAGCTTGCAACAAGAGGCAGTTTTCACCGATGGAAGTCGAAAGGAATTGGACTGTTCTGGTTGTGGAATTTATATTAAATCCAAAAGTTTCTTTGAAAAAATTAGTAAGCAAAATCCAGATTTTTGTTCTGTCTTCCAAAGCGAATTGATTGCCATGGATGCGAGACTCAGCTCGATTATAAATTCTCCTAATTAATCTGACATCTGGATCTTTTCAGACAGCAACCGCTGTATCCAACATTTTTCTAAATAGCACAAGGTGAGAGATAACACAGGCCTGGCCATTCTTAATAAACTGAAACTTCTATCTTCTTTTTTTGCTAGTTTCACTTTCAGTGAATTTCGCCTCACATACGTTTTATGTGTGCAACTAGTGAGCCATTGGTCATCCTGAACTCACTGACTTATCTGGCATTATTTCCGAGGGCTAAAAAGTCATTAGTGCCATTTAGACTACCCCACCCATGTACCACTCTGGTATCAAGAAAGACTCCCTGGTGGTGCTCTCTCTCATTAATGCAGCAGGCATGAGCAAACGTCTGTTAGTAGGTTAATCAGTGGTCACCTTAGTTCACTGTCCTATTCCAACAATAGAAAGATATTACCAACCTGTGCACAAAGTGTTGCAATGCCCAGGCTACTCCCAACAACATCCTTGATTGTCTGGGACTAGAAAAGCAAGACTTTTATTCTTTGCAGATGCTTGTCTTTGACTTTTTATGGGTGAACAAGATCATGGACCTAATTTAGCTCAAATATTGGAGATTAGCTGCTAAAATACATTGGACTATCTGCAAGGTCTATCCTCTCTAACTCAGGTTTTCATCCATCCAACCAAATTGGCACTTTAAGCTAAACCAATGCCTCCAACAAATGAACATTACTACCAAATAGTATATAAATAGTCAGAATAAATATTATAGAGAGGGGAATATATGTTAGTGGATGTTATAGCCTCATCAATTAGCATCTGAGTCATTTTAGTGCAATCACTAGTAAGTTACAAGTTTTTGAGGATCTTTTTTTTTTTTTTTTTTTTTGGAAAGTTCGAGAGACATCTTATTTCAGATAAGCATCACCAGTTTGTACTCATTTCATGGCCAATTTATTTGTTTCTCCATCTATGCTGCATTCAATTGCCCTGTGAATCAGATTAATGAACATGATCTCCACAGTTTGACTTCCTTACACTTGGAGGTACCATGACAAGCTGCAAAACACATATAAACATTACAATTATATTTTTGTTAAAAATGTTTTCTTTCTGCGATTCATGTAGATGTGTGCAATATCATTTATAATGCAATTTGTTAGATTTTGTATATGTTTCAGGAATTGTTATTCAAAGTGATTTGGCTTGTTAACATAAATTTTTCATTCATTTCTTCAGCGTTTCACATTTTAATAATTTCAAACAAATTCTGTTATGTGCATACTAGTTGCAGTAATTTGTAATGTAATTTTAGAAATAAAAGAACAAGCGCTTAAATAGTGAATATCTCCTGTGAATTTTCTGAAAATAATATTTAGAAAAACTTTTGTATGCTTATGTAGTTTTTTTGTGTATTTAAGGGTTCATTTTTAGGGATAAAAATGCATTATTTTCAAATCATTTGTAGTTCTTTCAAATTTGTTTGTACTTGTATTTTGTATTGTTATGTATTTAAAGGTTATTTTTAAATTCCTTTCATCTGCATATTGGCCACAATTAGTACTTTTTTTTAGGGTGACAAAATATTTAATGATCTCATGAAAGCTGGTACTGATAGAGGAATACGCATTAGAATTATACAAAGTGAACCAACAGGTTCAATGCCTGATTTTGATACAAAAGAATTGGAAGTAAAAGGTAGTAAAATTTTATTTGTCACAAGATTAACTTTACAAACCAGAAATAGTACTAGAAATATTATGTATATATTTATTTTAAATCAGTTTGTTTAGTAAGTAACACATAAAATATTTTTATTTGAAAATGTGTTATCAATAAATTTTAATGCATCATAATAATTATACTGGCATGTAATCTAATTTACCTGATTTTAATTTGTTGAATAATGAAAATTCAAAGCATATATAATATGAGAGGAAGCAAGCTGTCAAAATCATATTCTGTGCCAAAACTTATAGTGTAGTGATGTCGAAGGGTCTTGGAGATAAAAATAATTTAATTTTTTAAAAATGCTGCATAAATGTGATATTTTTCTGTTGTATGCAAGCATCAAAATTAAATACAGAAACTTAAAATTTAAATAAAATAAATAAAAACATCTCTGAGCAATATGATAAATATGAAATTCACCATAGAATTTTAGTGTTATCTGGTTTTAGAAATATATTGTAATTTTTGAAATGAAATTAAAATTCCTTCACTGTGTGATTTAAAATTATGTCTGATAAAGAATATTGAAATGTCATTTAGTTATAATTCAAACATAGTTACTGTAATAAAGGCAAGATTTTTTTTTCACAAATCTTAAATTCCTCTTTTTATAAGATGTTATAAAATCTGTGTTTTTCTAAATCACTTGATTCTATGACTGAAGTATTGTTATAAATATGTTAATTATATAATTTTTTATCATTAATTTATAGTATTCATATTTATTTGTAAATTGCAATGCACAATTTAAATATACCTGTTCCTATAGGTGCTGCTAAAGTTCGAAGTTTGGATTTTAAAAAAATGTTGGGAAATGGTGTGCTTCACACAAAAATGTTTCTTATTGACAAAAAGCATTTCTACATTGGTAGTGCAAACATGGATTGGCGATCTTTAACACAAGTAATTTGTTTTATTGATATTTATATTTCTTTGTTTGGTATCATTTTTTAAAAATATTTTTATAAACTCTTAAATTTCATAAAGGTATCAATTTCTTAATTTTTAATTATTTAAAGTTTTAATATTGTAATCATATAACATTTCATTTTATTTCTGTGTATCTTTTAATATATGTTTTTATTTGTATGTTTTATATTAAAAATAGGTAAAAGAGCTTGGTATTGTTATTTACAACTGTTCATGCTTAGCTCTGGATGTAAATAAAATCTTTGAAGTTTATTGGAAATTAGGGGTACCAAATCCTTATATACCTCCAGAATGGCCTGCTGATTTGCAGACTTCTATAAACAAGGATAACCCTGTCACAGTTATCATGAATAATTCACAGATTTTGACATATATTTCTGTAAGTATTATATCTAAAGAAATGTAAGGTAATATATATACCAAGCAGTATAAATATAAATGTCTGGATAATAAATAATTATACTTTCAAAGCTAATACACTCAATAATATCAGATGTATAAAAATAAAGGGAAATATATTGCATCTTTTTGACATCACCAAAATGTTTCACTTAAAAGGAATGTTCTTGTATCATTTATCATTTTTTTTAATGAAATAATGGCTAATGGTAGCAAATATTTTCAATAGCAATATAATGAATAACAAATATAATTATATCCATAACTGCATTGGAACACTTTTAATTTTGTTTTTAATGGAGATGGAGCTCCATATCACTGAGTTTTGAATGTTCATAGCTACTTAAATGATGAGTTACAAAAATGATGGATAAGAGTGTGAGTTTTGATTTGTCCTTATTTCACCACTTGGCTAATGAGATCCCTTGGTCATATGTGCTTTTTATTATGGCGTTACTTTAAAAATCTTTTTTTATGAACCAATATTTTTGAAAACATTCAATGAATTTAAAAGTAACATCAGCAGTATATTAAAAACAATTGATAGTGTATTGCATTATTGAATATTTTCATATTAGAAAGTTTCTAAGAATTTGTTGTTTAGTTGTAATTAACACTGTCTTTTCCTGTGACTTTGTACAGTTTTGCTTCTAAATTGTCTTGCAATGGATTTCCAGCCATTGAGATGCTCCTGATAGTGAGCAGCAGATTCCCTTGCTAAAGAGGGTTGTGGATCAACCTGACATTTATATTCCTCTTAGAAATATTAAACAGATTATTTGAGCTCACATCCATAAAAAAAACTTTGTCATTGTAGTGATACTGTAAATGGAAAGAGTTATTCCCTATTAAATAGACAGATCTGTCTCTCTGCCAAGAACTATTGGTGTGGCTTGTTTCAAATTTATGACTAAACATGATTATGTTCAGGCTTACCCATTTAGATTGCATGGTATATACTTCGACTCCAGTGACTGGGCATCTGTTTTCTTGCCCTACTTTGAAAGGTATACTTTCCGTGGACTTTTTTTATGACTCTTCCAACTACTGGGGTGATTTCTTTTATTTATTAGAGTGCTAGGAGTTCAGGTTAAAATGAACAATAAACAAGTATAATTAAAAAAAAGTTTTGCTATAAAATACTAGATATCACAAACATTTTGCAAAACTCATTTTTCCTTTTGGAAGGGAAATCATTATTTCACTTAGAAAATCTATGAGTAGATATACCATTCATTTCAGGGAAAAAAGGAATTAGGATATTGATTTGTCAAATGATAAAATTTCTGAAGTTCAAAAGTATTTTAAGAATATAAAATGCATTTTGAAAAGAATGTATCTTCACAAAATTTCTTCTAAATTCTTGCTTCAAATTTTTTAAAATATAAGGGAAATATGCTATAATTTATGCATGCTATATACTGAAACTAAGTTTGACAAAGATATACCATTTATTCCTATTTTCAGTTTTTAAGAAATGTCTAGTCAGATTTCAAGTTAAATCTATTAAAAAATTACAATGATCATTTCAAAATACCTATCAATTAAGAACTTCCTTCTCTGACTTACTTTAGTTAGTATTTATTTCTTTGTTTTTATCAAAAAACTTTAAAAGTTAATTATAAAATCATGAAGACAATAAGGAAAAATTAAAGTTAATTGTAATACCGTATCTATGTCATGAGTTTATTTAATGAATGTCCTATTCTTGAAGACATTAAATTTCTCAGGCCTTTATTGCCTTAATGCTAAGTTAATAAAAGCATAACATGTCACTATTATTTTTAAATACAAAATTTATCTTGTAATATAAATTTTTTATTTTTCTGATATTGTATTATTATATCATCATCGTAACTGTATTTTCTCATCAAATTTAGAGTTATTCATTTTATTGAATTTGGCATTTATATTTTTAATTTATGTAAACATTCATTTTTTTTTTTTTTGCAGAGTTCCCCACCCCCCTTGTGCCCTAAGGGCGTACATCAGATTTGGATAGTATTCTTGATTGTATTAACAGAGCCCATACATTTGTTTACATAGCTGTAATGGATTACTTCCCAACTTCTCTGTACATGGATAAAGACCAGTGAGTAAATTTTGATTAATTAAACTGTTTACTTCGCTTGTTTGCTTTATTTTTCACACTTGAAAACTATTCAAACTTTGTGGAATTTGCATTGCTTTATATTGGTTTTATGAAATGCATCAATCTTTTGGATGAGATACAATCTACGTTTAAGAATTTTTATTAAGATAAATATGCTTCCTTTTGTAATATGCATTTAATTCAAAGAATTCAATAGATACATAAAGAAATGTATCAATTTTGTGTAATTGTTGCAATTAAATTAGAGCTACTTGTTTCTGTTTTTCTTTCTCTTTCAATGTTTGAGCTATAAATTGAATTGTGCTTATAAAATTTTGTTCTGAACGTTTATTTCATATTTTAGTTATGTGTTTTATTTATTATCAATGCATGTTTAAATTTTCATTATCTGTGTACAAATTAAAGTATAGGGAAACCAGGAGTTTTTAATAAATGAAAATTTTTTGATTGTAAATGAAACTTAAAAATTAGTTTTCACAAACTCTTTTATCTTAAATAAACTATTTTGAAATTTTACTTTAAAATATAACTTATTCTAAAGCTTTATTTATTTTTTTTTTTTTGATAAAATTAAAACCTTTACTTTATAAAAATTTGTTATCATTTTTGAATCAAAACAATTAAACATAAAAATTGGTCAAAATCAATTGTATTGGTTGGCTGAATTTCCTTGTTGAAGGAATAAAGTTTATAGTATATTTAAAAATTTATCACTCATATTTATTGAGTACCATATTGATTAAAACCAAAGATGCCTTCTTTTTATGATTAAATTGCTTCATTTTGGGGAAAAATATTTGTGAAGTATATGGATTAAAATTCAAAGAATATGTAAATGTTTTTAAAATATAATTATAATGATTATTATAAAAGCTGCCTGAATGTTATGATTTATAATTTGATTGACAAATATGGCACTTTTAAGTGATCAAAAATTTGATTAAACAGTTATTGGCCCGCAATCGATGACGCTCTTCGTCGAGTAACTGTCGTCAAACGGCTTCAAGTCAGAATCCTAGCAAGTTATTGGAATCATACAAAGCCCACTATGATGTCATTTTTGAGATCACTTCATGCTCTTAATAGTGATGTATTTGATATTGAAGTGGTAAGTTAGAAGTTGTAAATTATTAAATTTATGTTATAGCAGTTTTCAGTGAATTTCAATTTAACATATGAATGTCTTAATTGTGTGATGGGAGAAACAATTTTAATTAATCCTAGATCAAAGTTATTTTTTATTCCATAGAGTATTAGTTAGTGTTTTTCTTGTGCCCACTGTTTTTAAAATAGTTTGTATTAATTGTAAATTTATGAATTTATTACATGATCATGATGTATTTTATTTCATTCTGAATGTGTTCCCAATATGGTTATAAACTTGGGAATTGTTTGCCTCATTGCAAAAAACTTACATATTGATTTTCAAATTTTATTCCAGAAAATATTCGTTGTACCTACATACACAGAAGCTCAAGCAAAAATACCATTTTCTAGAGTGAACCATAATAAATATATGGTGACTGACAATGCTGCTTATATTGGTAAATATATTTTATTTTGCTCTGAGCTAAATTGTATAATTGTCGGATTGTATTTTATGTTTGCCTAGAGTAATTCCCTTTGGAACCATAAAACACATTTTTTGAGTATGTTAATTGATTATTATTTTAATCTAAATGATTCATTTTTAGCTTTTCATTTTGTAGACTGTTGCTCTAATTAACTGATTTAAATGTATTAATATTTTTACAGGAAATTAAGTTTTGCTATAGTTTTTGGTTTCCCTGTCTATTTTAAATAAATTGTGGAAGTAATTAAAATGAATTTTTTTGTGTTTATCTTATTTTCCACTGTTTATGTATCTGTTATAATGTCATCATTAATTGGAAAGGATGTTTTGGTATCTGCTTGAGTGTAGTTTGTGTAATTTATGTAAAAGAAAACATCCTATATTTTAATGTGTAACTCATTCTTAGCATTAAATATTCAGTTCAAAACAAAATGATTGTGTTACACTTGTAAAATGAAGCTTCATTCAAAGCTGCATCATGCTTTAATGCTATGTCAGGGGGAAAAAATATTGAAAGCGAAACATGCAAAATTATGAAAAGAACTCAAAGATAACTTAATAAATCAACTATTTTAAATTTTCTGTGCGTCATTGTCACAGTGGTTTAGCTGTTTAAAGAAAATTACATGTGCTCTGCTTTCCACTTTTGTTTCTACATATATATGTGAACAAATTTTTTTTTTCCAATATGAAGTATATTTTAAGACCACAAAGAAGCTGTTGAACAGCTGAACATTCAGAATCATGTGTCAAATAGAGTCACTAATTATACTCCTAATATTGTAATATGAAGAAAGGTGGTGCAGAAACAAGGTTTACATTAAAAAAAAATTTTTCATTTAATTATACTGAAGGGGAATACTTATAATTCTATGGTGTTTATTTCTTAGTTTAATTAATTTGTTTGAGATACATACATTTAAAAATTTAATTTTTAATTTATATTGAAGGAATAGTTATATTTTTTTATGCTAATAAATATCTTTAAATGATACATAATTAATTTTTAATAAAACTCTAAATCTGTATTTCGACCTCTGTTCCCTAACTGTGGATGCTTTGCCATGGGAAAAGAAAATTATTTATAATATACTGCATGACACCGTGAATCATATTGGTTTGACATGCCACAGCTATGGGTTGATAGAGCATGTTTATTGTTTGAGTAAGATAAGATGATTTTTTAATTCTTTTAAAAAGAAAACATTTCTTTAGTATATTTAAATATATCATTGTATTAAATGAAATTAAAGATAGGAATTTTTTTTTTTGCATTATATCTTTGCTTCATATATGGAATATTTTGGTTTTTAATTCTTATCTTAAGGTACTTCTAATTGGTCTGAAGACTACTTTGTGAACACTGGAGGGGTAGGCATTGTCCTGCGTAACTCTGTTATCAATAATACAGAAGCCAGCAATCCTATACGAGACCAAGTGGAAGAAGTATTTAAACGAGATTGGGCTTCGGAATATGCACATCCTCTGTCACAATTTCAAGACATCACGTAATATATTGAAACAAAACTTCTTTAACCAAGAACTTTTACTTACACTTGCTATTTTAAGTAACAATCCCAAAATGGTGCATTTTTTTAATTATTATTATTATTTTATTATTATTTTTTTTTTGGCTTTTGTGAACACAAATGTCTTCACTTAAAATACTTTGATGTACATATTCCTACTAATTCTCTCTATCACCCTACGATTTTTATTTTTGTTATTGAGTGTTTAATTGTGTAGCGGCTAGTTAAATTATCTTTCACTGTCACCCATATTTGATATTACTCCTTTCACTAGATGTCCTCAATTTATCCAAGTTGTAATAAGTTTTTCGTTATTTCTTATTCTAATTTGGTAATGGTTGAAGTAGCTCAAATAAGACTCCCCAAAATAATTTTACTGAACTATTTATGCAATTGTTCTTGCTATTTATTTATGTATGTTATATCTTACTTTAATGACAGCACTGATTTTTTAATGGACTGCTACAACTAGCGTTACGAAAAAGATATTTTATTCTTATTTTGTTTAACATACAAAAAGGATGCCAAATCTTGCACAGGAGCTTATTATATAATGATGTAAGGGAATTATTTAAATATCTTTTTAACATTGACTGGCAATAAATTTCCCTTTTCTCTACTAATAGCAACATATGAAAGTTTTGCTTTTTATAAGATGAAAGAAAAAGATTAAAATTCATTAAATTTATATCTAAATGGTAAATTCCAGGCTTTGAATTTTACATTCTTTTCATAGAATCCAATCTCTTATTGATTTTCAAGAAGTCTTGCATTTTTATATCCTTAAACATTGATAATGCCCTTTTCAAAATATTTCTTAGTTAAGTTTCAATTAATCATTTCTTTTCTTTTCTTTCTTTTTTTTTAAAATAATGTTAATCATAATATTTATTTTAAGATGATATTTTTTTTAGCTCAAGTATATTTTAAAAAATATTACTTCAAAACTTGTTTTCACAATTCTACTACATTGGTTTGATCTAATTTTATGAGTTTTTTTTTCATGACTCAAATTCTTCAGTATACCTTTCTTCTATCACAATTTTCTTTTAATATAAATTTTGAATTTTAATGCTTTATTTTATTTTATCTAAATTTGTGAAACTACCATATTGTAAAATTATTTTGTTTTCTTGTTATATGTATTACTTCATCAGATGTTCTAAGAATGCACACATTCGATGGTTTCCCTATTTTTTTCTAATGAATTGATCTTGTTTTATAAAAGTTATATATATTTAATAATTAAGATTCTTATTTAATTATCTTTTTCGTAATTTTTAGTTTTTTTTAGTTAATTATTTTGCATAAATTTTTTTCTATGACAATGGGTATAAATGACAAAATTGGAGATATGATGAATTGTTTTAAAAAATGTAATTTAATAAGTTATGTTAATTGTTTTGATAGTTGATAGATAATTATATTTTATTAGTATTAAGTTTTTTTAGTACTGTGAAGCATTTTATAAATTATTATCTATATAAATAATTTGTTTCCTTATGGGAAGATTTAGTCTTTTTCCTCCTATAATGAGATTTAAAAACATTAAGATGGAGGGGAGTAGATGATTCATTTATCTATAATTGTATAAAGTTTTTAATGCATATTTAATTGTTTTGACATAGAAAATAATATAGTTTTTTTTATCAAGTACTTAATTCTTTTGTAAGGAGCTATCTTTTATATATATATAAAATTTATTGCATTATTTCACGCTTACTAATGCTTTTATGACATTCAAAGAGCTCATATATCTTTGACTTTAATATTACTTTAGTTATATTTAAAAAAAAGGCAGACATTTTATGAAATATTATTTTACTGAAACATATAGCTGATATTTAATTATTTAATGAATTCTTTTTTATAATTAAGTAGTTTTTTATTTCTATATGAATCTCATAATTTAAAAATAAGACAATGACTGTTTTTTTTTTCATATTGATTTATAAAATAATTATTTAATGAAATATATCACAGAATGAATAAATATTTAAAACATTTAAAATTTTTGTTTTGAATATAAATTTGTTGAATTAACCTGTATGTGAGAAGGTTATTATTTCTTCTTTTTTCATATTTGTAAATGAATTTTTTATCTTTTATTTGTACAGTAGTTTGTGATTTTAAATGTTTATAAGTATTGTGCATTATATATGTGTCACATTTATATAATGGTATGGATTTATTTATTGCATGAATTTCTGCCTACTATGCTTGTACTTTTATTTGGTAATGGGTTTCTTAATTATGTTTATATTGTAATAATTTGATTAAAGTGTTATTGTTTTATCTGTCTGGTTTCTTTGATTCTATGAAAATTAACAGCATTGTTTCTATCATTTCCAAACTGATTTGCAAAAACTTGGGAAATTATTTCTGACAATAGGTTTTTTTTTACTAACATTTAATGAAAATAGAATTTTTTTATTGAAAGTTTCAATTGAGTTTAATCTAAGCAACACTAATTTATATTTTAATTATTTTGATTTTTTCCATAAAAGAGGAAGAAAAGTATTTATGTTTTTACAGAATATTTATTTACTAAATGCACTCACACACAAATATCATTCTTATGCTAATATGTATTCATTTTTGTAGATATTTTAAAATTCATGCAGGAAAAAAATATAATCGAAACATTATACAAATTGTATGCAATTTTTTAGATTATATTATTGCATTAAAAATTAACTGAAGTATACAATCTTACACATATTGAAATAAGAGATTCTAAAGATTCAGAGAACTTTATTTAAAGCATGTGCCACTTTGATTAATTTTTACTGGAAATCTATTTAAGATATGTCATTTGAAGTCTTTAATCTTATAATAATTTCTCAATAAAAATTTTATTTAAAAAAAATTGATTTTTCTAATACAACTGAAAGCTGTTACAAATGGATCATTAATGTATTGCAATATAGATGTAACTTTAATCTACTATAATATTTAGAGATTCATTATTTTACCTGAGAGAAAATATGGTAAAATATGATGAGAAATACTTATTGTAAATGCACATCCAATACCTTATAGCAAAGAAAGATTATTCACAGCTGAAGATCCTCAAGAAGCAAGTAGAAAACTCTACATTTTAGCAGTATTATTAAACATTGTGTTTAAAATATCAAGAAATATTTTGAATGTTTTTTATTATTATTTGTATAGAATATGCTTATGTGTAATGAATGCATATTAACTTTTGATTCTTAGTTATTTACTTTTACAGCAAGTATTATGCTTTAATTTTATCAATTAATTCAATAATTCTACTGGATTCTTAAAAAAAATTGTATTATAATCCTTTTTTTTTAGATAACCATTTTATTTTGTAATTCAATTTTTATTTCACAAAGTAATGATCAATCAATTAATATAAGTCTAATTAAAAAAAATTTGATAGTAGAATAATTTGAATATCTAGATGAAAGTAACATAAATGAAATTTATATGCATGCCAATTAGCTTTGCATGACTGATATGCATGAATATTTTTTGCATGTTTATTGTTGGAAAAAAAGAGGATATTGAATTTGTTAATTTCAAAAAAAGGAACTAGAAATCTTCATGGATGCATGGCCTTCTTCAATGCATGAGGAAATTGTCTGCCATTATAAAATCTTGTGAAGAGTCACCAAATTTCATTTTGTTTCAGTGACATAAACTGTCTTGTGGGTACTGCATGTGAGATGCCACAGACAACTACTGAACCCATCACTTTTAAATCTCCAATGAATGAAGATGCAGTAAAAGGACATGGCATGAGAATTCATCCTATCTGTGGTATAAAGTTTATGATATTGGCTTATTCTGGTAAAGTCATCTACTATTCACTCGAACTTTTGTTGAAAAGTATTCAGACCTTACTTGTTTTATGTGTATGTATTCAGAAATCTGATTTTCAAAATTAAAAATCAAGGGTTTAATGGATTTGCTAGAGATTAATATAAAAAAAGATATGCCCAACTTTTCATGACTACAATGTGTATCAATTTCATGAGTTCCTGTTCATCCATTAAAATTTTACTTAAATGGATCATGCGAAGACGATTGGCATTTTTTAGTTTATTAAAAAAATCTGTATAAATAATTTATATTTTCAAAGTTTTTAGATCTATGTGTATTTACTATTAAAAGGTTTTTGAAAATAAGAAAGGAAGTAATTATATGCTGTGTAAATATAGATTATTCATTTTAGATGTAGACTGTCCTACTATTTATTTTTACTTAGACAAACAAAAATTCACATTGATGTTTTATTTTTTTAAGTTGTATTAGTGACATAATACTACACAATAAATAACATATTATAAATGAATATTTCTTTATTGTAGTAATTGATAGATATATAGAAACTTTTTTTTATCTTGCATCATAAATTCCTCATTGAAGAATCTTGGATAAATATAGTTTTCTATGATTTAGAAATACACTTGAAATTCATGCTTTCTCCTTAATGCTTTTACAAATAAAATTTTTATGTGTACTATTGTAGCAAGGGAGGAAATGATATTGGAGTAATCTCGCACACATACATGGTTTTTTCATCATAAAATTTATTTCCTAAGATTTTATGCATTTTAAACTTGCATTGAAATAGCTAAAAAATTTACAAAGATTCTTATTTGTTACATGTTTGTTACAAAATCATGAGGATAATCAATAAATCATTTATATAAAATTTTTGTAAGAACTCAAAATTAAGTATCAAACATTTTGCTTAAATCCAAACCACAAATCGTTGAAAAAATTTTAAGATTGTACAAAATTTTATAAATGAGAAAATATATTTGTGAGAAATTTGATACAACCTTCCCTTTCAATAAAAGTTAATGTACATTGTATATACAATATATTCATATATATATAATGGTAATTTAATGTATATAAACAAAGTGAAAAATTTACATTATACAGAAAATTTTAATTTCTGTAATTATTTTAATTTTATACAAATTTCTAATATCACAGACACTTAAATTACATCACATTGTTCTTATAATACTGATTTTAATATTATTATAAAAAGGACTAAAATTTATTAATGTACTTTAGGAGCCTATGGAGTATTTTGAAAATTAATCATTTTACGATCTGCAATTTACACTTTTTAATAATTTTTTCAGATTTATATTGTAATCCCATTTGCATTTTTTAATACATGAATGAAAGTAATTTAAAGTAATTCGGTTTCTAGAAATTATTTTAATTGTTCATTATTTAATAATCTGATAAGATGAGATAAAATGCTTATGACGATGATATGTTAAGCCTGATTTAACTCAGAAATACCAAATAAAAGAAATTCAATTGATTTGATTGGCAAGTATGTAAAAGTGAAATTAGAGTAATAAATGGTCTCAGTTTTCAAGTTATTAATATGCAACTTACACAATCAAGCATAAGTAAATTGATGTACCCTTGAAGAAATGTTTGATATGGGACTGAAAAAAATAGGCTTCATTATATTTGCTTATAATTGTATATTTTATAGATAATATTCTCTCAAAAAGGTATTGTTACTTGGACTCGATAATTTTTGTATGTTTAATATGCCCATTATTTTAAAATTCCATTTCAGTTATGAAAGAAGTAAAAAAAAAATTGTTTCTTTAATTGATATGTTGGCACAAACCCTACATAAAACTAATGAGACTGAAAACGAACTTGTCCTTATTGTTACAGAAAACAGTATGATAGTAAATAATTGAATATTTCTTGTAATTTCACGTTTTATCTGATATTTTTCTCATACGAAAGTTGATTGATTTCATCCAATAGATGTGTGAATTCTATTTTGTACAACTAATTTTTTTTCCAATTATTACTTAATTATTTTGAAAAACTTAAATTTCAGGTAAAATTATAGCTTATATCTGGCAAAAAAATCGAACCGCCGTTGTAGCAAAAAATACAATTAACAAAAGGCTTAGCTTATCTATTATCGGCCAGCTCTTAATCGTTATTTATTCCTGGTATTTTCAATATGAATTCCTTCAGTGTATACGAATGAAGGCTGCTGTTCCTTTAACATTTTAAATGATGTTGACTCAAAAAATTAGATGAGATGCATCAGGCTGTCGTTCTTAAATGGTAGTTTGAAATTCGAATGTTCCTCATCGGTGATGTATGTATTCAGAGTCGTAAAAAAAGGGATAGATGATACAAATGACCAGAATCCAGTTCTCTTAAAGGCTCATCAAGTCGGTTTTATCTCATTTAATACTTGAAGCTTCGCCACCACATTTATTAATCAGGCTTTGTGAATTCTTCCTGTAGCTAAAGTTATGAGAGGATGCACTTCTTACAGAATAATCTGTGTTAGCTAAAGTAAATGTATAAATATGCTCTTATCTTCCTAAAACGGCAACTTATAATACGATCGAAAAGTACATACCATTTTAAAATAAATTTTTGTCTGTTTCATAGCGAATATTTGTGTGTGATACAATTTTTAAAAATAGAATTCTCGTAAAGAATCCCCAGGCTTTCTTCTAGGCATTAAAAAGAGAGAAAAAATGGTGTGTGCCCAAGTTTTCACGGTCTCTTGAAAAGCCGTGATTTTGTTCTATAAGAAATGGAATGCTAGTAAGGGCCTTTTTTATTTTATTCAATAAAATGCATCAGCTATTAAATGTGATTTTTTAAAAATATCAAACAATAACAGCTATTTTATAATTTAAAATTCAAGTATGTACTTAAATAAAAGGGCCTACGGTACCATAGATCTGCTTGATACTCATATTCCCAGTTTCTTATAAAAAGTGACGGACAGTCTGAATTAAATTATTGAATCTTCATATGTTATAGGATATATATATATATATATATATATATATATATATATCTTTTTCTTTTCTCGATTCTTACGTATTATTGCAACAATCGCCAACGTTCAAGATAACTCCAAGTTTGTAACCCCAATTTCGTATGCGCTAAATTAGCAATCACGTGCTTCGTTCCATATAATGTCGCCAATAGGTTGCGATAATACGTAAGTACCCTTTTTCAAGAAATAAAAGTAAACTGATAAAATTCAAGTATATTAATGTAGATGTTATCTGTCACCCCAAGTTTGCAACTCCATTGAAAAATCCCATTGTTGAGAAAACGCTTTCTGCCGACATGGAGTTAGTGTTAAATAATAATGTCCTATCACAGTGTCCATCACATTTTCTAAGCACAGTCCGTGCAGCATCAGTAACCTGCGACGGCGACTCCATTTCTGAAAAAGAAAACAGTATGATGCAAACTCTCTACGGTTTCAACTTAAAGTTGTGTTGCAAGAAATAATTCTGATAAGCGATAAAAAGTACTTCGAAAAACTAGATTTAAGATTGTCTTCGGCTAATATTAAAGAAAGCTAACACAAATTCGTAATATTTGTTCAGATATAAAAATACTCAAACATTAATATTATATATTCTGGCTTCACTATCCTGTAGAGCCTGGGTGGGCATTAAGTCAATCGCGATCGACCAGTGGACCGTCAAGACAGTTAGAGGTGACCGTGTTCACATAAAACGTTAGACGCGCATACTAAAAGAAACACAAGTGATTATCAAGATAATGGAAACCCCAGTGAATAAAACTGCAACCCAAATTTGAGGGACGTTTACAAAAATTTACTACACTGGAATCAAAAGTTGCGTTCATGGGTTAACCAATTTGGCAATGTTGATGTGAAAAATATAAAAAGATGTTACATGTTCTCTTTATCTCTCGAGGAAAGCGGAGCTTTTCTCCTTCAGAAGGACGTAATTTGTTAGGAATAACTTTTGGAATCCAACAGACAAAGTAAAGTATCCCAATTTTAAAAAGCTGCAATTCATTTAATATCATTCTTTCGTTCTACCTATCTCTGTGAATGTACATTTTGAACAGACGACTACTTAGAATCCCGTGCAAGATTATCATTTGGTAATTATATATCGAGGTATTCAAGATTAGGGCGGGTAATATGAAGACGGAGTCTTCTACTGAGACTATAGTTGCGAGAACTCATTTTAAGTGGAAATTATTTTCTGATGTATTGTGAATTGTTTGAAAATGCATCAGTTGACATAAAATTTATGGGTATAATTATTATGTTCGTATTTTGTGCGTTTTACTTCAAACGTAGTTTTAAAACAGTACGCTTTTCTCCTGTAGTTATGCAAGTACACAAATTCTGTATTTATTATTGTTATAATACAAATATTATGGAACTTTTTTTTTTTTTTTTGTTCATCACAACTAAAGGGTGTTTTTTTTAGAGGTATAGAACTTTAAATTGCAATAAAACAACGATGTATTATTCGATGTATTATTCGAAAGATAATCTTGTGGCATTACATTTTAAATATGATTTCTGGCATAGGACTGCCACGGCTGGCTCGGATGTAGTCCAATCTGGACGTCCAATTTTCGATGACTTTTTCCAACATTGGTGGCCGTATATCGGCAATAACACGGCGAATGTTGTCTTCGAAATGGTTAAGCGTTTGTGGCTTATCCGCGTAGGCCAATCACTTTACATACCCCCACAGAAAATAGTCTAGCGGTGTGAAATCACAAGATCTTGGAGGCCAATTCACAGATCCAAAACGGGAGATTAGGCGGTCACCAAACGTGTCTTTCAATAAATCGATTGTGGCACGAGCTGTGTGACATGTTGCGCCGTCTTGTTGGAACCACAGCTCCTGGACATCATGATTGTTCAATTCAGGAATGAAAAAGTTAGTAATCATGGCTCTATACCGATCACCATTGACTGTAACGTTGTGGCCTTCATCGTTTTTGAAGAAGGATTCCACCAGCCCATAAAGCGCACCAAACAGTCAGTTTTTCTGGATGTAACGGTGTTTCGACATACACTTGTGGATTAGCTTCACTCCAAATGCGGCAGTTTTGTTTGTTGACGTAGCCATTCAACCAGAAGTGCTCTTCATCGCTAAACAAAATTCGCTTATGAAAATCGGGAACAACGGCAATCTCGTTTTGGGCCCATTCGACGAATCTACGCCTTACTTGATGATCGTTTGGATGAATTGCCAAACCAAACTGAGAATAAATCACTTGACAGCTGTTAAATCGGTCGCCATCTTGGAAAGTAATGCCAACTTAAACTTCTATACCTGGAAAAAAAACACTCTTTACGACACAAGGTGGACCGCAACACGTTAAAAAAATTAGTAGACCGTGCTATGTAAAAGTCTGCCCTACCCTGCTGTAGAGAATCACTTATTTTACTACACTACTCATTTTTATCCGAATTGACACATTTTTTCTTTTATAAAATGTTTCTCATTTTTTCTCCTATATCTTTACATGTTAAAAGAAAAAATTGATCATTTTATGAAATATTTTGAAATTTTAAAACCACCCTATTATAAACAAATGCATGTGAGTTACAATATCACAAATTTTTATAAAAATTGAGGCATATTTTCTGTCCGAAAATGTGCTCCGCGTGAAGTTCATGCGGTCATACAAATGGCGTGAACAGCCTTAAGTTTCAGAGGAATGAGGATTTATTTTTTCCTCCACCTTGTAAGTTTCAAGTATTTCTAAAACATTATCATATTTGCTACTTATCAGTGTAATTATCACTTTTAAAAAAGAGATATTAGATTACTATCACGCACAGGGACTTAAGGCATGTGCCAACTGGATCCGGGCCTCGTCTCGTTCTCGACTCAGCGTTAATAAGATCATAATTTAAATAATCTCAACGTTCAAGTGTTATTTCCAGTTGTATTCTCCGAAAAACTGGGAATTTGGCTACATGTGATGACCGTCGTCCATTTACAGGCCTACCATCATACAACATTATTACTCATTCAGTCAAAAGGAGGGAGGCGATCGAGCCGGTTTATGTATTTATTTGTTTCGGGTTGTTAATTGTACGAGTATTTGACAACATATGCTGTATACTGTCCACTTTAAAGGGTCATGAGGGGGCTACATCTGTGTATGGGCCCGGAGCATCAAGAAGTCTTACAATGTCCCTGATCAAGCACTTGTTAATAACGAAACCGTACAATTTTTATATTCATATCAACACATTTAGCTTAACTATTACATGAAGTAATAAAGGAATGTTAGGGGAACTCTATTCTTTTTTTACACATTGAAAAATTTTAGTCAAACCTAATTTTTAGCTGTGTAGGTTGACGATATAGTTCAAAGGAAACATTCATTGAAAATGTACTCAATTTGCACTTCTAGTATTATTTCCTATTCTTGGATTGAAATTTTAATTTTGAAAGAAAGTTTTACTTAAAAAAATGTTATATTATATATGGGATTAAAAACTTATTTCCTTATTATAATTGGTATATTTATAGATTACATTTTGAGTTAAGTGAAATATTAAATTTATTCTTACGAGTTACAAGAAGTAACACTTTTTAGTCCACGTCTATCTGTGATTTTTGATTTGATAAAAATTATCAGTGGCGTACACAGACCTCCCTTATGTGTGGGGGAGGGGTTACATTCTAATAAACACTTAGATGAAAGCACCGAGGGGTATTTTTTCTATGGTAAAAATTAAAAATCTGTTGATCCATGGGGGTTAAACGCCCAACCCTTTACCCTTGTGTACGCCACTTGCAATTATATTTAGATGGAATATAATTGTTAAATAGAAATGAATGAATCCATAATCGTTCATTTTTATCATTGGCATAGGCCCAGTATCAAAATTCCTTGGTGGGGGGGCGTTTTTGGGAAAGGGAGCTTTGTTAATGGGACGATTGCTAACATTTTACGAGTTTTACTAACACATGTAGGGGCCCTGTATCATTGATACGGCGGTAGCTACGCCCCTAATTTTTATATATGATTCTTATAAAAGTTACTAATGTTAGAAAGTATTACCTGTTTTGTATTATTGCTGCACTTAGACAAATATATCTTTGGTTTCTTTACGTTCAATTTCGCCGTCAAACAAAACTTCCCTTGATAAAGCTCCCCAGATTTCGCAAAATGCCATTCCTAAAATTATATGGGTAATATGTCCATGTTAATAGTTATTAATTTTCTAAGAGTTTGAATAAGTCTTTGATTATTAAATGCAGTTGTATTTAAGACAATTGTTTGATATTAATATAGATCACATCTTTACCTGTTCTGGGTTACTAGTTGCGCATCCGGCTAGAGCAACCGTTGTTTTGTTTTCTTTAATAATCTGACTTTGAAGGCACAAATTTTCTTGCTGAAGTTGACCCATAGCAACAATATCTTTACTCATAGGCCTAAGAGATATTCATTAATTACATAATATGCATGATTAAAATGTATTTTTTTTTATTGTTTTTAATACCTAATTTGAACTAAACACAGCATTCCAATGCGGCTTTATACAGCTACAAAAGAATTTTTGATTTTCTCATAACTTTCTAACTTTTTTTTAAAATTAAATATTTAATTAAATGGAAAAACTATTACTGAATTATCGCTGGAATTCACATTTTACAATTTCAGTTCACATTTTTATAGATAAAAATTCTGTATATTACAAGTTAGCGCAACTCTTGTTTATATACCCAGCTCATTTTGAAATAAAATATATAAATGAATAACTATAAAACTGAATGTATTGGAGAAAGCAATTCAGATGTAACAAAAATACTTTATATAACTTATTCTTTGTACAAAGTATAACTTATACTTTGATTCTGCCTTTCATATTTAGGAGGAATGAAAGTTAATTGCGTGTCTTTTTTCATGTTACCTTCGAAAATTCGGTGAAGAGAAGCAACTAAATGTGATCAAATTCCGTATAAAACAGTGTTTTAAATTCTTCCTGTTAAAGATATTCGATTTCCTGGATCACAAAACATTAAGATCAGAAAGATTGAGATATGCAAGATAGTGTGAACCTGTATCAGGCTATCACTTTTAAGTATTTCGAGCACCTGTAATATGCTGTTTTATTGTTAAGCACTTGTTTAATTAATTATGTTTTCCATACTTAGATCATAAAACAAAAACTTCGATAAGTATACATTTCTCCTGATAAGTTGTTATAACTTACCTAAGTTAACCAAATATACTAATTTTTAATAGAAATATTAGTATAGAAATTATAGAGTAATAAAATAAATTATAGAAATTTTTCTTTTTTAACTTACTTCAACTCTGGATATACATTATCCAGATACCATTGGAATTGCTTACACTTTAATTTCCGCTTCAAACTTAAAATACTTTCAACGCTAAAAGAGAAAATAATATATAAGGTTGGACCTCTAACGAAGTTGCTAAATCCCGAAAAAAATTTCGTCACATATGGAGAATTCTTTACATAGAGAAATTCACTTTTAAAATATAAATTAGGAACCACATAAAACACAAATTTTAAATTCGTGAACATTACATATTTAAAACGTAATTATTCACACTCTTTTTGAAAATTAATCTGTATTTATTTTATATACCTTACCTATCAAAAAGAAATATGCTAGGAATAAAAATCTCCAGTAATACATTGTATATATATTTTGAACTTTAAAAAGATATTTTATATTAAAATTAATGCGAGAGAGAGAGAATTCTTTAACGATAGTTTCTAATTTTAAGCCTACAAGTAATTTTAAACGTACTTTGTTGTATAACGATTAATTTTAAGAGTATACACTACCACATGCGTCCTTGAAAATTTAATTCTTGATAAAATTAGTTAGTTTTGAGTTTTTTTGTTTGAAAAATAAAGGCAATTTCATTGCTCTAGGTGAGTTAGGCATCCGGTAAAACCAGTTCAAGGTCATTTATCCCCATAAACTGTGCCAAAAGAAGGAATAATTTGAAAAATATTCTTAAATGTTTTAAAAATAGAGAGAAGAAAATTGAATCTCTCAAAAGAAAAGTTCGTTATATAGAAAATCCACTTCGCTATCTGGAGGTTATTTTAGGAAGAAAACAGTAAAATGTACCTGGTTTCTAGAAAAAGTTCGCAAAATAGAGAAATTCGTAAAATAGAGGTTTTTTCGAGGTTCGACTGTATAATTTCCTTCAAATTCCAAACCATTACCACAACACAATTCCGAGAAGCATTTTAGGAAATTATTGATAAACATTCAAATATGGTTGCGTGGAACGTTTCTTCATTTAATGCTTATGAAAGAAAAAGCGAGTAATACAAATAAAAATTAAGTCAATTCCTCCTTAGGTCAACAAAGAAAAATTTTAGTTACCTTTTATTAAGGTATCCGAACACGTTGAAAATGACCAAACTAGGACAAGACCGATATTTTTGTTTTCTATTTTATTTAATACATCTATATTTTGGCCTTACAAAACATACTTTGTTTCGATTCTATGCTTCTTAGAGGCCAAGTTACAATCAATTTTATTAAGTTAGAAAAACCGGAAGTGGGTCTTTGATCTACCAGAAGTGGGCATTTAAATTGTTCGAAATCTATCATGGTCTGATCACACAAAATATTACAAATGTATTTCTATAAAACTATTTGCACCTGATATTTATGCTATTTTCTAGAGAATGTACTAAAATATTTCTTATAGTGTGAATATATTATTTGAGTTAGGGCATGTTATGTAAATAATGGTCTCATTAAGGCGTTATTTTTCTTATAACGTTCACTCAATCATCTCTAAAAAAGTTTCAAATTTTAATAAAACATTAAAATGTTAGTACATTCTCTAGATAAATGCCTCTAGATTGTTTTGGTAATTCTTTTACTAATATAAGTATATTACTTTTTCTCTAATTGCTTTGAAGTTTTACAAAAATATTGCTAAAATTTCACATATAATTGTGATTTTTATGAAATTCCGGCAATTTATTTTAAATATTGTTGATTAAATATTAGTATTTATTGGTATTGAAAAAAAAAGCCTTTATATGTTTAAATATGTTGTTTTGTCAAAAAGCACTCTGAACGTGCTCGGATACCTTAAGCAGTTACAATTAACATAAATGCAGTCAAAGCCGGCGTACAACGCGCACTTTGAACTCAAAAAATAAGATCGAAATTGACGGGTGCGCGTTATACGCCGGGTATAAAAATGAGAGGTTTAAAAAAAATTAGACTTATTCACATATCGAAATGCTGTTCATATAAAAGAATTGACATTTCTTATGATTATAAAAGGTTGTAGTTCTAAAAGTATGCTATTTTTCAATTCCTCTAATATTAGCTCCCCTTCCCTCTCTTTATATATATATATATATATATATAATTTACCTTGTTTATGTATTTATCTTTAAGTCCCAGGTGGGATTCGAACCTGCGACCTTTGGATTAGAAGTCCAACGCGCACTATCCAATGTGCTACAGGGACACAACGAGCGGTTTTCCTTTCTATGTATGCTGTTTGGACAGTTATTTTTGTTTTTTTACTATTTATTCATTTTTTAATTTAATGAATGTATTAATATATTTGAAAAAACTGTATTAACATCAAGTGTCATCTACTACAAGTATAAAAAACATTTGAGCTTGAATGGATGAATAGAAAGTATATTTCATTAACGAGTGAAAATTTGAAAAGATATATATATAGGGAGAGAGAGAGAGGGAACTAATAGTAGAGGAATTGAAAAAAGCATTCCACACAATTCCTTTTGCTTTAATATTCTGCAGATAATTGCAATTACGTAAGACATTGCTAATAAATGTGATTCCAAAAAGTTTTGCAATTGGTAGCTGAGGTTAATTGATAGATTCCTGACCTGCTGATAACATGGTGCTTTGCCTGGGGCTTGGCATCGTAGAATTGATACTTGTATTCGTCCAGCCACGCCTCTGCGACCCTTTTTGAATTCCCTAAGTATGTAGATAAACTACCATTAGGAGGAAAAGTATAGGGATGACGGCTGCGAAATACATGACCTATTCTGGAGCACGGAACTGTTAAGACTTCTCCTCCACATAGCCATGTCTTGATGGAGATTTCTGGAATTAAAAGTTAATTACACTTTATCCCATAGATTGTACAAAAAATACTAAGAGTATATATATTGTAAGTATATATAAATAAGATAGTATATAAGATATATATTATAAGTATATATCTGAAAAAAATTTAAGAGGTATTCATAAGGGTTTTTTTTTTTTTTTTTGCGTAAAATTGATCAAAATTACCGAAGAAAAAATCATACCAGAATGTGTGATTAAAAGAAAAACATAATTTAGTAAATTCAAAAGTTACGAAAACGAATTTCAAACAAGATATTTTTTTTCTAATGGGCTGCGGATTGGTGTTTTACCATTGCAGACCTAGTACATTTCCCTGAGGCTGGTATCTCTTTTTTAGTACGGCATCATATAGGCGGATACCAATCGCCACTGGTAATTTTGATGCACAGTTTCCTACAAGGAAGGAGGCACCTGAGCTCTGACGATGCGAACCTGACCTAGGATTTAATTTTGCCGAGAGAACTCTAGCCAAACGGGTATTCAAGGGATCTATTACATGCCGTGTAATCATACGACGTGGTTATTGCCGAATTTCTGCGTCATGAAAATCCACCGACGGGCCGGGGTCGAACCCTCAGCCTTAGGTGCAGAAGGCCAGAAACAAACCAACCATGCCACCCAGCAGGCTATAATATAAATTATGAAAAATAATTACAAAATAGTAATATAACCAAATAGAACTAACTCTTAATATGCATAAAACATTTCATAGAGTAGACTAAATATTATATAAAATTCTAGCGTTTATAAATTTCGATTGGGGAGGAGGTTTCAAATTCAAGGCAAATGCGCATTCGATTCCCTAGAAAGAATCTTTGTCCAGCTATACTTCATATTCTTGTAATTTATTTTGATAATTTTTCATATTTGTTTATTTTTAAAATCATTTTTATTTTCATAATTCCTTTTATAACTTATTTTTCATCCGTCTTGGAATTTTCTGTTACTTAAATTCTTTCAATATATCCACGTACACCATTCTTACAAATTTAAATGAAAATCTACAGGGCTATTTGCATTTTATTTATTTAAAAAATTTTTCGTAGCCTACTAACATTTGTGGATGCAGGATCACGAATGAGTGACTTGATTCCATTAAAGATTTATCCAGAGGGATTTTAAGAGTGTCATTCATAAAATAAATTAAAAATCTATCATGAAGGAATGGCAAAATCTTGACAAAAAATTGGACTTTATGTTCTTATGTGATGCGGAAACTTCAGTACTGACGTGTAAGATTAACATTTATTTTTTCACTGTTCTATATACAACCTCTGACAATAAAGTTCGGTGAATGGAGTCAGAACGGCCGATCTGGCAACACTGGCGAAACAAAACGCTATACATTCGTAGCGGCAGGTGTTGACCGTCTGTATTTCGAGTGTCGTTTGTGTTTCGTGTAAGACTTGTTTTACAGAGTGCTTGTTTAATGCGTTGGTTCTTAACAGAGAACAGGAAAACGAACGAACAAAAGATCAGAAGCAGATACGCTTAGAGGCTTCACAGAATTTTGTCGAAGAGGTGGATGCGACACCAAATTTCTTGAACTGAGAAAAAGTCCTGATGTCTCAGGCATGACTCTGAAACGAAATGGTAAAACATGGAATGGCGCTCTTCTGCATCATCTCTTCGGAAGAAGGAAATGACGCATCAAAACGATGCTCATCACCTTCTTTGATAGTCAACGCATTATTCACAAAGAATTTCGACCTGAGGGAATGACGATGAATGCTGCGCAAAGTACATTGAAATTTTGACCAATGTCATGAGACGTTTATGGAGAGTACGACCCCTGTAAGCATAACAAGGTTCATGTTTTTTGTTCACAGCAATACTCGCCCTCCCACAGACAATATCGCCGAACAGTTCCTGGCGAAAAAGGGGGTGGTACAATGGTGAGAAGGTCATCCACCTTCTCACCAGATCTCAATCCTCCAGATTTCTTCCTATTCCTACGACTCAAACTTGCTTTGAAAAGAAAGAGACTTGATGACATTCCTGACATCCAACGAAACGTAACGAAGTTTTGGAACTATACATCCCAAAAGAAGACTTTTTACGAAGTTTCCAGAACATGTATAGCAGATCTCAGCGGTGTATAGTTATGGGGGGGGACTAATTCGAAGGACAGTAAGGCAACTTTCGTTAATACTTCATCTACGTTAATGTTACAGGACAATTTACCGAACTTTATTGTCAGATGCGGTATACAAAGAGAGAGAGAAAGAAAGGCCGAAGTTCAACATAAGATCTGTTCTTAATGTTGTTATTGTTGTTGTTGCACGCCCCCATTGGTCAGCAGTGCTAGATCAGGTCCTTGACATCGTACACTTTCAGAAAGTCTAACACCAGCAAGGGATCGTCTGCTAGATCCTGCTTGGTGAGACCTAGGCACTCGAGGATGTGAGCAGGCGTGGCCGGCTCAGAATAACAGTTCGTGCACATTTCAAAGCTCTCTGTTCTTAATTGTTTAATGAAGTAAATTTAAAATATCAAATAAGATTTTCAAACAATGCATATAATGCCTTTTTACTGATGTATTTTCACGAGTACTTTGATTAAATACAAAAACCTATTTTTAAAAAATTAAATGCAATCACATTTATATAAGTAAACATACCTGATTTCTCTGGTGTATGTGTCTTAAAAAGTAACAGTGTTTGCTTTTTGAGAAATATTCTGTATTATTATTTTTGATATTGCGCGATATGATTTTTTTCGCAATTAATCAGATTTTTTTTTTATCAAATAAGCCACTGAGTCTAAAAATGAATTACCAATGTTTTCTAAGCCCCATATGTCCAAACCTTTATCCAATCCTCCAAGCTCATTGAACCAAGATTTGTTAGCAAGAAACAAGCCTCCGTGTATCACAGGGGATCTGAAATGTAAATCAAAGCATCAAATACAATACATTGAAAATCGTTTAACACAAAACTGAGGGTACTAAAATATTTTTTCGTGTTAAAAAGAATTTCTTGTTAATGGATATTACAAAATTATATATTTAAAGAAAATTAACTTTATTAGAATATATTTTATTTACACAGATGTGTATACATGCATGTAAAATAATAAAAGTAGATAAAACAAAAAACATTTACAAGATTTTAGTGAAATTTAATACAAAAAGCTCATATATTTTGAAAAACATTTATTGAGTTTTTTAGAAAATAAACTGATACTCTTTTCTTTGCATTGTCTTTTTTAGCATCCAATTGTTAACAAAAATTGTTCGGTGTCGTCCATTTTATTATTTATTTTACCATTGCAATGTGGGTGTAAACAACTTTGCATACTTTCCATGATGCATCTCCTTTCGGATGAAGTGAGAAAAGGAGCTGCCTAACAGATTTCCGTTTTTGTCTTCTGCTTTTGATCAAAAGCTTTAAGAAGCTCCATCTTCATTTTAAGCTAAGTAGCAGTTTGCTTTCTCCCTGAACTCTCCCGAATTCTCTGGCACGAGAAGGGCAGTTTATGATAGCAATAATTGGAATTCAATTTTGACTAATTATTTTGTATATCTTGTTCCGCTGTTTAACTGTTTATCATGAATTTTCACGCAAAAATAAACAACTAAATAAATAAAAAATGCGTAAGAAAATAATTTATCCTTACTTGAAGAACACAGACTCACTTGGATCTTTGCCTTCGACTTGGGACACTGTTTGCCACCGGTAATTCAAAGCCCAGTCGAAACCTTTAAAGAAATCAATGAAAAAATTAGTTATTATGAGTATCAGTCTCATCACGTAAATTGTATAATTAGCGTATGAGATAATTCCTTTGTGGCTGATTTTATAATTTTGAATTACGGCCAAATGATGAGGCCGTCATCGAATCTTGAATTTTATACTGTCCTAACTTTCCTACAACTCTAGATTCAGATTTTAAGACCTGTGTTGTTACTCATATAGTCCCGTAAGACAATAAAAATTCAAGATTCGATCCCGAACAATGTCATCTACAAACTTGCAACCTTGTTCATTATGCTACGACAGCTCATGGGAAAGCAATAAACGTAATTTAATGAAACAGTTACTGAACTTGAATTATCTAATTAGACTAATTAAGTAGTAACAAATCGAGTCATGGAAATACATAAATAATTAATTGATAATATTAAGACTTCTACAACAACAAAAAAAGAGAGAAACAAGTTCATTAAAAAAATTAAGTGAGCTACTTAGGTCAACAAAGAAAGATTTTATTGTAGTTGCTTTTTAATAAATAATTACAATTAATATAAATATGTATATACATAGGACAGAATCATACTATTAAGTGACAAAATAGAAAGCAATTTTCCTTGCAATTTTCCATTTTCCTTTTTATATAAGGTGTTGGACTATTATTTTTTGTTTGTTACTATTTATTCAATCCTTAAATTCAATTTTCCATAAAGAGCGTCAAGTTAAGTGATAAAAGCTGAATGTTTAGAGAATATTAAAAATTCATTTTCAAAAAATTGTTGCTTAAACTCATTTTTAGGTCATTAGATTTTGGATCATTTAAATACCCCTTCCGGTAGATTAAATACCTTTTTGCAGTTCTGTTTTTTATGAAAGATATTATAATGGATAAAAGAAATTTCCGTTTTTGAACTATTAGATCAGTAGGCTTGGCAAGTTTGGCAAGCATGCTTCTTTTGTAGAGTACATATCCGTTAATAACAAGTTTTGCGAAAATCTACTAGATCGAACCGGAACTTAACCGAAAATCGGATAAAACCGTTATTTAGGGGTCGGATCGAAAACCAGAACTAAACCGAAAAAAAAATATCGTTTTATTTTGGTTCGATATATTTTCAATTATTTTGTTACTGTAACCAAATTCTCGATATATTTTCTAACTTAACGTTAACTATATAATTATCATCATTAACATGTACATTGCTTCTCGACTTCCTGTTTTGATGTTCTCGCTAGCACTTTTCTGTTTCAATTTCGCTCGAAACTACTTACTTGCAGAAGGCAGATTTTATTCAATTGAATGAACTAGAAGTATAGATGATGATTTAAGATATGAATGTACCTAAAATAAAATTATTCGTTCGGAACTGAACCGAAAACAGTTATTATTTTGTCGGAACGAAAACCGGAACTGAACCGATATATATATATATATATATATATTGGTTGAACCGGAACGAAAAAGATTACGGTTCGAAGCCCTGAAATCTACTTTCGAGTGAGTGAATATTAACGTCTCACTGTTCAGCTACATGAGGGCTTTTGGCTATAGACCTCGTCATTTTCAACCATGGTCAAGTGATGAGGATCTACTCTCTAAAACGAGCAATGAAGCATTATGGATACAAAAAAAATCCTTTTTTTAAACTATCAGAACTAAGGACTTGATTAGAGATCCACTAAGAAAAGTTTTTGCGGAAATCGTAAAAGGTGAATGCTCTTCTGTTTTAGAATTCTTTTGAATACAGTCAAAAGACTAATTCTTGAATTTAAATATCAATAACTTAAAAAAGTATATACATAATCAAACAGTATCATTAAATACCCATCGAAGTGTGTGGGTAATGGCTAGTATGTATATAATGAAAAAGTTGCCCCGTAATATTTATCTGCAGAAAATCGTATAAATTTTTTGAAAGAGATAAGAATGTCTTAATTAAAACAACGAAATAAGTGTTTGATTTCTCAAAAATATAACTAAGTACAAAATTTATGTAAATTCTTCAGTCATAGTGATGATAACATTTTGTGAGATATGAAAGGTGATTAAAAGCAACGACTTAGGCTACCATACTTCGTAAAGTTCGTGTTTGTTGAGTAGTTTTAAGGAACAGGTGTAAGCCACACTTAAATATTTCCCCAGATTTCTAAATTGAACAGATGGAAATAAATAAAAAGATTTCATTAAATAGTAGTAAAAAAATCAACAAACTTTTAAAGAAAATCAACTATAATTTTTGTTCCCTGAAACGTTGATAAAAATATCTCGATATCGCAATAAAATTATCCATATTATTTTTCGAGTGTATTGTAAAAATAGATTGATTCTATATTATAGATATTACTTAAACTTATTAGATATATTCTCAGTATTTTTTAAATATTAATAATTTTATTCAATGTTATAAATTTCACATTTAATTTATTGACTGTGAATTCACTGACAGTCAAACAATAGAGTGTAAAGAAATACTGTCGGAATGTTCTTGAGTTAATTTTTTTTTTTTTTTATTTTTTTTTTTTTTTTTTTTTGTTAAAATTGCTCAAGAATTATATCTGGAATCTACAGAAAATTGATTTTAAATCTTCAATAAAATCAACTTTATTTTCAATTAATTGTTTAAACTGCCTCAATAATAATTGAACCCCTAATGTTACAAGATCGTACAGCATTTCGTACGTAGATCGCGGTTCATGGATTTTATGCCATCAGTCTCAAATAGCAATACAGTTCCTTAAGAGTTATGAAATTTACTGTAGATAAACATACCGTAAAGTCCAAGATATAAAAGCAAAGTTCGCAAAATAAGTCCCAGAACATCTTCCATTCCCTCTACAGTGCTCAGACATAGCTATCAACGTCTAAAAATGCAAATACGTAACGTATTTGTAAGCGATTGCTCGATCGTACCAACTCTTCAACACAGCCAAAGTGATATTAACTCAGTTTCAGCGAGCGATTTGCACGGATCTTTCTCGAAAGATTCACCTACGTCATAGATTGTGATTTTACTAGATTCCTCCAGTAATTTCCAGAAGCATCCATATGATAGCCGTTTGCCGAATTTGGTCGCCAAAAATGTTGCCAATTAGTCTGTATCGCCTAGCTCTGAATGAAACGCAATTATAATGTAAGGGACGGCATTGTTTGGAAATATTACAGTTTTAACATAAAACAAATACAACAGAAAGTATTATAATGTATTAAACATCCAGATACCAAACTATTTACACTGGTTTAAGCATTAATTACACAACTTTTGCATCAATACTGTTTAAGACTAAACTATCAATGAATGACCAAGAAAAATTTATACTGCTGTATTATTCAATTCTATCGATTAGGGATTGCAACATCTAAACAAAAGTTCAATACCAGTATTCGGTATTGTTTATATCTTAATAGCGGGATACCGATTTTAATACCGGTAGTAGAATTTTTTTTTAAAAAAAGAAAGAAAACTCTCAGGTTTTTCTTTGTTTGATTTGCCAGTTTTATTAGGGAGTATTGTTTGTATATAAAAAAATAGTTTGTAACTTATAAATTATAACAGTATACAAATAATTACAAAAAAGTAAACGAACATCTTATTTATTTCAATCACAAAAAAGTAAACGAACATCTTATTTATTTCAATCACAAAAAGTAAACGAACATCTTATTTATTTCAATCACAAAAAAGAGTCTAAATATTACTATTCAGTCTGTGGTGCTATTGCAAATTTATGATTTTTTTTATGTTCTTTTAAGTTTTTCGTATTCATTATTATGGGTTATTATTTATAAGTATATATATAATGAATCTGAAAAATACTTTGGACCCTAAAGTATTATATGCAAATATAATGGTAATAAAAAATTCACCAATTTAAAAAATATCGAAATATTACGCACTTTCTTCACAACTACAACCTTGTTTTCACAGATTCGAATATCATATTGCGAATCCTGCGCGTGCGCAGCCTCCCTCCTTGGATGATTCATATATTTTATCACTTCTCTTGATTGTACGATGCAACTTTATATACACAGTCTAATTAATTTCGCCCGTTAGGGAGACATAAAAACAAAAACGTACACTGCTTTGCTATGTTGGTGATCCCTGAGCATATAGTGGAGTCAATTTTAAAATTTTCTAATAGTAAATACCGAAAAAATGGTATTTAAACTTGTGAATACCGGTTTTACAAAATTGTACAAATGGCTCAAAATACCGACATTCGGTATCCCGGTATTGCAATCCCTACTATCGATTGAAATAATTAAAGACGTTTAAAAAACATTACAGGATAAGGAAACATAAAAAGAGTTGTTTTTCTTGTGTTATAGTGCTTTGAGGATGCGGAAGTTATTATTTAAAAAATAGGAGGAAAAGAGCTAATTTATATTTTGAAAGTAGTATTTAGTCATGCTTCAACAAATTCTCTGATCGATGGCGCGAGTGTGCATTCCTCTGTTAGTGGAAATTGTTAAAAAAAAAAAAGAGAAGTGCATTTTTAAGGATGTTGGTTTAACATAAAATTAAAAGTTTCGGTCGAAGTTTCTGTTGATTTTGTTAAGTGCATATTTTGCATTGAAGGGGTCGCTTGCTAGTATAGCTTTTCTTTCATCAGGTTTGCGTACTTTTTCTCCTTTATTTCCGTTTACATAATGATTAAAAAAAGTCTACACATCAGGATTAATCGCATTAGTATGAATGCTTATAAAAGTAAAACCATTTAGAGGGATCACTTTTGGTTATTATGTAAGACGTTTATCTTTTCTAATGATTTATTTTTCAGGATATTTGTGTTTTCGATTATAGTTTACAGTTATTTGTATTCCATTCATCAGTACATGACAAACATTTGAAAGATACGTGTAAAAATTATACTTAATCAAATTACTTCAATCGTGACTTATTTTTCTGCCTGGTATTGCCAGAGACCGTGTTTCAATTCTCAAAAGAGAAATATTAATATTTTATTGCGAAGAAAAAAGAATTATCTCTCTGTGTATGTTTCTTCATTAAAATACAGTCGAACCTCCATATAACGAACCTCTATATTCGAATTTTTCTATATAGCGAACTTTATCCTGGAACCAAGAACATTTCATGATTTTCGTTGTAAAATGACCGCCCAATAGCGAAGTTCATTTTCTATATAACGAACTTTTTCTCTTGAAATTCAATTTTTTTCTCCATATTTTTGAAGTATTTCTGGATATTTCGAGGTTTTCTCTCTTTTAGCACATTTTACGGTGGTCATAAATCTTGAACTGGTTTTATTAGGGGTCTAAATCTATAAGAGCAATAGATTTCTGGGTATTTTAACCAAGAAGTGCAACCTTTAATTTTCATTGTCCAATTCATTGGAAACATTTTCGATACCTCCTTTCACTCTCAGTGGAGTCAAGTGTCCTTGAACTAGTCTCCGTTCATTGTAGTATTGATCAGTCGTATTGGTAACTTGGTTTCTTGTAGCTCAGAGATGTCGAAAGGTAAATGCTTGAGCATCAATGAAAAAAAACTATTAAGGAAGTGTGGATAAAGGTGTCAAGAAACTTTTCTTGCAGTTTTTCTTTGCTTTTTTTGATGGGCAAGATATATAAAATAAATATATATATTAACTACTTTTTTAATATATAGTGTCATGAATTTAAAATTTGTTTTATGTGGTTTATAAGGAAAATTGAAAGATGAACCTCTACATAAAAAAAAAAATGAATTTTCCATATAACAAACTTTTTTTTCGGGATTTAGCTACTTCGTTATACAGAGATCCGACTGACTTATCATGCAATCAACGTTTTGAGCATTGTAATAATTGAGAAATATTTTAGAGTCTCATATTACAAATATAAGAATTGCAAAAATATATATATACATGTCCAATCTTTCTAATAATATTTCAAAACGAAATTCAATAACGAACGCTAAAAATGCAAAAGATGTCATTTAATATTTATACCTCCTTTCAAATCGCCAGATGAGGGTTTGTACTGGAATGTATCAGCATCGATTATATCGATCACAGGACTCACCAAAGCTTTGGGATGCTATAAAAAAAGATTTTGTTACAGTTAATAGAAATAAAAATAATAGAAATTCTCCTTTTAAAATTTAAAAATTAAAATAATTTGAGTAACTATTTTTAACTTAAAATGATGAAACCGTAATATCTGTTTCCTTGAAACATACATTGTTCCTAGCCGGACCTGTGTGGGCGCTGTAGCAAAATTTCTTGGGGGCCTTTTTGGGCGTCCTTAACATTCTACGAGTCTTTAATTACACATGTTGGGGCCCCTGTAGTTTGGGTTCCCCGTATCATTGTGGTAGCTACGCCCCTGGTTTCTGGAAATTTATAAATCTGTATTGAACGATATGTACTATAATCGGGACAATAAGCAAATGGTACTGAAGTGGGATCTTAAATATTGTAATAAGAAAGGTAACTTATATTTCCTACAAAAACGGTTTTTATAGTAATGGGAATCTCCAGATCCACCTCAATAATGAACAGTTTTTATGTGATTCATTGATTTTTGATATTGACCCCAGTTATAATTTTGCGAGGGAAGAAAACTAGTAGGAAGATATTCGAAAAAATAATTGATTTCTTCCAAAAAATTGCTTTCCTCATGCATCACATTTTGGGGGCCTCTGGAATGGATGATTATTTAGGGATTATTTCGAATTAGTGTCAATGTGTTGCGCTTGATAAAAGAGTATATGCATTCAATCTATGAAGTTTGAATGAAAATTATATGTAGAGAGAATCCTTGAAACATGTCAATATACATGTATTTTATTTGAATAATATAAAGCTAGCATCTATGGTGGAAAACTTTAATTCTGTAAAATAAAATATTCCTTTACCTCATAAACTATGTGAAGTAACGGTGGCAACCAATCTGTGTTGACTTCACAGTGGCTATCTAAAAATATCACGTGACTTCCCGTTGATTTTTGAGCACCAACCATTCGAGATCGAGTCAGACCTAATTTTTTCAAAAAAAATAATATTGTAAAAGTATACATATATAATCTTTTCTTTTCTTTCAGAATCTAGATATTAAACTTAAATTCAATGTCTACTTTTAGGAATTGGTTTTTTTACTAAACAGATATAAAATGTTTATTCGGTTCAAAAAGAGTTATTTGTTTTTGAAATATATATTAATAATTTTTTAAATAGATAAAAGTAATGACTTATATTTCGTAAAAAATAAAATATGTATATGAGATATACGTCATCTGCCTATTTTTTTATATATGTTACCGGCTAAGTATGAAATGTTGACATTCTATTGAATGCCTGGTGTTTTTAGGCAAAGTATGAAGTATGAGAAAATAATTTCAGAAAATATTTCTAGAAAATAATTTCAGTTATTTATTTTTTTTTTTTTTTGGGGGGCTTTAACTTTAATTTTGGACAGCTCGTCTTTGAATAGTTTCATGCATATGGACCAGGGGTCAGCAACCTTTTAGCTGTGGCGTGTCAGAAACCAATTTACCAATTATGATTCTGCATGCCACACAGTAGGGCATCTTTGAAACAATTCCATTCCCGCGATAATATATGCAGTGTTAGATAATAGAGTTGAATTATATAGATTTACAGCTTTATCGCACATTAATTTTGCATCAATTTTAAAAATATTTCGTAACATAAAAATAAACAGAAAAAAATATAACTTTCTTCAACAATAATAATAATGAAAAAAATCAAAATTGTACATACATTATGTTTTAAACATATTTACTAGCTGTGTGACCCGGCGTTGCACGAGCGTTTTCAAGAGCATAACTTTTTGCAAATGGAAATTACCTCTTGTCGTCTCGTGTTCAGTACTTCTTGGTTTATGTGTGATTTCTACATTTTTTCCTTAAAATGTAAAATTTACTTTGACATGATTCTGAGCACTCAGTTGTTGAATAGTTTGTTTGTGGACTCGACATATTATTCATATTAGGAAAGATATTTAATACTCAGGTATGTAGAACTAAAAGCAGAAAAGGAGAATACTTGCAATTTTCTCTCTTCAAACAATTAAATATCTTCAGCTATGGCATTTAATAACTTACAAAAAAGGTGTAAATTTACCTTTAGAGTTATCTTTCAAATTTTTTCATAATTCCTAAATTGTCTATAATTCTGGAGATATTTGTCAAATAAGTTCGATTACAAATTCATGAAATTCCATTCATTTAAAAATTGACAAATTTGTTGAGTAGTGCCGAGTGCCATAGGTTGCCGATCCCTGCTATAGACCATGACTCCTTCTCCAAAACTACAGCTTGCTTCTCCATTTTCATTTCTGCGGTAGCGCCGAGTGGTAAAGGTATCGGATTGTGGCTGGCATGTCACGAGTTCGAGCCCAGTACCACTAAAGACCCGCCGTGTAGGACAGCGATGCACGGTAAATATGTGGAGAGCTCAAACGTCCTCCCGTTGGTGTGATAGTTAGGAGAGGGGGTGCCAGCTCAGGTGTCGCCCTCGTCACTTGACCATGTATCAAAATTACGAGGTCCGTCACCAAAAGCCCTGGAGTAGCTGAACAGCGCGACGTCAATATTCACTCACTCACTATTCTCCATTTTCATGCAGCACAGGAAAAAACCAATTTTTTGTTGAACAAGTTAAAGTAAAATTGAGTATTTTGATATTCCCAAACAAACCATAATGTGAAACTGACAAATTCTGAGCCTGAGGCAAACATTAAAAGTATCTTGCCTTGCCATACAATATTCGAAAATGAATCGGAGATGTATTTCATACTTTGCCGGTTTCTCTTTAGGCCTTCTATAGAATGCTTAGGCAATGTGTGAAATAAGAATCATTTTATACATTGCCGGCTAGTTTCAGGCATTCTATAGAATGCCAGATTTCATAATTTGCCGGTAACATATATATATAAATCTTCTTGATATAATTTAATATAGTTGCCTTTACATAAATGCATATTAAAATTATTTTTAAAAGAATTTTGCAAAATAAAAAAAGTAGAAAAAAAAAAACTAAGCAAAAATATTTGAAGAACGTATGTCCGATATATTTCATTATCTAAATACCGATATGAAAATGAATAGTATTTGTTTATTTCTTGGATAATATATTTCTACAGTCGAAAAAAATATATTTTATTATTTAATCCAGATTAAAACCCGTTTACCATCCGTTGATATTTGATGCAAACTTTACCTTGTCTTTGGTGATTTCTGAAAACTTTCACTTTAGGAAAACTCGATAATTCCAAGCCATCTCTATCTGAAAAACAAATATGCATTAAGTTTTCAACAAATTCCCCCTATTTCTCTTACTATAATTAGTTGTTCATATATTAGCAATTAATTTCTTATAACCATATTTGTAATCTTTATTTTAAATGTTATAAATAAGATTATATAATTTTTTTATATAAATAAGATTATATAATATTTTTTCAGCAATACGGTTGTATCATAATTTACACTATGTTTTGTATAGAAATCAAAGTGTTGTAATAATTTAATTACAGTTGAACTTGATTTTGTGCGGTCCTTTTACATACGATTTTATTTTTGAGCGATTTTTTGTGATATTTTTTTATGCGGTATATGAGTTTCAACGATTTTGGAGCCACTCTAATGTTTTCTATCAATTTACATGCATACACTTCAAGACGCTCAGCTCATTTGTTACAAACAGTCTCCCAACAACGTGCGTTCAATTGCTTTCTCTCAACGCGCTAGCAGCACGCGCTTGATTGAAGATAAACTGTCAATGATTGTGACATTATCAATAATTTGATAGATTATGGAGACAGACAAGAAGAACCGGATTCTTCGAGAGTGGATAAAATATATGCAGGGATCTAGCTTTCCGACAATTCGGAAAAGCATTTCATAAAATAGATACCAATTCCGGAGGGAGCTTCGACCATGTCTATCTGGTTATCGTGACATTAACAAGCAACTGACCAAACGACCGTCGTCGCTAAAACTTACCACTTACTTTATGGTGTCAAAAAAAACCTATCCATTCAAATTGTACCTTCAAGAAACAAAAGCGATTTTGAACTAATTCATCACTGGAAGATGCGCGCCTTGGATTACGATGAGTTGCAGTGAATTACGTATGTGCATTTTGAAAACTTCTCCATGTATACTATGAGAAAAATAAATGTTTTCCTGTGTAATTTAGTTATTTATTTTGTTTGGAATACTTACGCATAAATTTCGTAAGTAGTTGACGTATTTTCTAAGTGCGGCTTTTTTATGTGGTCTCTCTCCACTGCATAAAAATTTTTTTTGCAGTATGTCGACAAAGTTGTTTGTTATATTTAAGTATTTATGAAATATATATTTTTTCGAATATTTCTTGAGCGGCTTCTTTATATGTGGGTCCCTATCTGTCGCACACACATAAAAAAGCTTTTACTGTACATCTCATCAAAGAATTCTTACTCGTAACGAAAAAAAAGAACATTAGGTTGTTACATATTTCACTGATAATATCATTTACTGAAAGTAGAGAATTAATGTATGTATACAATAAATGCATTCTATTCAACTCACCATTGTCACTGAAGTCATCGACCAAAATGATTTCTTTCAAAAGTCTCTCTGGAGTACGATTTAAAATACTAATGAAATAAAAACACACCAAATATAATCTCCACACATACAAGAAAGAGTTCATATGTATAATAAAGATTTAATATTAAAAAACAAAGATTTACCTGACAATTGTTCTTAACAAAGCAGATCTCGCTTCATTGTGGAAACTTATCACAACACTAACAGAGTATGTGGCTGGAATGCTATATATTCGGTTTTTACACCTAAAAAGTGATTGGAAAATAATCTTGTTTTACTACGTGAAAATTAAAACTAAATAAATACTTTTTAGCGTAAGAAGTAGAATTGGTGATAAATATGAGACCTGCGCAGTTATGCGTTCCTTGACTTTTATTTTTCTTGATATAAAAGTCGAGGAATGTTACACAATCGGGAGGATAATTTCTGAAATTCTAATTTGAATACAAATTATTCTTATGTTCGTGCAGTGCCGATTTAAACTCCTTTTCGGCCTTGGGCGCAAAAGATCTACACGGGTCCCCTTCACACTGGTGGATTGAAATTCATTACCAGAAAACCTGGTTAAGATCAGCTTATGCGGGCCCCTGGACACAAGCTCCAAGCGTCCAATGGATAAACCGGCACTGTATTCATGTAACATCAGTAGCAATGTCGTAACGACAAACATTTTGCCCCCCAGCAAAGTCAGGTTTTGAGCCCCCTGGAACTGTGGGCCCCCGCAATGCGATGGTTGCAGAGGTGTACGTTACGCCACTGCTCAGAGGGGTAACGGAGAATATTAGGGCCCTCCAGCAAAGTCAGATTTTGGACTCAAGGCCAAATCTTACAAGGGATACGTACTTGGCATCAGACTGGACTTGGGCGCTTTAGAATCCTGCCCTCCCCCACAATGCGGGGATGCACGTTACGCCACCGTGTAACATAACTTTATAAATTGGTTTATTTTTTAAAATTGAAAAAAAATTCTGCTCACTTCTAGGATTTGGTTCATAAAAGAAAAACTGAAATCCCAATGAAATCAGAATCATTAAAATACAATTAATGCAGTGGAGATTCTTACAATCTTTATATGTATTATATAAGACCTGACATAAGTATTTACCGTAAAATCCGGCGTACAACGCGCCCTTTTAACACAAAAAATAAGATGGACACTTAAGGGTGCGCGTTGTACGCCGGGAATAAAAACGAGAGCTTTAAAAATAACAAATGAGATGTACATAAAAAAAATTACTTCTATTTGTATCGAAATACTGTTTATTTAAAAAAAATGACTTGCTTTATGAATTAAAAGAGATGTAGTTCTAGAAGTATATTCTTTTTTCAAAAATCCTTGGATAATACCTGGAATAAATGACTTCAAAAACAAAAGAGCAATGTAAAGAGTGTTTTTTTCCAGCTATAGAAGTTTAAGTTGGCATTACTTTCCAAGATGGCGACCGATTTAACAGCTGTCAAATGATTTATTCTCAGGTTGGTTTGGCAATTCATCAAAACGATCATCAAGCAAGGTGTAGATTCGACGAATGGGCCCAAAACGAGATGGCCGTTGTTCCCGATTTTCACAAGCGAATTTTGTTTAGCGATGAAGCGCACTTCTGGTTGAATGGCTACGTCAACAAACAAAACTGCCGCATTTGGAGTGAAGCTAATCCACAAGTGTATGTCGAAACACCGTTACATCCAGAAGAACTGACTGTTTGGTGCGCTTTATGGGCTGGTGGAATCATTGGTCCGTGCTTCTTCAAAGGCCACAACGTTACAGTCAATGGTGATCGGTATAGAGCCATGATTACTAACTTTTTCATTCCTGAATTGAACAATCATGATGTCCAGGAGCTGTGGTTCCAACAAGACGGTGCAACATGTCACACAGCTCGTGCCACAATCGATTTATTGAAAGACACGTTGGGTGGCCACCTAATTTCCCGTTTGGGACCTGTGAATTGGCCTCCAAGATCTTGTGATATAACACCGCTAGACTATTTTCAGTGGGGCTATGTAAAGTCATTGGTCTATGCGGATAAGCCACAAACGCTTGACCACTTGGAAGACAACATTCGCCGTGTTATTGCCGATATACGGCCACAAATGTTGGAAAAAGTCATCGAAAATTGGACGTCCAGATTGGACTACATCCGAGCCAGCCGTGGCAGTCCTGTGCCAGAAATCCTATTTAAAATGTAATGCCACAAGATTATCTTTCGAATAAAAAAAAGTTCATGTCAATCGAATAATACATCGTTGTTTTATTGCAATTTAAAGTTCTATACCTCTAAAAAAACACCCTTTATAATAATATTCCAGATTTCTTCGTAAAAAAGGAGGTGCGCGTGATACGCCGGATTTTACGGTAATTTAATCTAACTTTTAAATTATGTTTTCAAAAGAAGTAACATCAAGTTAAACTTAAATATTTCCATTCAACATTCATATATCCTCGTAACTCCTCATTCACCCACGTCACTCGACTATGGTTCAAAATTACTAGGTCCATCGCTAATAGCCCCTGTGAAGCCTGATAGTGTATAGTTCTCACTCTCAAAAATATTAATGGTACCTGCATATTTCTATTAATTATGTATTTGTGATCCTGTTAACTTACTTCTTTTGATCATTATTAATTATGTTCTTCAACACATCATCAATAATTCATATACTTCTATTTTTATTTCACTTTTTAAAAATTACTATACTCTTTTTCATTCTGTTGTATTTTTATATATTTTCTTTTTTTATTTCATAAACGATCCCTATTCTTCTGCCCTGTAGTATAGAGTGAAAATGAAAAAAGACGACGTCTTAAACATTTGTAACCTATATTTCAGTCCTAAGTTTAAACATTCAAATGGAAATGCTAAGTTCTAATTCTTATTTTTAATTCACTTTTCACCTCAAAAATGTCTCATAATCACAAATAACTGAAGGTCTGAATTTGTCAATTCCAATTAGTTAAGATATATTTCCTGGTGTTAGTCAAACTCTCATTCTTAGTATGTTAACATAGTTCTAACATGTATTTGAATCGAATAACTTTAACACGTCAGGAGTCTGTCTGAAGATTGTTTACTTCTCCCTCTTCAGATGTGAAACATGTCTTGATTGAATGTTCTTACTTTAATTCTGATCATTTTAAATTATAATCTTTAGTTTGGACAGTCAATCTCCATCTACAAATTTTTAGTTTTTTTATGCGACATTTGTTCAACCTTTTTACATTCAATTTTGTAACCAAAAATATAAGATTCCGTTTTTTATCCCGCTTATGTGCTAGATTTAAAATAATTCTTATGTTACACAGAAGAACTTCCTTCCCATCTTGTAGCTGAAAAATTATCCAATTGGATTTAATTAAGAAAACCACCTCTATTTAGTATAAACTTTGAACTATACTAAGGTCTTTTTTCAAAGTAAAACTTATTGGCCAATAAAAACAAATGCCCGAATGATACGGTCAAAAACTAATACATTTTACTCTCAACTTATTATTACCGTAAAATACGGCGTATAACGCTCAACGCCGTATAATGCGCACCTGTACTTTCAAGACACGATTTTTAATTTTTAGGTATATTCGCCGTATAACGTTCATGCCTTTTTTTGACGACGAAACCTGAAATGTTCCTATGCACAGTTATTATGTTTTTAAAATTCATTCGAGGTATTTTTTTCGAACCTTAGGGGAAAAAATAGTATACCTTTAGAATTACAACCCTTTAAGCTCTTAAGAGGACTGTCATTTCTTTTAAATGGAAGATATGTAGAAGTCTAATTTTTTTAATATACTTATCTCTTTCTTTGTTTCTGAAGCTATCATTTTCGCACCCGGCGTATAACACGCACCCCTAAATTTTGATCTTATTTTTTGTGTTCGAAAGGCGCGGGATTTTACGGTTTTTTTTTTTTTTTTTTTTGTTTAAACATTTATCCTAGCGTTCTACAAGTTTTCGAATGCCTACGCTATGCAAATCAACCGTCTGTGATAGCATGATTGTGTATAACACTGACCTTGAAATATGTGGAAATTCCAGTGATGAAGTAGTCATCATGAAGTGCGAAAGTTAATATTTGCTTTTAATGTGTGCACAGAATCGTATGGGATTATGGATAATCAGCCTGTACGCAATTCGGTATAGACATTGCCCCCACTCCATTGACTTGAATGATCGCGCCTAATTACCTCTTTGCTGCCCTTTATTGCATTGAGGCCCTGTACCTAGGCCTACAATATTATTAGCTTCAAATTATTTTAGAAAAAAAATAAAGTATTGATATTATATGTATGTATATATATATATATATATATATATATATATATATATATATATATATATATATATATATATATATATATATATATATATATATATATATATATATATATATATATATATATATATGAATATATTATAATAAAATATTGATATTATATGTATGTATATATATATATATATATATATATATATATATATATATATACTTATTTATATATATATATATATATATATATATATATATATATATATATATATATATATATATATATATATATATATATATATATATATATATATATATATATATATATATATATATATATATATATATATATATATATATATATATATATATATATATATATATATATATATATATATATATATATATATATATATATATATATATATATATATATATATATATATATATATATATATATATATATATATATATATATATATATATATATATATGAATATATTATAATAAAATAAAAATGAATAAGTACTAGAACCTACAGTGCTAAAGAAATAAGAAATTGGAATTCAGCAGACACAGCAAATGTAGATACAAACAAGTCATTGGATTAAACCGGAGACCTATTATGATTTCTAAAGCTGTCGCTGAATTAGGCCAGCGAAATAGGGTTAAGCAATGCTTTGTGGATCCAACCTTCCCGTACAGCAGAAATTTTCGACATAATAGGGGAATATATATATATATTCAACAAAATATAACTTTCAGATTTATAAAAAATCGTGTATCGTCGTATCATACTTTGGATCTTTCGAATCTGGAATGCTTCGATCGACGGGGATGGAGTCGCTCACTTGAAGGTTAAAGGAATGCTTTGCGAAGTTGTGGACACCGGTTCGATTTTCTCCGGAAATGTATCGTTCGTGATCGAACTCTAAGACGATTGGCTTGGCTGAGAGCTCGGAATATAAGGAATCCTGAAACTGAGATGACTCATGTTATATAACAATATTAATTAGATACAAATTTAAAAGAAAATTTCTAGTGTGACGATTTGGGAAAGTTGTATGAGACTTAAGAAATAAAGTTATTGATTTGTTATTTCTACAATTATTAGTTACAATATATTTACATTTAGATACAAGTTATTCAAACTGCTGAGTACTTCAAAACTGCAAAATATTTTATTGGTGATAGAGGAGGTGAAACATATCGTCTCTTTTCAAGCGTTTTTAAGCCGACTGCTCCCTCCACTCTCTTAGGTGGTGCGGTACCTTCTTTCACCTCGAATTTCAAAGTTTGGCTTCACAGGTGGGGTGTTGCTTTTCTCATGGCCATCGGTTGCTGGTGCTATGTTTGATGAAATGATCCTGCAATATTGTAGGGGTGCACGTATGGATGAGAACGGCGTTACGGAAAGTCGATCTTGCAGCTTGCGAGGAGGGAAAACGTTACACTAGGTAGAGATGGAATTACAACGTTTTTATTTTGAGGGATATTTAAAAGTAAGCAGTTGATGAATCAATGTTACTTCCTTTTTGCATTTTTACGATTCATTCAAAGTATCTATCTGTACTCAAGTAATGAGAGAGCCGAAGTGCTTCAATACTGGCAATAATATTGACACAAAATGTGAACGAAAAAATAATACTGCAATCATAAAAATGCATTTATTTAAAACTTCAAATAAAGAAACGACCTTTTAAAAAAATCTAGTGATTTGTTTAGACTCCAATTAAAAGATTTTTAAAATTCCAATAGACTCTTATAGTTTATTTGAAGCTTTTGGGAGCTTCAGGTGGTTGTGTGAATTTGATTAATTATTTTATTTTAAAGACCACCAAGCACTATAATAAGATCACTTGAGATGAATTTAGAATACCTAATGTGCTGCTATGAAGATCTTTAGAATGAAGCGGACTTGTTCGAATTTAATATTGCCACGAAAATAGGTCACGGTAGCCTAGTGGCTATGGTTACAAACTCGTGACCGGAGTGTCGCGGGTTCGAGTCCTGGCGCCACTGAAAACCGGCCATGCAGAGGTGCTGGTGCATATTAAATCAGTCGAGGCTACTGTTAATGTAGTGTGGTAGTTCTGAGAGGGAGGTGCCAGCTCAAGTGTCACACTTGACCGAGGTTCAAAATTACGAGATCCATTGAAAATAGTCCCCATGTTGCTTTATAGTGCTGTATTTATACAACTCTCATTACGTGTACAAAAACAATAATCAGTTATTTGTTTTGCCTTTTAACGTGGCGTTTATTGAAGAAAATCCATTACATCAACATAGAATGCCAATAATAAATGAAAAAAAATATGCAGATGTATTTGATATTTAGTAGTCAACGTTCCAAATTTGTTATATCTATACATAATCTTCCCAATGTATTTCTCTCTATATATATATGGGTGAGTTCCTGGTTATTTATATAAACAATGTGCTTTGAAAATAATAACACAATTTAATTATACTTTAAATATTTAAATTCATAAAGTTTATTCGATAAGACGTCTTTCATTTGCAAGATCAAACAAATGATATCCGTTGGCAACATATAAGGTGACAAACCGTCCTCCTTTAGAGAGGACAGTCCTCCTTTTATAGGTTCTGGCCTTCCTCAAAAAGTGTCCTTCTACTTGTCCTCCTTTTCAATATTTTAATACTGATTTGCTTATCTCTGTATTCAGAGACGAACCGAACATGTTTTCAATATGTCGAAGAATGGTCTGAAATAAATATCACAGGAAATAACAGTTTTTAATGGTATTTTTTGACTTCACCGCAAGTAAATCGGGCCGATATAGAAAATATTATTGAGTTTTTATTGAAAGAAATGCCTAATATTAAAATCGATGACAATAGTCTGTTTAAAGAAGAAAGACGTCTGAATGCATATTTAAACTCTAATAAATTAAACCAATTGGAAAATCAACATGCTGAAATTGATAAAAGATGGGAGAAAATACTTAAAACATTCCAAAAATGAACACATTCCATATGAAAATTTAGTTATTCTTGTTGAATTTACTTTGTGCTATCCTGGGACTAATGCAGCAGTTGAAAGAGTTTTTTCAGTTGGTAATGATTTTTAATCAAGTGAGAAATCAAGATTGAATGTTAATATATTAACTACAGTGCTTACCGTAAAATTCAGTATGAAGGATATTTTTTTTTGCTCCGAAATTTCCAATATATTAGAAAATGATATGTCGACAAAAAATCATTTAAGGGGAAAATACTCGTTAAAGTAAATAATTAAAAGCGTAATTTTGCTTGAATTAATAAAATGTTTCATACATTTACGTTGTAATTTTTTCTTAAATTTTTTGTCCTCCTTTTCATTGTAAAAAAACTGGTCTCCTTAAAATATACGATTATTAAGTATAATATAAAACTAAATCCACACACACATTGTTAATTTCAAAACATATTTACAAATATACAGTAAATAGTGTCCGTCAACAGCCCTATTAAGTTAATAATGTAAACAGGAATTTATATAACTAAAATTGAGATGATATTTATTTATATTTTATAGAACAAATAAGAAAGTTTGGAAAGCGTTTAATAAAACCTCAATATCATTGTGTATTATATTCGAATATCAGCTTATTAATTTTGTGCGATGCCATTAAAAAGATAGCAATTTGCACCTGGCAGTTACAAACAAGTTTTAAAAAAATTATTTCAAATATTTATAAATTTTTGAATTCAACCTTTGTGAAAACTGAATCCCTTTTTGCCTTCCAAAATGTCTACATCTGTTGACGTTTTGAAGCATTCTTTTTTCATTCCACTTCACACAATGCACGCAGCTGACCTCACGATATGATTCAAGTGCTTAGCATATTCCGCTTTTTGTTTATGTTCCATGCCCACTTTTTCTCGCAACTGACTTCATGTGGTGACACAAGGAGCAATGTCGAAGGCCTGACCCTTACGAACAATTTAGGAGAATTTTTTCCCTAGACGTTTAGACGCCTCTGGAAGATAAGTAGTCATTCGATAAAAACATAGGGAAAATACGCTACTTCATTTTCTTAATATTTGCGAATATATAATACGTATGCGGAAAAAAAGTCGTTTGCTGTACTGGTTTCGAAAGTAAACTTGCCAAACAGGACAGTTTTTCTTTTCGTAGAAGCTTTGAATGGCAACATCAAATGTAAACAGAGAGAGAGAGAGAATAATAATTTTGTTCTCCTTTGAAAATTCTCATATTTTTTTAAAATTCAAGGGCTTATTAAAATTCTTTCGAGACTTAACCCCTTCCAGGTTCCTTTTATTTTAGGATTGTAGTTAAAAAAATGTCAACTTTCTTATTATCTTTCAAACATACATACCTTTTTAAGCATAATAGTATCTTTCGCATACAAAGTTTCCTAAAAATTAATGTAAAAAAAGTTTATTTAAATAAATGAGTAAAATTCACAGATGTGTAAAATTGGCTTTTTGAATGGCAGAAATCACTAGACTTTGGAGTTAATTCACACTAACTATAAATATAAAGCTTAGAATACCGAGTTTTTATCTTGAATTACAAATTCTATTTACATCTTTTGCATTTACATAAATGCTTAATCAAAATTTGATCGTGTATGATAAATTCGAAAACACGCTACTGCACGTAACACAAGATCGCAATCTGGACAGTAGATTCTTGTTTCTCTTCTTTCTTTCTTCCCCTTAAGAGCACTAAATAATATATTGCCGTGTTAGATTAGTTTTCTTCTCTGTAGGAGAATGTAGTCAATAAAGGAACTTTCAGACAAGCTTGAAGAGGAGTGTTCAGCAAAGAGACCGACCAATGTTTGTAGAAAATCCACCGAATGGTACTTTTCAATTATTCGAATCCATAAAAGCTCATGTGAAATAATTCGAGAAAGACCAATTGTACAGAGTAAATTTTCACATTGCCCAAGCTACACTCGGGATGAGCCAGGATGGTATGTTTCGCTTGCTCGAGCTCAGATCGGGAAAAACCGGGAAGGAGTTAATATAAACAAACAGTGTAAATTTAAGAATGTAAATCATAGGTTCTAAAAAGATTCTCGATCATAGGACCTCCGAGATGGGTGAAGGGGTCCGTGGAAAATTAACTTGAGGCCGCTTGGACTGTGTCATGGAGACCACGAAAAGTTTAATACAAAGCAAAATATGTATAGCCCATTTCCATTATTAGGAAAGTTAAAATAAATTGATAATGATTTTTATACGAGTTTAAAAATTGAAGTAAAAATTAAAAGTTTTACAATAAAATATTTTTAGGTAGGCACATAAAGTACAGGTTAAAGCGTCGCGCGGTGGAAGTCCGGTACGATACCTATGCAGGTTTAAACAGGAACGGAATCTTGTCGCTACATGCAATAACTTGTTTAAAAGATGGCATTGTAAAACGAGTCGTACATCTAATCAACATTTCAGGTTTGCTTTGTCTATGATTTCGTTATGTGAAGGGAAAGCAACAATTTTTTCAGTTTGAACAGAAAGCAGTATTATTCTTTGTATGGTATGAAGATAACCATCTCATTGGTTCACTTGCCACATTGGGGAAAAATGTGTTTCTATACAGTGAAAATCGTTTAACGCTAAGGTGACCAATAGTCCTCCCTTAGGGAGGACAGTTCTCCTTTTACAAACTCTGCCCATCCTCGAAAAGTGTCCTCCTTTTTAATACTTTAAAAAAGATTTGTCAATCTCTGTATTCAGAGATAAACCAAACATGTTTCCAAAATGTCGTAGAATGGTCTGAAACAAATATCACAGGAAAAAACAGTTTTCAATGGTATTTTTTGACTTGGTCTCAAGCAAAGTGAGCACATTTAGAAAATTACGTTGAGTTTTTATCGAATGAAATGCCTGATATTAAAATTGATGACAATTGTTTGTTTGAAGTAGAAGGAAGACTGAATGTACAGTTAAATTCTAATAAATTAGAGCAATTGGAAAATCAACATGCTAAGAAATTCGTAAAATATGGGTAAAATTACTTAACCATTTCAAAAATGAACACATTCCATATGAAAATGTAATTGTTCTTATTGAATTTACGTTGTGCTGTCCTGGAACTAATGCACCATTTGAAAGAGTTTTGTTCAGTTGGTAATGATTTTTGTGAAGTGACTAGTGAGAAATCAAAATTGAATGTTAATATTTTAGCTACAGTGCTTACCTTAAAATTCAGTATGAAGGATATTTTTTGCTCGAACATTCCGATATATTAGAAAATAATATGTTGACAAAAAAAATTTCAATGGAAAAGTACTCTTTTAAGATAATAATTAAAAAGAATGTAAGCGTGTGTAATTAGCGTATTTTTGTTTGAATTAATAAAATGCTTCTCTCAAATATTTAAGTTTTAAATTTTTTTTCTTAAATTTTTCGTCCTCCTTTTCATTGTAAAAAAATGGTCACCTTATTAACGCGAAACTGAGGGGGACTGAAACATTTTTTCGTGTTAAAGGAAATTGAAAAAACATTAAGTTTATTTGAGTACATTTTATTTACAAGATACATAAATAAGCTTGTATTAAATTCAAGTATATGAAACAAAAACACTCACAAGAAAATAAAATTTAATACAAAATGTTCTTCTGTTTTTGATCAGCAGCCTTAAGAAGCTCCATTTTCAGTTTAAGCGAAATAGCAGTTTGCTTCCGCTAAGGTCTTTTTCATTGTGCTCGTAATAAAAATTCTTCGAAAATTGAAAAAAAACCCGCAAACTAAACTCACTGATTTTTATATATACTGCAATGTACTCGTCACCGAATTTCAAAACCAATTCAGGGGAGATGAAATGTTTTTGTGGGGCGTTTGTAGGAGTGAAGGGTGAAAGTAGTTTAGATAAACAAAATTGGTTTGTCCCAGGTTATTCCGAGGATATTTCAAAACCAAGTTAACCTCCTTTCTATAAAACATGTGAAATCACTTTTCATTTCCCATCCCTCTTAAATCTCGCCTGCGTAGCTGGTATTTTCCGTATGTTATTTCGTGTTAAACGATTTTCGTTTCGTCTTAAGCGAAAAAATTACATGAAAATGTATACTTGTTTGTTGAGACCGTTGTATATTATGTCATGTTAAAACTAATATTTCGTCTTAAGCGTTTTCACGTTAAAAGTATTTCACTGTACTTTAATGTGCAAAAGAATCTTCTTAATTATCTTTAGAATAAAAGATTTCTAGTAAAATATTATTCATAATTATTATATCCGAACAAGTAAATATATTTTAACTATTATTCCTGGTTGATTTATAAATAGTGTGAGCAATTTCAGAGGATCATAATGTGGCTTCTTCTAGCGCAGTACACTTTTCGTAAGCGTTTTGATTAAGCTAAAAGAGTTTTTTCGATCATTTTGAGGATATTTATCCAACGCCCTCTTAAATTGCTTTTTGAAACCCTTGAAATGTGCTCTTACTTTAAGTCCGCTTAATTGGTTTTTTTAAGTATCCCCATAAAAAAATAACCGCAAGAAACACTGACAAGGGATAGTGATAGTCATTTATCGGGAGGCAGAAAATTTATTTTTTAATCTTTTAGCCATTTTATAGTTGATTTTACAGTATGACTTAGTGCAGAATCTTGGTGAAAAGCAAAGTTTCCTTGAGGGTAAAAACATTTACTTTTTTTGATCAAGTGTTTCAAAACTTTATTTTGATAGTATTTAGAATCAATTTTAAAGTTTGGTTCCACAAAAATGGTTTTGTTAAGCCTTCAGAGAACATTTCCGTCCATACCATAACACCTGACGGCTAACTTGCATTTTTCAAAACAGCTGCGTCTTTGCAACGTTTTTTGCTTGAAATATATTGAATCTTCTTTTTACCAGTTATGAATGACAGATGAAACTGAGCTTCATCAGAAGTTATACATTCTTTGTATCTACCTTTGCGTAACATTAAATGCAGAGGCCAAGAACGTTTTCTTCGTTTTTCTACGGTCTTATGATGACAGTCTGGAAAATTTACACTTTTATAGCCAATTTTCTTTATCTGACGATAAATTGTTGATTGCAATATCTATAGTTTTCTTTGCCATAGGTTTTTGAGTCAAAGAATTTTCTACAGCGATAATTTTTTTCAACTTCTTTCTTCTCTTTCGTTAAGGTCTTCCTTTCGCTCACATTTTTCCCTGGAGCTTTTGATTGAGAGCTAAATTTTATTTCATTTTGAAGTTTAGATAGTAATACAATAGAAAAAAATGTCTTTTTTGATTTTTAAATGCTTTCTAATTTACAGAATGTGAACAACCATCCTTCAAAAGCTGTAAAATTTCGTTCAGAGTTTGTTGATCCAATTTCAGAACTGTAATTTACTCCCATTAATAAAAATGGTTAGAATGGTAATTTAAATGTTTCATTTTTCAAATAAAACCAGTAGTAAAACGATAGAAATTTATCATAAATAGTTATATACTTTTAAAATTGGTCACACTTATTTTGAATCAACCGGTATTATTGATGGTGATTGTTTTAAGTAGCATTTATTTGCACTATATTTTCTGCCTCTCTATCGTTTCCAGATTTAAAAATTATCTAAACCATTTATTTCATAAATATTTCTTCGAAAAATATCCTTATCGTTATTTCCAGGAAAAAATGCAAATAACGCATTTTATTATATTTTTCAAACCTTAGTTATCATGGGAAATCTTCCTCCATATATACCACAAGTAATATAAAAAAACATTATCATTATTTTAAACTTCGAGACTTTATCTACTGCTTTCATACATTCTGTGATAACGTTAGAGATGTTTCAATAATATTCTTAGAACTTATAAAATATAAATTTCATAAGACCCCGTTTTATCTCATTTTAAATACAAATTTTTATGAGAAATTGTTATGTTTCTGGGTTATAGGGTTAAGAGATAACGTGAACAGTCAATGAGTTGTCAATCTGAGAATCTATGCCCTTTCATACTAATAGATAAACAAATGATAGTATCAACAAATGTAAGCACTCATTTACTTGTAAGAAGAAGATAATCTATTAAAAATTATTATTTTGTACATTTGATCTTATTAACTACAATGAAACTTCATAAGATAACATTCTAGGATGTAGCATAATGCAAGTGTCAATTTCCATTAAACTTAGCATAAACATTTTCTTAAGTAAATTATTTTAAAAAAATTTAATAAATGTATTGACTTTTTTGTATGTAGATATTTAGAGTGAATGACTCAAAGGAAATTAAATTTTGATGTCAATAGAATAATTAAATTAAAATTAATCTGGATTTAAAATTTTGTGAAATTCTTTCATAACTTTCGAATTATGAGTGTTTAAAAATGAGTTCCCTAATGTTAAACGTTTGTCCGAGCAGTTAACAATAAAATTTTTCCTACTCAAGACTTTTCAAAGCTTTTTGCACCAAAGAATAGGTAATTCTTTTCCAAATTAAACAGATTAAAAAATCCAAAAAGAAGTGGGTTATTATTAAAGAAATTTGAATGATTAAATACATGTACAAAAAAAGTAAGATTATATAAAGGCACCGAATTTTAACACATTCGGATTTTTCGCATTATAACCATTTAAACATTTAAATCCAAAATATTTTTTAAATATTGTTTAAGAAATATTCAGTGCCTGAACTTATGATTAGAAATCACTAAGTTTTAAAGAACGTAAACAGTTATTATGTCTTAATTATAGATGCACTAATTACGTGAAGTTAAAAATAAGTGTATTATGAATAGTTTGTCCATGGAAGTAATCTAATATATGGTTCCCTAAAGGGCTACTTCGAATATATTTGGAATTAGTGAACCAATTCAAATGAAATTGAGAATTCTATTTATTTATTATTATTTTTTACCATTTTCTACTTCAACCTGCAAAAAAAATTGGACTCTGTAATGAGAAAATTAAATTTATTATTTTGCATTTAGTTAATAAACTAACAATATGTTAGAGTTGTATCTGATTACTTAAGACAACGTTTCTCAAACTGTGGGGCGTATCCCCGTAGGAGGGGAGTAATAACTCTACGCGGGGGGGCGCAAGCATATTGAAAAGTCGAAAACAAAAGACTATTTCAAAAAAGTATTATTTTACTGAACGTAAGCAAACAAAACACATTCTGACATAATAAAAAAATGCACATTTACACTAATATAATACATTTATAAATGTATCAGAGTACTGCACAATCCATTTTATAATCAATTTAACAATACTAAGCTAAGAACAAGTTTAATAATTACTTGTGACCTCATGGGCTTGTCATATACACTGCTGGACAATTGCTAAGGACGGATCACAAATTGCTATGTAGCATAACATTAAGCGAGACATGAGGCCTCGTAGGATAAAATATAGTTGCCACACTGTTCAGACATTAGAATAAAGAATATTTATTGTTCTGGAAAGTACAAAAGCTGTGAAACATCTGAAAGAAAAAAAAATGTTCATTTGATCTGCGTACGGAGAAATGGAACAATGCATCTAAAAGTCAGCAGGCACCTTAAAGAAAGGTATCAGTACGGGATATGTCCACCGTGGAGTGTGATGCAACATTCCACACGTCGTACCATACTTTGCACAACATTATCCAGCAGCTGTTGAAGCAATTTATCCCATTCCTCTGTGAGTGCACGGATGAGGGTGTTCTTGTTTGTCGGAGGATAGTTTCGACCAGCAACTTGCCTCCCCAAAGCATCCCACACATTTTCAATGGGGTTTAGATCTGGAGAACGCGCTGGCCATACGAGACGTTGAATACCCTCGCTGTCTAGACAATCCTGAACAGCGAGTGTTCGATGACATGTTGCGTTGTCGTCCATAAAAACAAATTTATCACCGACAGCACCACGGAAAAGACGAACATGAGGAAGTAGAACTTCATCAATGTATCGTTGGCCCGTCATAGTCCCATTCGCAACCACATGTAGGCGCGTGCGGCCATTGATCATGATGCCGGTCCACACCATGATACTACATGTCGGATATCGGTCCTTTTCCTGGATATTTTCTGGACGATAAGCAGTACCACTCTCGCGGCAGATCAGATGGCGTCTACAATCCGATGACAGACTGAACCTACTCTCATCTGAGAATAGTACGCATGCCCAGTCCTGTTCAGTCCAATTGTGATGCTCACGACACCATTGCAAACGGGCAGTACGGTGCTGTCTGGTCAATGGGACACACACAACAGGTCTGCGTGCGTATAGTCCTCCCCCTCAAACGTCTGGCAACAGTTTTTCGGGAGATCTGCTTTTCTGAGGCAGCAAGAAACTGATTTGGGACCTGCTGAGCTGTGTTGCGCCTGTTCCTTTTTGCTGATAGGACGATATATCTGTCTTCTGCAGGCGTCGTACTTCTAACACGACCTCCCCCGTGCCGTCTACTACACATTCCAGCAGTTTTAAATGACTTCCACAGCCGTGAAACAACGCTGTGAGCGATGTCGAACTCTCTGGTAACATCTGTTATTTTTCGCCCTTCTTCGATCTTTCCAATAATTCGGCCACGCATAAAATCATCTATGGGATGTCGGGAAGACATGCCAAAAATTTTAAGTTCGTCTATTAAATCTTTCCTGTAAAACTTTGACTTGAAACAACAACTGTCCATACGCGTCAAAACCTTTAAAGCTCTTATGAATGCTATCACGTGATGAACAGACGTGGAAAAAAATTTGCATACTCATACTTCTTCTTACTAATATCCCGCACTTATTCTAATTTTCCACATTTTGCTTCCTTTCATTTTGTGGTTGCTATTGATGATAGTGTTATCCGTCCTTAGCAATTGTCCAGCAGTGTATAAAATTTTCAAAAACTAACACTTATCTTGATAATTTGCTCGGTTTATAATTAATCCCTTAACTGCCGGTTAAAAGTCACGTGTTTCTCCTAATGCATCCATTTTCCACATAGACGTGCATATGATGTATTGAAGGAGGGGGGAGAGAAAAGGAAAAAAGTAAGCAAATCCTCTAAAATAAGTAAATCCTTCGCAAACATTGTCTCTCACTCTCAAAATCCTTTTATTACATTCCAAATAATTTGGAATAATTTTATGAATAGTAGTGCATTGAAAAGTTCTTATTTCGGAAAGACGTACATATACGTCAGTAGCAATTAACTCTGGTGGCACTTAAGAGGTTACAATCGTATTGTAGCTTTAGCGTCAAAGAATATAGAGTTATTGAATTCTCTATACATATAGTTAGTGCATGGAGGAGGGGGAGGGGAAGATAAAAATTATGATTGAATTTTGGATCGCAAGTATTGAAAGTTTGTGAAGCTTAAGAATATGATTTAAATTTTATCCAGCTACGATAAAATTTGCGGTAATAAGTAAAGGCATTACTTTGATTCGACCGCGGTAGCCTAGTGGTCATGGTCACGAACTCGCGGCTGGGTTTTCAACTTACAGTTTCGAGTCTTGGTTCAATGGAAGACAAAATGAAGAGAGGGCTGATGCATGATAAACCTATCATGACTTTAAGACTTCACATTGGCGTGGTGTGGTAGTTTGGAGAGGAGACTGTCAGTTCAGAAATCGTCCGCATCACGTGCTCGTTGCATAAAATTTCGGAGTCCGTCACCAATAGCCTTGTGTTGCTTTAGAGTGAGACGTTAATAAACACTCACTTCCACATATTTTGACTATTGTAGTAATATAAACTACACAATATATTAGTTTGGGGAAAAAGAAATCCATTATTGTTTTGGTAGATGGCTGTAGTGTCAATATCTCGTGAAGTATGGATCAAACAATTTCAAATTTATGCTCGTTTGTCAAGGTGACATTTCACACTACAAAAAATTATTTTGCTGTTTTTTTGTTAGGTCCTCTCAGTTGTGAGTTACAGGGTGTTAAAAATGGAAGTCATCAAAGAGAAAGTTCGGTACAGTTTTTCTTTGATAAAGGCGAAAATGCAAGCCAGGCGGCTGAAATTGTGAATGGTGTTTATGGTGCCGTTTCTGTAACAGCTAATTACGTGCAATTTTGGTTTCGTTGATTCTGTTCAGGCATTTTTGATGTTAAAGAAGCACCTCGCACAGGCAGGCCCATCGTCGAAAATTTCGATAAAATCCCAGAAATAATCGAAGTTGACCGGCATGTTAGTAGCCGTAGCATCACTCAGGAGCTAAAGATCGACCATAAAACAGTTTTAAGCCATTTGCGTAAAGTTGGATCCAAAAAGAAGCTCGATGTTTGGGGGTCTCACCAATTAACACCAAAAAACATGATGGATCGAATTTCCATTTGCGAAGCCTTGGCCAAACGGAATGAAATCGACCCATTTCTTAAGTGGTTGGGGACTGGGGATGAGAAATGGGTCACATACGACAATATTGTGCGAAAACGATCGTGGTCAAAAGGTGGTGAAGCAGCTCAAACGGTGGGCAAACCAGGACTTACGGCCAGGAAGGTTCTACTGTGTATTTGGTGGGACTGGAAAGAAATAATTTATTATGAGTTGCTTCCGTATGGTCAAACACTTAATTCAGATCTCTACTGTCAACAACTGGACCATATGAAACTAGCAATTGAACAGAAATGGCTAGAATTCACCAATAGAAGAGGTGTTGGGTTCCATCAGGACAATGCTAGGCCACACACATCTGTAGTGACTCGCCAGAAACTCTGGGATCTTGACTGGAAAGTTTTAATGCATCCACCATATTGTCCAGACCTGGCACCAAGCGATTACCACCTTTTTCTTGCATTGTAAAACTTCCTTAGTGATAATTGGGATCAAGAGAAGATTGTGAAAATCAATTACAAGAGTTTTTCGTCAATAAGGACCAATACTTCTATGAGAGAGGCATTATGAAGTTACCTTTAAAATGGGAACAAATTGTACAGCAAGACGGTGCATATTTGACCTACATCGTATAATGCGAAACATGTTAAATAAAGTCTTGAATTTCATGCAAAATAATGGATTTCTTTTCCCTCAACCTAATATTTATCTTTCTCTAACAAAAAGTTTATCGTGATACTGCAATGAATTCATAATGTACTATAACAACATTGCCAATATTCAAGATAACTCGCCAAATTGGCGACCCCTAATTTCGCATGTGTCGCACGAGCTGAATTGGCTGATTCTTACAATGTCGTCAAATCGTTCCGATAGTACGTCATTGCAAGCTCTCCTAGAAAAGTATCACAATGATTGCCTGAACTGGAATCTTTGTGAGAAGAAAGGCGTTGTCTCGTACGAATACTTACTAACAATCAAAGGAACTAAATACTCAACTTTCCAGGAAGCTGAAAGAGCAGCAGGTTTATCAAAGTCTGATGACTTTATCAATGAAGTATTAGACGATGCAGCTTCAGTGATAAATATAACTGAAAAGAAGCGGCAAAAATGAATTTTGCTAAAAAAAAAAAGAGCAAATAATTGGAATTACATAATATATGGAAATTACAGTTTTATAATTTGAGCAATGAGTATGAACATTTGTATAATCTGTACTATGAGGGTTGGTCCACTGGTAGGTGGACAGAAGGTAACCCTTTTTGTATGTTTTAAAATAATTTTTTAAAAAAAGGTCTCGATTGTTCCTACATTCATGTCAACGACAAGGTGGCTGGCAATGTTTCTATCAAGCTACATGTTCATGCTCTGATATTACTGAGGTTCTATCATGAAGAAGGACTAATAATGCAAGTCTGTCAAAGTCCCCATGTTAGCGTGGTATGAAAATGGAAAGTGCGAAGCTAATTCTGTTTCCGACTCACCATCTATCCATGATTCAAATTTGTAAGATATATTGGCTGTGTTTAGAACTTTGTGTTTTGTATAAATACGTAACAGGGAGATTTTAATATAACGCAACACAGACAACTTTCACAAAGATTTTTACAAATCCAATACAAAAATGTTATAATTATATGGTTTTTCGTAATTTAAGAGGACTTGGTACCTTTCAACTACTTTCTTTTTTTATGTATTTAAAAATTATATTTTAGCATTTTATATAATGTATCTATTCAAGAAAAGGATACGAGATGAAATTTTTCACATTCTATTCACACAATTTTAAAAATTTAAAATTTTGAAGAAAATTTGGAAAATTTTAAAATCCTACTCCTTCGGTAATTATTAATTTTTTGACCTGAAATTTTTTTGCAGTATTCTTATGGATGTTATAAACAACTTTAGGGATCGATTTTACAATAACTTAGTTCGTTTTTGAGAGAAAAAAAAATAAAATGTTGATATGCATGCTAAAAATCAACGAAAAAGCCAATATCTCTTACAATTTAAATTTTTTTTTAACAAAAAGTATTCAGTTTACAAGAAAATGGATCTCTAATTTTGTTACATGCATTATATGCAACGCACAGGAAAAAAATGGAAGTGATTGGTAAGTAGTTGTGGAAAGAGTAGCATTTTGAATGCACTAATGTTTTGAAAAACACAAACGGAGAAAAACCCCTTTAAAGTTTATGCTTCTGAAAAAATAATTATTATAAGCTTAATTAAACTTAAAATACCACTTTAAGATATTACTTATACGTTTTTCTTTAAAATAATTGCATTTTCATATGTTTTTAACCCACACATTTTTATAAATGATCAATTTTAAAAAGGTATTAATTGCACACACAAGAAAATTCAAGAAAAACATTAAAAATTTTTTTTCTGTCACGACAGAAAGTTTAGTTTTTTTTTCTTTACATAATATTGAAGTATTACATTTGTATGTAAAACATATGAGGAATAAGAACTCAAATTATGAAATTATTAATATTTAATACCTTAATTCAAAAATTTTACATGGACACATTTAACAAAGAAGGAAAATTACATTATTGCATTGCCTCGGAAATATTCTGCTTTATATATTACACATTCTTCTTTTATAGTTATTATTTCTCTTTATAAAATAGATTTTTTTTAGCTTTTTTATAAAAAAGGGGCGTGGCCGAATTGCCTAATTAGTTTTCAAATGAAGTTTTATTCAACTTCTAACTTTTCGACTTGCACAAATGATATATCAATCGAATGATAATAATGCAAAGAATAAGATTAAATAAAAATTAAAAAAAAAACGATAGGTCACAGTCATTTTTGGGGTACCAAGTCTTCTTAATCATGCAGATTCAAAGCTAATGTAAAATATTTAAAAGGTAATGTTTTACTAGATGCTAAGAAAGGAAAGTATTCTTAGAACACTACTTTTAAAAAACCTGCTACACTTTAATTCTGAAGGGAGGTTTATAATGTAGAAGGTGCCACTTAATGCTCAGAATTTTCTTATAATTCTTGTTAATTACTAATAAGAGCATCAAGTTTTGTATTCTATTTTTCCTTTGCATTAATACTTTTAATTCTAAAGTTGTGATTTATTTTTATTTATGAATTGCTTATTAGGCAAACCATTTATTTAAAACATTTTTTGATGAAGTACAAATAATTTCATGTTTAATTCTAAGAAGATCCACGTTTGAAAAAAATCAATGATTTTAAAGTATGGATAGACATCATAATATTAAAAAAAGCATTTAAGAATTTGTAAAAAGAAAATTTCAAGAGAAGAATTATGTTTAGAATTAATCAAAATTTTACTAATGTTTATCTTTTATAACTGTAAGGAATATATATTACTGATCAAATGCACTTAATTGACTAATTAAGTTGAATAATTATTCAAAAAGAATATCAAAAGTTCCATATGAGAGGAGACAGGGATAAAAAAGGAACAAAAATATTCACCCATCTGTAATATTACGGGGAATATTTCATAATAGTTCAATTCTAAATTCTAGAATCATACCCCATTTGGATTCGTTTTATTAATATCGCACGTTTAAATATTATTTTTTTTACTTTAAATTAAAATATTAACTCTTTCGGAAATTTCAAGGATGAATTATTATCTTTCTTACATGCCTTGTGAAAATTATAATGCTTTTTTAGTATGGTTCTCATAAAAATATGATGCAAATATATCAAATTATCCCATTGGTTTTAAATATCGCTTTATGAATTGAAAAGAAACTCAATAAAATTGTTCAAACATGTTTTTGTGCATTCACAAAAGGAAATGAATGTAACAGTTTATTTTTAAATTTCTCTAAGTAAATTATTCAAAGTAATTAATGTAAGTAAAAACATTTATTCTTCATGAACTGCATTTACTGTGCATAATTAAACCTTTTCAATTAATGAAAAAGACAATGTTAAACGATTTTAATGAGCGCAAGTAATATGAATTGATTGAGCGAATTATGATAAAATAGATAGAAAACAATTCGGGGCAAACAAATTGAAAAAATATTTTTTTTTAATTTTGCCAGTACCATGTCACGAGCATTACAATACGTTCTTTGATTTAAATAAAAAACTGGTATTAATTCACGTGTGAATAAAAAGAATGATACATGTACTTTTGTTTAAGAACTTGTTTGAAAAGTAATTCAAACAAACTTCAGGAAATGACTAAATTGTAAGTGATTACTAAGTGTTGGTTCAATGAATCAGGGGTAAAAAAAATACGAATAAAGGTAAACGTGTCTTAGTTTTTTTGCTTCAAACTTGTTTCAGCCGTAACTGGCTTAAAGAAAAGCGAAAAATATTATTGTTGCATAAATATAACTATATGATTCATTTCCTTAGTTTAAAGATTAGTGCTGCATGTATTTTAGTTTATATATATATATATATATATACACTCTGTCGCAAAAAAATATATGCACCCAGAAGAAATTGAGCTACATTCACGAAATTTGGTATGCATGTATTGTATATGAAAATAAACAAATGATTAAAAATTCAGAACAAAATATCATTTTATTAAGCGGTTACAGCTTGCAAAAGGTTAAAAATCAGTAAGTAGTAAAGCCACCTCTGGCAGCTATACAAGCCGAAATTCGGCGTGGCATCGATTCAATTAGATCACTTATGACCCCCTGTGGAAGATCCTGCCATAGTCTTTGCATCTGCGCAGTTAATTCTCCTGTATCTCGGGACGGCTGCAGTTGCCTTCCCAGCGCGTCCAGACATGCTCTATTGGCGAAAGATCTGGTGACCTGGCAGGCCATGGTAGGACGTCATATCCTTGAAGACATTGTTGGGAGAGTCGCGCAGTATGTGGACGAACATTATCCTGTTGATAAATGGCACCTGGGCGACTTGATAGCATGGGTAGCACAATCGGCGTTAAAATATCGTCCACGTATCTGCGAGCTGTCAAAGTGCCTTGAAGGACCACTAAAGATGATCGTGTGTCCCAAGAAATTGCTCCCCACACTGTCACACCTTGTGAAATTGCTGTATACCGCTCGACAATAAATGCCGGATCGGACCGCTGGCCGGTGCGCCTCAGACACGTGTGCGGTGGTCATCAGCACTGAGACTGAATCGGGATTCATCACTGAAGATGACACGTCTCCAGTCTGTCACACTCCAAGTTGCCGAGGTCGGCAAAAATCCAGTCGACACTGCCTATGATGTGGGGTCAGTGGTAAGCGTCTTAGCGGACGTCGGCTCCTCAAGCCAACTTCGGTCAGTCGTCTCCTTATGGTTTCTCTTGATGGCACTGGATGTCTGGAAGGAGGTAAGTGGCGTTGAATCGATGCTAGCGACGTTGTTGGTGCCGAAGTGGCCACTCTTCTGATTGCACGATCCTCGCGATCATTTGTGTTCCTGGGACGTCCTGACCCTCCGCGACGGTACACTCTACCTTCTGTGATCCACTGTTGCCAACACCGAGCAACTACCATATCGCTCCGACCGAGGTGGCGGCCGATACGTCTATTCGACCAACCTGCTTCTCTGAGGCCTATTATACGGCCCCTATCAAAGTCCGTCAGCTGCTCGTACTGCCGCCGATTACGTCTTAGAGGCATCCTAAGTCTCAATATCGTCTATCAAAGTCATCAGATTCGTTTGGATAGCCGTACGGCGCTCGTACTCATGCTTTTAAACTCTCCCAGTTGCGCAACTAATATGCGCATAGCACACTTAGCCTTGTCTCATTGGCTTCGAAATTTTAATCATTTGCATATCTCTTACCAGACTACATTCTTGCCGAGTTTCGTGATTGTAGCTTGATTTCTTCTGGGTGCATATATTTTTTGCGACAGAGTGTATATATATATATATATATATATATATATATATATATATATATATATATATATATATATATATATATATATATATGTCAGGTTTGAAAGTTTAGGTTCAAAATTAAGGAAGTAATAAATGAAAATAGAGCGAACTCTTTACCATCGCGTAAGGATTTATGAGTAAACAAGCCTGTTAAAAGGAGCAACGAGCGCTGATGAAGGCCAGTAATTGATTCCAGTTCCTTGTTCAAAAGCAGCATTCGATTGATGAAGGCGAACGCATACTAGAAAGGACTTGGCTGGTGTCTCCTCGCTGCGATGTTGTATTTGGTAACGCCCGGTTGCGCGGCAAAAGGTCCGCCATGTTAGATTATATATGATGAAAGCGTAATAAAGGAATATTGTGAAGATGATGCCCTCCTTATTTTACCAGCAGGCCTGGGGCCTGTCAAGAGCCGGCAGGATGATTTTTGCAAAATACGCGAGGAAACCAATGGAATGAACTTCAACAATTTTTTTTTTTTTCTCGAACGAGCGACTGCATTGAAAACGATACTACCATGGAAGACGACTCTTTCCGGCAGGAGTCACCAGTCAACACATCCAGGAAACTTTCTTTTTTCCTGAATTTGATCTTAATAAGTTTAGTAGTTTGAAGAGTTTTCTTGAATGTTTTGATAAACAATGTTTGGAATATCAAAAGACGAGCAATGGAAGAAGCAAAATATTCCTAGATATCTCACGGGAGTTTATCTTAAATTTTGGTACGAAAACCATTTATTTGAAAAGTCTTATCAAGAAATTAAACAACTATTAATGACGGTGTTCGATGCGACGAAACAAGAGGATATTAGAAGATTTCACAAAATTAAAATTAAACGACACTAAAGAACTTATTTCATTTTTTACGGAAAAACTTTCGTTGGGGAAGAAACTAAATTATGATGACAGTTCAATTGTGGAGCATATGACATTAAGCAGTCCAATAGAGTTTCAGAAGTTCCTGGTTATCAAGAAGATTTCGACACCCTGCGAATGGATCTCAACGATGCGACAATTAATAGCAGTAACACCGGACAGCGCAGACCGAAAACCGGTAGATACTGGAAGTTATACCCGATGGAATCACGCATACGGTAGTGTACACAGAGGAACTGATGCACAGAATCGATTTCAGTCAAGAGGAAATCATGGACAGCCACATCAATCGCACATGATGAGATTCAGTGGAAGGCAACAGTTCAACAATCAACCTAGGCAGTTTGTACAACAGAATCGACATTTTAACTCGCCCAGAAACGAAAGTAACCAGAGGCAAGGATGACAACTAATTATTGAGTCAATGGTATGTTCCAAGCACTTTTGTACTCTAATTGACACAGGAAGCAATGTGTCATTAATTCCAATAAATTTAGCTAAACAATTAAAAAACATTAAAATTATAAAAAATAGTAATGTAAAAATAAATCAAACTTGTGGGACTATTCAACCCAAAGGTATAATTAAAGTTTATATGAATATTGGATGTATATCTAACAAATAGATTTGTTTGTAATTGATACTGAATTGCCTTATATTATTTTAGGACTAGAATATTTACATTTATTTAAGCTTGACATTAGTATTCGTAACATGTGTATTTTCAATGTGGTAAAAATTTAAGTAATATTAAATATGTAAATAAGTGTGTTGGTGAGTTGAGAACATATCATGGGACATATTGTAAAACTCTTAATAATGATCAAAATATGAACTACTATAATGCAAATAATGAAGATAATATTAACGTTAAGAATAATAAAGGTTTAGATCAAATATCAGACAGCCCTGAAGCTGATCTGAAAAGATTGTTTAACCCAGCCATGGTTGTTGAGGACACAATACCAAGACAAACTAGTGAGCAATGGGGAGATTTAACCCAACTTCTTGACAAATTTCAAACCATATTTTCACAAAATAAGTATGATGTAGGTTGTATCAATTTAGAGCCACAAAGAATTCATTTAATTTCAGACCTTCCTATAAGTTTACGCCCTTATAGAAACAGTCAACAAGAATCTAAAGAAATACAAACACAGATAGAAGAATTGTTAAAAGCAGGTTTTATTAGACCCTCTCATAGCCCATATGCTGCCCCTGTAACTTTAGCATACAAAAAAGGATGAAGGGAAAAGATCAAGATTATGTATCGATTATAGAAAACTAAATGAAATCACACGAAAAGATTCCACCCCTGTACCTCTGATAGACTTTGTAATTGATAATTTAACTCATGCTAAATTTTTCTCTACGCTCGACTTAACAAGTGGTTATTGGCACATTAAAATTCATGAAAAAGACGCAGAGAAACTGGCTTTCACAACTAATTTTGGACTCTATGAATGGTTAAGACTTCCATTTGGCTGGAAAAATTCACCAGCTGTTTTCCAAAGAACTATAAGACAAATTTTACAAAAATATCAGTTAACTTTTGCTTTAAACTATTTTGATGATATAATAATTTTCTCACAATCTTGGGAAGAGCATTTAACTCATTTAGATACAATATTTCAAATTTGTAAAAAAAAGAAAACATTAAACTTAAAAAATCAAAATGTCAGTTTGCACAGGAAAAAATAAAATTTTTAGGATATGAAATAACACAAGGTCATTATTCCCCAAGTAATCCAAATATTGAAACAATTAGAAAATTAGCACCACCTAAAGATGTGAAAGAACTCCAAAGATTTCTTGGTTCCATCAATGTTTATCAAAAATTTATTAAAGATTATGCAAAACTTAGAGTACCATTAAATAAACTACTTAAAAAAGATGCAATTTGGAATTGGTCACATGAATGTCAAGAAGCTTATCAAAAGTTAAAGAATTGTTTAATCTCAAAACCTATACTTAAATTATACAACTCACAATATCCATGTCATGTGTTTTGTGATGCAAGTCAGGAATCAATAGGTGTAGTCTTGAAACAACAACACCCAGATGGAACACTTTACCCCATAGCTTATCACTCGAGACAATTACTTAAACATGAAAAAAATTATACAATTTCAGAAAAAGAGTGTTTAGCAATTATAGATGCCTTAGATAAATTCCACTGTTACCTACATGGATCCAAATTCACAATACATACTGATCATGCTGCTTTACAATGGCTTAAAAGTGTAAAACATTTAACTGGACGTTTATTTCGGTGGAGTTTAAAACTTTCTCAGTATGAATATTCGATAGTTTATATAAAAGGTAAATTAAATGTTGAAGCAGACATGTTGTCGAGGAACCCTGTATGCCATTATATATCACCCATTTGTCATTTTTTAAATACTGATGAAATTATTAAATACCAAAATTCAGAGAACATTAATGATCCAAAATATATAAAAATTAATGATGTATTAACAGTTAAGAAAAAGAATTTAATTAAAATTGTAGTACCGTTATCTTTGAGAGAAAAATTAATTACAACTGCACATGAACAATTTGGTCACCCAGGTGTAAAAAAGATGTTAAAATTAATTTCTCCAATTTACTACTGGAAAGACATTATATTAGACATTTCAAATTTTGTTAAATGTTGTGAAACATGTCAATTGAATAAAAAAGTCTACACAAAAAAAGTATGGATTATTGCAAGAAGTTCCTGTAGCAGAAGAACCATTTGAAATGATCTCACTAGACACTGTAGGAGGATTTAATTATCATAATTCACAAAAAAGAAATACCTGCATATTGTTCTGGATCATGCTACCAGATATGCTTGGACATTTCCATCCAAAAGTGTCACTTCTGAAACTTATACAAATTGCTTAAAACAAATTTTTTCAATTCAATGCCCAAAACAACTTTTAAGTGATAGAAATGCTGCATTCACTTCATCTAAATTTAAGAAATTCTTAAAACATCATAATATTAGACAATTACTAACTTCAGCAAATAGACCACAATGCAATGGAAAGAATGAAAGAGTTAATCAGACATTAGTAGCAAAATTAAGATGTAAAGTTAATTCAACTACAAAAACTCCTTGGACAAAATTATTAGAACAAGTTACATATGAATACAATAACTCGCCACATGATGTTACTGGCTTTCCACCTGCATATTTAATGTTTGGAACTTTGCCATATGATTCGCCATTACCTAATCAAGTAAAATTAAACTATCCACCTATACAACAAGCTAGACAAATTGCAGTAAACAGAACAATTAAGCATCATAAGATAAATAAACAAAGGTATGATAGACATTATGTTGATGCAAAATTTAAAGTTGGAGATTTAGTCTTATATCAAAATTTCTCATACCCTAATTCAAGTAAACTTCAATCTCCTTATAATGGTCCTTTTAAAGTTGTCAGGAAACTCTCAAATGTTACTTATGAAATAGATAAACCAAATCAATATACAGGAAAATTAACAGATATTGTTCATTCTACAAGATTAAAACCATTTCATTCAAAATCCAATTTCCAATTATGCTAAATTCTTATTTATATTTGTTATAGAGTTTGTTTTCTCAAACTTTGGGGGGGGGGAAGAAGAAGTGCATTGTAATTTTAAAAGAAGTGCATTGTTATTAAAATAATAATAATAAAAGTTGTGTTTAAAATTTGAATTTAAGACTTGTTTACATTATGAAAATCAAAATTTAATGTAAGTGAACTTGTATTGTATCTTTATTCATAATGAACACATTATTGAAGACTATTAAAAAAAAAAAAAATAACTGAATTATGGACTGTATGAAAACATTGTGATGAGGTCATTTTACGATACATTGTGTTATAATAATTTCATTGTGATTATTTGTGATCATAGTATATTCTGAAAGTTAAAATATAGTGTATGTGATGTTATGAAGATTTTATTATGGTTGTATGTTTTTGAAATGAGTTGATTGAGTAGAGATTCTAATAATAAACAAAAGAACTGTGAGATAAACAATAATTGGATGATGAACATTGAACTATGATTTTCCAAGACAGGACTGTGTGAAACATTACATTACATTGATTGAACTTTTACCTGTACTTGATATATCTGAAATACCCTTATTTTTTTCTTTGCATTTTATATTTCTAGTGATATTTTGATATAATGTTGATGTCGTGTTTATTTTGATAAATTTCTGTGTTATAGTTATGTAATCTTTTCTTTTTTGGGAGCTCCTAAACTCATTTTGCTGTTACTTATGTTATATCTATTCTTTGTATGTATTTACTTTACCATTACTCCTAAACTCATTTTGCTGTTACTTATTTTATATCTCTTCTTTTTATGTATTTACTTTACCATTATTCCTAAACACATTTTGCTATTACTTATTTTATATCTTTTTTATGTATTTACTTTACCATTATTCCTAAACTCATGTTATTTACTCTATACCTATTCTTTCTATGTATTTATGTACTCATTATTCCAACATTCAATACCATTTTGAAGTACTTGTAACTTTTCAACATTTATCACTTTATTAACATTGTTTACTATTGGTGCACATTTAGTGAGAATTTCACTTGATCGTATGTTATGTTGTTTAGTACTACTATATTTTGAATGTCTAATGTGAATTATCTTTATCTTATGTTGTTTTTTATTAACCTCATTATTATTATAGTCATAGTGGAAGTATTAGATGTGTGATATTTTTCAGAAAACAATTCTATGTAACACAAAGTTTTATACCAAATTTTTGATACTTTGTTATTCATTATTGCTATTTTTTTGTACATGTCAGGATTCACCAGCCCACTCTTTTACACAATTATTATATCTTCTAGATTTTTATTTCATTTGGGGAATTTGATATAATTGAAATATAATTTTTTTCCCTGGGGACTTGCCAGTCAGAATTGGCCAATCTGGCTGTGCCAGACTTCAGCGGAGGGGGGGAAATTTGTCAGGTTTGAAAAGTTTAGGTTCAAAATTAAGGAAGTAATAAATGAAAATAGAGCGAACTCTTTACCATCGCGTAAGGATTTATGAGTAAACAAGCCTGTTAAAAGGAGCAACGAGCGCTGATGAAGGCGAACGCATACTAGAAAGGACTTGGCTGGTGTCTCCTCGCTGCGATGTTGTATTTGGTAACGCCCGGTTGCGCGGCAAAAGGTCCGCCATGTTAGATTATATATGATGAAAGCGTAATAAAGGAATATTGTGAAGATGATGCCCTCCTTATTTTACCAGCAGGCCTGGGGCCTGTCATATATATATATATATATATATATATATATATATATAATTGGCAAAAAATTATAATATTATATTAAAACAAGTAATGTAAAAAAATATTTTTATGTCACTTCCTACTTAGATTAACAAAGAAAAATTTTATTTTAGCTACTTTTTATTAAAGAGTTACAATTAATATAAATATGTATATACATAGGACAGAATCACAACATTAAGTGGTAATTAATTTTTATTAATTATCATTCAAGTATCGTATTGTCATCCAAAATAATTACGTATATAAAATTTCAGCTCAATTGAGCGCTTTAAAATGTATTTAATTAACGCTTGAAAATTCCACCAAGATAAATAAATAAATAAACATATAGAGAGAGGAGCTAATAGTAGGAATTGAAAAACTGGATTGGTTCTATTTAAACTTTATGTAAATTTTTCAAAAGTTTTTAAAACATCTAAGAATGTAATTCTTAGAAATGAGAAGCAATATTAAAATCACGAAATGTCGTTTAATCCCAAATTTACTCATCAATTCAAAATAAATTCCAAATCCACGTTTCCTTCATTCCCAGAAGGGAAAAAAGCATTGGATATATCAGTTACTTAACAGAAGTACAGTCTCTGCAAAGAAAAAAAGTTGTAGTTTCTGCTCACTATCAAAACACGAAATAGGAGCTTAACGCCAACGCAAACTTTCTTTAAGTAACAATCCCCTGATAGTTTAAGGCATTGCTTCTCAAACTTTCAATACTGGCGCCCCCCTTTTCTATCACAATTTTTTTCGCGCCCCCCTTATACATTAATAATATACTGAATGCAATAATAATGTACTTTGACGCTAAAGCTACAATAGGCGATCTTAATTATAAACCATACAAATTAGTAACATAAGTATTAAATTTTGTATAAGTTACTTTTAAGCAAAGAAAATATTAAGTAATAGAATAATTATTATGGTATTTTTCCTTTCTTTAATTTTTAAATTGAACATATTGGAAAATGCGGTAGCTGCTTAGAAGACAAAATATAGATATCTGCTGAATATAGAAAAAGAACTCAGAGGGTCAATTTCTAATCATAAGCATTCCTTATAAAAACTTTGCTTTCCAAGACAAGCTCATGGACGTCATTAATACTTATTAAACTTGTTCTTAATTTAGTATTAATTAATTAGTTATAAAATATTCTGTGCAGCACTGATACATTAAAAGTATACCGGCTGAAGTGCCCCGCTCTCTGCACGAGTTCATTTATAAGAAAATAAAACATTATTGATATAACCGCTGAATTGTAAGGAGTGCAAAGCCAAATTTTCAAGGCGAATGGGGGGTCCGGGGTCGAAAGTTCACCAATCTTGTATCAGATTCCTTTTGATTTTGTCGATTTTCGGGAACAAAACACAGTAAAAACAAATTCTTGAATAAATAATTAGCATTAATTAATAAAATTAATCATTAATAACAAACATTTAGCTAAATTTTGCGTACTATAAACTTAGAATTATAATCAATCGGAAAAAATCAAGAGCTTGTAGGGGGGTCAGGCCCCACCTTGTGTGCGCCACTGATGTTAAATAATGATCAATAATATAAAATATCGATGAAGAACAATTGTATTATTTTTAATATTTAAAGCGAAAAGACTTCAACATGTTTTAACCCGGGACCCGCACTCGATACGGTCGGGATTATTGAGTTACCCCAATCCTTTTTTTTATAATTATTTTATTGTACACGATACAAATCATGATTCCAGTGAATAATTTAACTAAGAGAAAGTTTACTTACCTACTTTCAAGGACTTTTCAGTTTTTCTTTGGTAATAAATAAACAGTTTTGCCAGAATTAACGATTTCGTAATCTGTGTGTCCCGCGTGACCACTTCCGGGTAAAAAGTATATTCATTATGATAATATGTATGTTACTGCTAAAAAAGTTGTGTGAAACGTTTTTCGTTATGCTTTATACGTTGAGAATATTTATAAAAATATGTCTTGGCCAAGTAATCCCTCATGTGCTTGTGTGTGCTCTCCGTGGTTTTCCAAACATCATAAAACTCTTTTGCATGGAAAAAAGCGCAACAGAGAAACACATAAGAGAGGGGTCATAAATAACTGTACCAATAACTTAGAAGATCAAAGAGATTGCAGCTATAATGTGCAGTATTTCAAAAATAATGACAGTAATGAATTTTTTTATGCTCCTAAATTTTTTCGATTCTGGGATCTGTTTTTTCTCTGAAAGAGTAGTATGTTAGGTTAAAAAAAAGCGTAATAAAAAAATCTCTCATCACGGGATTACAGCAAATCAAATAAAAGTTTTTTATTTGGTTATAGGATCAAAGATAGCTGATTAGGTATTGAAGAAGTTTTTATTTTTGCTGACTTAATATCGCGCGCCTATAAATTACATCAGAGTAAAAGTGCATTTTTTATTATGTCTGAAAGTATTTTGTTTTAATTCATTCCAGTAAACTAATTATTTTCGATATGCTCGCGCCCCCCTCGTAAGGTCATCGCGCCCCCAGGGGGCGCGCCCCACAGTTTGAGAAACACTGGTTTAAGGCAATATGAAATAAAACCAGAAAACTAAATCTAGTTTCAAGGACATGTGATGTAAAGAAGAGTAATTGCAGAACGAGAAATGAATTGCTTCTCGAAGTAAGAAATTTCTTGAATTAAAACGCACTAAATAAAGATTTTATTTCAATATTAGAACATTCTTTTTATCAGTATGTTTCTACAAAAGTCTATTGCATGAAAAATTATGAAAATATTTTTTTTCTAAATGATTTATTCTAATTTTTTTTTATCTAAGTAGAACATATCACTCGAAATTTCTATTAATAATTACATTTGAAACAATACTTGAGTCATTAATAACATTGAGTGAAAGAAAAACTTTTAAAATATCAAATTTTGTTGTTTATATTGAAAAAATAATAGCTGCTGACATTTAAATTCATATTAAGAAAAAAAAATACAAATAGAATTTGAAAACATATTCTATTAAAAAGCCATTGAGATAAAACTTTAAATTAAGCACATGCGGAAATATTTATATACTGGAAATTTTCTTCTCTATTTCTTAAACAACATAAATGATTTCAATATTAAGAATAGCCAAGAAGACTTTAAATCTTTAGCATCGATAAATATAGACTAATATAGTCAATATCAATGAAGTAGAGTCCCGAAAACTCGGCTCTCGACAACTCGGCCATACCCTTGCAAATTGAAAAGTGGTGGTTCCAGAACGGTATTAAACAAGACGTTACGTCCGATGCAGAAGTTATTACTGTCAAAGTTAATGGAATAATGCCGGAAAATGCTCAAGATGTTAAGGACACCTCACAAACTTCTAAAATATCACAAAGTCAGAAACTAAAGTAGGGATACTCAACCTTTTTTCCGCCGGGTCGTATATATATTTCAGATATTTCATGCGGGCCGCAACATGAGCATTGATGGAAAAAACATTATAAAACCAAGGCAGTATTGGACACTTAAAACGTTGAAAATTGGTCTAAATATTAAAACTCGCTTTTGGCTTTTAATACTTTATTAATCTCTATCAAACACACGGAAAAAATTTTCTTTGCTTTTATGCGTTTTTGACTTGAGTTATGGGGTAGTTTCGGTTCCCTTTCATTCATGGCCATATAAAAAAACTGCCAAGCCGTTTGATAATTTGATTTTCCTTCTTTTGACGAAGCCACTCTCTTATTATTAGTTCAAACATTAATTTATTAAATTCATAGTGGCAGAAAAGAGGAGTATTGCCTGAATTCCAGACTGAAATCAGTATTATTTGTTTATAATTAAAAATCAGTTTCACCCACAGAATGGTAACTTCTCCAGTTCATTCCCTATTTCACTGTTGTTTGTTTTATTACTAGCCGTTATAGTTTCAAATAGAAAAAAAAATCTTGCAATTCGCGCACCCGTGCGACGTCGGTAGCAAAATTGGTCTATTTGATTGCTTGATTGAGAGGATATCCTACTAAATTACTATGGACTAAAGATTGTCGAAACCACCCTTCAGTATCTTGAACAAGTAACAGTAATGCACTTACTGTTCCTTCGTCATTTTCGCGATTAAGCAACAAAACGCAGAATGCAGGATGGAAGACAACAGGACATAACGCATTTCTGTAAAAAAAGTAGCCAGTTTTTGTTAAGTCGGATACTTAGTTTTGTTTATGGACAATTTTTTGCCTTCATAAAGTATTTTTCGGAGGCGCGTTTGATCTGGTAAACTGCAGTATGCTATGTATAATATTTTTATTTTAATGTAGTAAATTTTCTGTGCCTTCATATAGTACATACGTTTCCTTCTATTTGTCTAGCTTATTTTCTGTTGTATTCTCAAGCAAACGATACATGAAAGAGCAGTTTAATATTTTCGGAGGAAACACTCCCTTTTAAAACCATTATATCTATCACTCGGCATTTTCACTTCGGTCAACCTTCAGTACACATTAAACCGAGTTTGTGGGACTCTACTGCATCGCAAGTAGAAAAGAATTTCACCGAATATCTTTTTTTAATCTTGCTAAATTTAATTAAACTATTTAATTAACTAAGAGAAGGATCTGCAAATTAGATCCATTTCTGCTGACAGTTAACAGATTAATAGTAGTTTTTTATCTAAAAGTATAAATTAAAACTAGGAGATGAAAAATTTTTGTTACTAAATATGTACTACACATTAAAGCCTTTTTTATAAAGTAACTATATCTATATTCTTTCTTAAAAAAAACTAGCCCCTAATTATATTATTTTTTAAAATTGTACTTTATATAAAATTTTTTTAATAATCTGTCAAGAGATTTTCACGAAACGATTGAACATGGAATATGTACCTTTATTCTACAAAGTCAATGTTCTGATAAAATTTTGTACAGAATAAAACCAACTAAAGAAAAGCAAAATAATTGCGGTTCAATGCGATAACGAAGTCTTTGGGCATCAGTGTATCAAGACAGAAGTCAAATTAAGAACAAATATTTTTAAGTGCTCGAGAGATAAAAATGGCGCTGTAATAATTATCATAAAATGCTGAGTATTTTGGCCCTATATTTAGTCACCTTTGATTGCGACTAAATTAAAATATGTTATCAATTGACGGATAAAAACAACTAATTTTTATATGAGTTCTACTTTAATTCAATAAGAACTTTTAAGATAAAATGTTCATTGTTAATATATATATATTGTTAATATATATATATATATATATATATACATATATTAAAAAATCAGTTTATTGCAGTTGAAAGCAAGCTTAAAAGGTAACAGAAACAAACTACTCACAAATTTTTTATTTGTATTATTTCAAAATATTAGTAAACATTTCGAGCTTCAATTAAAATAATTAACTAATACTAAATGGAGTATCTTCATTGAATTCCCATACATTTATTTTGGTATTCACCGCCATTAACACAAATTTTGTTTTTTTGGGAGAAGCTGCCAATCTCACTCCTTTACGACCTTATTGAGGAATATTATGTGGCTCTTACGAGATGCGATAGCTGGCTAAATTGTTTCGGGTGGTGAAACAACTGAACCCTAATTTTTTCCCTTTGAAAAATTAAAAGGAGTAGGTAACCCCCTAAACCGACAGTATTAAGTTGAGCTTTTTTATGCATCAATTTTAGTTCATTTCCAGAAGAGAAAGTTTTTCGTGTTAAGCGATTTTCGTTTCGTATTAAGAGAAAAAAAGCTCCATGAAAATACATAGAAGTTGAGACTGTTGTATTATTTCGTGTTAATCAATATTTCTTCTTAAGCTTTTTCGCGTTAAACATATTTCACTCTATCTCATTCAGTGATAAATAAAAAAAAATGTTTCTCGATAAAAGAAACACATCGCATTGTATTTTACATGGTAATTTCTTTCACATGAAACTATATTGAATATCTATTGAATAAAGATTGGATGTTATCCATTTAATAAAGATGTGTTTATGAAGACATATTGAATATAACATTGACTAGTTATATTTTATATAGAACTCTTTCAAAATTATTTTTAATATAAAGGCCATTTTTTGACTTTTTTAAACCTTTAAAAAAATACCCAGATTTACAAATCTCTAATTAAGCATCTATTGTTACTAAACTAACATAAATTGGATAAATTAACAATGAGGTGAATATACATAATTTTATAAATCATTATAACACTACAACAAATCTACATAAAAGTAATTTCATATTGCTTTTTACTTTTTGTTTTCGACATCTTATTTAAGGTATCCGAACACGTTGAAAATGACCAAATTCGGACAAGACCGATATTTTTGTTTTCTATTTTATTTAATACATCGATATTTTGGCTTTACAAAACGTACTTTGTTTTGATTCTATGCTTCTTAGAGGCCAAGTTACAATCAATTTTATTAAGTTAGAAAAACCGGAAGTTGGTCTTTGATCTACCAGAAGTGGACATTTAAATTGTTCGAAATCTATCATGGCGAGTCTGATCACACAAAATATTACAAATGTATTTCTATAAAACTTTTTGCACCTGATATTTATGCTATTTTCTAGAGAATGTACTAAAACATTTCTTATAGTATGAATATTATTTGAGTTAGGGCATGTTATTTAAATAAGGGTCTCATAAAGGCGTTATTTTTCTTATGACGTTTACTCAATCATCTCTAAAAGTTTCAAATTTTAATAAAACATTAAAATTTTAGTACATTCTCTAGATAAATGCCTCTAGATTGTTTTGGTGATTCTTTTACTAATATAAGTTTATTACTTTTTTCTCTAATTACTTTCAAGTTTTACAAAAATATTGCTAAAATTTCACATATAATTGTGATTTTTATGAAATTCCGGCAATTTATTTTAAATATTGTTTATTAAGTATTAGTATTTATTGGTATTGAATCTTAAAAAAGCCTTTATATGTTTAAATTTGTTATTTTGTCAAAAAGTACTCTGAACGTGTTCGGATACCTTAAGGTATCCTTCTACGTTCGGAATCGTGATTTTGAAAAAGCGTACAAACGAATATTTTAAAAAATATTTAGTGTCACTTAGATTAGAATACACGTATAAAATTGTTTTAAGAATATTATTACACTAAAAAGTGATTTAAATGGAACATTTAGGCAAAAAATAAAATTAGAACTACCTATTTTCAAAACATTCACCTTTCATGAAAAATGTTTCTGTAAAAATAATATTTTACCTATATATAGCTAAGACTTCTCCAGAGAGCATGAACTTAGATTTTTGAAAAAATTCATATCATTTTCAGAGTTACTACTAAATGAAATAATAATCGGTGTTTTTTTGCTAAACCCCATTTTTCTTTCTTAAAATATAGATAAATTCACTTCTAAGTTGTGTATTTCAAAAATCCTAGTCCAGGCTCTCTACAAAGGTCTGAGCTATGTATAGGCAAAATATTATTATTATTGAAGCACTTTTCGTAGAAGGAGAATGTTTTTGAAAAAAGTAAAGCTATGTTAAATTTTTGAAAAATATCGCATTTAAATAAATTTTTATTATAATAACATTTTTAAAAGTTTTATGCGTGTTTTCTAATCTAAGTAATATTAAATATTAAAAAAATATTCGTTTATACGCCTCTGCAAAATCACGGTTTCGAACGTAGTCGAATACCTTAAGAGACAAAAAGAAAATTTTATCGCAAGGAAAGCGAGATTGAAACACATATCTCACTCATTTCTCCTCTCGAACAAAATATTTTTAAAAATTTAATTTCAGATTCCCCTTTTGGCTGCACAAATCTCTTCAAGTACACACACACGCACAAAATGAATAAATAAAAAATAAATAACAAGAAAGAACCTCAACAGCAATCTCAAATATTTCCTCTTCCATTAGCTGATCACCCAAATTGCGAGCTCTCTGCTTTTTCAAAAACAAAGCGAGACGTTTCACACGGTTCCCAAATACCAAGCCGGCTTTTAGAATGTCAGGGGAGGGTAAGGGGCAGAACGAAAAAACAAAAAAGAACGAGAGAGCAGACACACAGCCGCTGATAGGTAAAAATGGGGAGGGGGGAATCAATAGCGTTCCGGTTTCGGACGAAATACCTGCCTTCCTTGATGAGTGGTCGTCGTTGGATGAGACGAGCCACCACCCCACGTAATCCAGTAAAATACATCCCGCTGTCAGTGAGACCGTAAAATATTTTCCGAACGAAGCTCCTGCTGGTTAACTGCAAGAAAAAGTTCTGCTTTCTCTGCTAAGACTCGGTGGGAGCAGAAAACAGGAGTGGGAGTCTGAAAACAGGATTCGGAACTCAATGCTTTGTATGGCTAAAATAAAGATCTGTGAAATGATAGACTTAGAGAACTGACATTCGTTGCATTTTGTCTCCAGTAGAATAATGATGACTTTTTGCTACTTAGCAAAATCGCTTTAATGAAAAAAAAAGCATCGTTAATTATATAAAATAAAAGTTTATAAAAATTGTACGAAAATCTAAAAGTTAATGGCAATTTCCGTGAAAATTCCTCGAAATATTCCCGCTTTGAGAGAATAAGCCTTTCTTTTTCAATTTCTACTATTAGTTCACACTCACCCTATATATATATATATATATATATATATATATTCATTCATTCATTTATTTATTTATATATATATATATATATATATATCTTGTTCAGATTTTCAATCTTTAATAAAATACTTTTTATACACCCACTCAAGTTCAAACACATTTTTTAAACTTGTAGTAGATGGCACTTGATGTTAATACAGTTTTTTCAAATTTTTATCCATTAATTCTATTTAATTAATGAATAAATAGTAAAAAACAAAAATAATAGTCCAACACCATATATAAAAAGGAAAATCGCTGTCTGTGTCCCTGTAGCGCAATGGATAGCGCGTTGGACTTCTAATTCGAAGGTCGTGCGTTCGAAGGCCTAATTTCCGTGTACGTGGTTCCTTTTACTACACTATTTTATTGGAATAATTAAATTTAATTAATGTATAAATAGTAACAACAGAAAAATAATAGTCCAACACCCTTAGAAAGGAAAATGGAAAATCGGAAGGAAAATCGCTTTCTATTTTGCCACTTAATATTGTGAATAGTGTGATTTTGTCATATGTATATACATATTCATATTAATTGTAATTATTTAATAAAAAGTAACTAAAATAAAATTTTTCTTTGTTGACCTAGGTAGGAATTGACTTAATTTTTTGTATATTACTTGTTCTTGTTTAATTTGATCTTCCTACAGGTTTTTAAAAATATGCACCATTTTGAGTTTTTAAAAAATTTAATTTAGAATTTATAATTAATTCATACAATTTCTTTTAAAATTAATAAATTCCTATAGGTTTTTGAAACTATGAACTATTTTGAGTTTTTATAATTTAATTTAGAATTTATAATTATTTTATACAATTTCCTTTAAAATTAATAAATTCCTTTAAATTACTATAGGTTTTTGAAATAATGCAACATTTTGAGTTTTTATAATTTAATTTAGAATTTATAATTACATCATACAATTTCCTTTAAACTTTTTTTTGTTTTTTCGAATATTCCTCTTTCTTTCCTTAGAATTTTTACATAATTCTGCTATTGAGCACTTTATTTTATTTTTAAAAAAGTATTAAATATAATTTTTCTTTCTTTTTCATGATATATATGCCTAGAATTAAATTTAATGTGAACACGCACACACACACAAAGGGCTCTCAAAACACTTTCGAAATTTCTTTATAACTCTTTATCAACATAACATAATTATTAACTTTAAGCTATACAAAAACGTTCGGAGTATTTAAAAAAAATAGCATACTTAAACATTATCAATGTTTTTTTAGAAATCAATACCAAAAAGTACTAACGTTTAACTAACAATATTTAAAAAAGAATATATAAATTTCACAAAAATTGCAATTACACTCATGTCCATAAATTAAAGATAATGAAGTTCAGGTAAAGAAAGAGATAGAAGCAAAACAAATTTGACTTATTTGTAAAGTCCATTTATTAAACAAAAGGTAAAGAGCAAAAAAGATGCTATATGTTTGACATAATTAATAAAAATTGCGATTTATACTCCCTGGAGCAAATTTCAAAAAATAACCTATTTACAAAAAACAATATAACATAGTTAGTAAGATGGTTAATACGGAGAATGTTAATACGGACGATGCAATACATGCCTTACAACGCCTAGGCATGCTGAATATCAAATTATCAATTTGATCTTGGGGAATATGACACCACTCTTCAAGCAATGCCCTCTGATTCCGATACAAAGTTCCGATAGACAGGTGGGAGGGGGTTGACGGGCTTCAATTCGTCGGCCAAGTATATCCCACACGTGCTCTATTGGATTCAAGTCCGATGAGTATGGTGGCAAATCCATACGGGTGATATCCTCCGATTGAAGGCATCCGTCTACAATGTTTGCATGATGAGGACGGGCGTTGTCATCTATAAACAGAAATTCAGCCCCCATGGCGCCCCGAAACAAACGTACATGTTATTCCAGAAGGACATCCGGATAGATGTGGCCTGTCATCGTTACACTCTGAACATGCAGGTCAGTTCTGGAACCAAGAATAATTCCTCCCAAACGAGCCATCCTGCATCACCGTAACGGTGTCGTTCAATGGTGTTCTCTTGGTAGTAACGGGTACCTGGCACTCTCTATATTAAAGTCCGGTGAGAATCAGACTGCAAACTAAACCTGGACTCGTCCGAAAACATCACACAAGACCACTGTTGTGGTGTCCACAATGCATGCTCTCTACTCCAGGTTAATCGCAGGCGACAGTGAGTTGCGGTAAGTGGAACACATCTGACAGGCCTACGAGCATATAGACCAATGTACCCTAAGCGTCTGTACACGGTCTGCCTTGAAACTGTCGTACCGGTAGCTGAAGAGATCTGACGAGGCAGGACTGACGCTGTGCTCCGTCTGTTTCTTTTGGCAGTAATTGTCAAATATATACCGGTCCTCCTTCGGCGTCGTAACTCGGCGGTGTCATGTGCTGTAACATCTACTCACATTACCATCATCTTGGAATCGCTGCCAAAGCCTGGAGATGACACTCTGGGAGATCCCAAGTTCCTCGGATACTTCCAGCTGGGTACATCCACATTCCAGTCGTCCAATATTTCTACCACGTAAAAAATCATCCAAATGCTTCCTTCGTGCCATAACTATGCGGGTATTGCACTGAAAGGCTTTTAAAACGCTTGTGAATAATTTTACTTTTTTGCCACCATTCCTTATATACCCCCTCTCTTACACTCTCGTCACTGTGACGTACTATCCGTGTCATCTGGTGGTTTCCTGTAATTTGCATATTCTTTTTCAAGCTGTGTGTGATAATTCTACAGGTGAAATTTTTATTTTAGAGCTCAATTTCTGTGTGATTCTGAATAATCCTTAATTTATGGACATGAATGTATAAGAGAAATTTCAGCAATCCTTTTTAAAAAGTTTAAAGCAATTACAGAAAAAAGTAGTAAACTTATATCAGTAAAAGTATTTCTAAAACAAATTAGGTGTATTTATCTAAAAACTATTAAAATCTTAATGTTCAGTTTAAATTTAAAAACTTTTGAGCCATTCGTGTAAATATTATAAGAAATGTAACATTCTTTGTGAGACCATTATATAAATGACAGACTGTAATTTAAAAAGTATTCATACAAAAAGAAATATTTTAGCACATTCTCTAGAAAATAATAGAAATATCATGTTAAAAAAGTTCTATAGAAATATATTGATAACATTATGAGTTATCAGACTCGCCATGATAGATTTCGAACAATTTAAATGTCCTCTTCCGGCAGATTAAAGTACCACTTCCGAATTTTCTAATTTTATAAAATTGATTGTAACTTTGCCCCTACGTAGCGTAGAAACAAAACAAAATATGTTTTGTAAGTAAAAGATAGCTCTATATTCAATAAAATAAAACAAAAAAATTGTTTTTTACTGAATTTGGTCGTTTCAACGTGTTCGGATATCTTAATATCACTACAATCTTTGTACTAACCTAATTAATAACAGGTAGTGTAACGGTTGTGTAGCTGAAGATAGGAGTGTGTGGTGATCAGTTGGCACAATGTCGAAATTCGGGCAAAGGCCGAACATTAAATTCATGCGGGTAAACTGCTAGTAAGGTTAACAAAGTGTGTTAGCCTTACAAGCACAGTTCAGGATGACGATTCTTCTAAAAAACACCTGTCTACAAATGGTTCTGAAGATTTCGTGGTGGGCATAAATCCCCAGAAGACGAGACCCGCTGTGGAGAGACTTCAAATCTCTTGAAAGGAAGGAATGGTCGAGCCTGGGAAGTAATCAATCAGATCAAACCGAAGATTGACCATCAACGAATTGGCACTGGAAGTGAGGGCACTAGAGTGAATATTTCGGCCTCCTACAAAGTCAGGTTTTTGGTGTCAACCCGGATCTTACAAAGGCAACATACTTGGCGTCAGTCAAGCTTTGCGCCCCCTTAAATCCTCCCCCTCTAGATACGGAGATTGCGGGGGTGTACGTTACGCGACTGCTCAATCTTCACACAATCTTGTCAGATTATTTGAAGATGGAACGTGTCAGTAAAACATTCATCTCGCGGCTGCTGACCTAGGATCAAGTAGAAGCTGGGCAGTTGATTGAGACTGAATGCTCAGAAAAAGGCGCAGATGACCAGATGTTAATGGCCACCGCATCAAGATAAAGCCCCCAGATAGATAGAATGCTATACAGGCATGAATCATAAAAAAAGAACATTCTTCTCTTACATCAGCCACCTTACTCATCGGATTTATGGCTTTTCCCAACATCAAAATAAATCTCGCAAGTAACCTTGTCTCAGTAGAAGATATCAACGCGGTAGCCGAGCTTGGGACGATATCACAATAGGGTTTTCAGTGTTGTTTCCGGAAATGACAGAAACGGTGGAACAAATATGTGTGTATTGAAGGGACCTGACCACCATCACGTAAGTTCAAGACTCGCATACTTAAATAAATATATCTAAGGAACACCAACGCCAGTTAGACTGGAGTATCGGCTCTTCACGATGCATGCCGCTATGTGTAGACGACACATGTACCATTATTGGAAGCCCACGATGACGCTTATAATACATTCTCTGCGACTACAGAGGGAAAATGCGATTTCCGTGATGCTAGCCGCAGAAATGCGTTTTCCCCTACACGCCGACTAAAGAGGAAAATAAACGTTGAGCAGTTCTTCCCGCGATAACATGGGATTGCCTTCTGAAACATCACCTTACAGCTCACGCTTCGGTGGGGTTAGATTCATGTGTTGATGTTACGTACTACGATAGAAGACACCCGGCACCTAGCGTGTTAAGAACATACATCGGTTGATGGAATAAGTAACGTATTAATTTTTTTTAAAAAAAACTGTATTTCATTTAACATTATTCTCTTGCTCTACCTATCTTTGAAATCTGCATTTTCAACGGTAAACATTTGAGACAACATATCAATCACGTTTCACAGATGGCGACTTGGAATCCAGTGCAAGATTAGCTGTTCGTAATCTTCAAGAATGTGGCAGACAGTATATGCAGACTAAATCTTCTACCGAGACTATAAAATTCTACGAGAACTAACTTTACATGAAAATGATTTATTCTTCAATGTATTTTGAATTGTTTGGTAGTAAATGTAACATTTGGAATTATTACATTTATGGGTATGCTTATTATGTTTGTATTTTACTTTTGCTTAAAGCGTGGAGTAAGTTTTTTTATTGGTTATTGTTAAAATATATAAACATTGTTGAGCTTTTCTGTAGCTTACCACACCTAAGCCACTGAGTGGGCTGCAACACCTTTAAAAAATAAGAGGTAGATCGTTCCATGTAAAAGTCTGTCCACCCCTGGTCTAAAGTGTAACAGAAAACAGAAGAAAACTTAATATGCAAATCAACGTTCATAACATCAAAAACCAGAGAAAGTATATAAGCGTAAAAATTCGGGTTTCGTTGAAGCTGTTGTTTTTCATTATCACAGTGATGAAATTCAATCTTTCGGCTGTTCTTTTGAGAAAAGGTGTCTGGAAAATGTCACGACAACGTGATATACCGAAATCCATGGTTTGAAGTATTATCGGGAGACTGAGATCTAGCAAATACAAATTACTAAGAGCTGCAGAGTACAATTTTGGAGTGGAAAAAGTATCATTGCAAGACTATAGAATCAATTCCAAGAAAAGGGCATGTTTGACATCAACGAAGACAAAATCGCCCACATGCTACCTGATCAGATAATGACCCATATCAGTAGCGCACACGGGGGGTCCGGGGTCGAAAGTTCACCATTCTTGTATCATGCTTTTTTTGATTTTGTCGATTTTAGAGAGCAAAACACAGTACAAACAAACTATTGAATAAATAATTAGCATTAATTAATAAAATTAATCATTAATAACAATTATTTAATTAAATGTTTCGTACTATATACTTAGAATTACAATCAATCGGGGAAAAAATTGAGGGCTTTGGGGGTCCGGACCCCCAGGACCCTCCCCTTGTGTGCGCCACTGACCCATATATATCCTATCAACAGCTCGTCGAGACAGAACAGCCAATGCGAAGAAAATTCATAGATCGTTTTTTTTTGTCCACAGGACGCAGGAACTCAAACAAAATAGTCCGAAATAGGCTTCGTGCGAGTGGTTCGGTATGCACGTAGGCCAATAGTGTGGATTCCATTGACAGCAAGATACCATTCTCCCCAAGGAAAGTGGGCAGCTAAATATCGAAATTGAATGCAAAGTGATTGGAATCAAGTGGTGTTTATAGACCAGTCCTGTTTCAGTTTACAGTGTGACACCAGACGTATTTTAGTATGACAAGATAGGGGCACTAGAAATAACCCTGTATTTGTTCAAGAAAGATCCCATGACAGACGATGTGGTTTGATTGTATGGGCTGGAATCAGCAGAGGTAGACCGGATCAGCAAAGACAGGAATATCATTCGGATTGACAATTTGATGTCTCAAAGATATGCGGATGAGATCCTGAGACCTCATGTCGTACCTTACGCTGCAGTTATTGGTGATTCCTTTCTTTTAATACAGGATAATTTCTTTTAATGCTAGACCTCATACAGATCTCCTTATGGAGAGCTTTCTTGAAATTGATACAATGTAGGGGATGGAGTGGCCAGCATGTTCTCGTAATATTAATTCGATCGAGCATGTTTGACACGCACTCGGACGATATGTTGCTGCAAGACCAAGACCTTTTATTGTCCAAAACTTCCAGATCACACTTTGCTAAGATATCTCATACATAATAGATGTGCACAATGTCTCATCGATACCTTTTTCGCATCCTAGCTAAACAGGTGTGTGATAGTCTTAGCAGTTTGAGGAGACCACACACTACATTAAACATCCTACTTCATTTTGAAATAATCAGTTTTTTGTCATTAACATATAACCAAATTACTGCCATGAAGCATCTCATTTCACATACTTTATACCATTCCAAAGATTTTAAGTTCTCATACACTTATTTTTGTGCTTCTTTTTTCCTGTATTACGTTTCGTTGCACCTGTATTATCCATTTTATGTCCATGCATGGGTATCTACAATTCTTGCTTCATTTTTTTGTCTACTCCCCTAATTTGTTTGAGCAGTGAAATAATTCCTAATATATGCGCGTAAATATATATAACGATTCTCTGTTTCAATTCTCTTCATAAGTAATTTATCCAATTCATTTCGATCCTGAACCCTCCATGAGACATCGTGTGGTGTCTAATTATTCGCTTATTGCATCAGCCACCAGATCCAAACCATCTGCATGTGGTCAGATTAAAAAATTATATAATTTAAAAAACGATCCCTGTGAGCTTTTTCGTATAAATATATAAACAGAAAGCTTACGTCCGTCGTAAGATTTGTTCACGTGTTGATGATGTCTTAATGTGTTAGTGTGTAATTTTTCTTGTGTAAAGGTGTCGTTGAGATTATCATAACTAAATTCCTACTTGAGATCAATATGCTTTTCTGAATTTCTTTTGGCTACAGAAATATATTAAAAAAACTCCGTGTTTTAATGTACAAACACACACACACACAGTTTTACAGTTTTGGAATAATACGGTCAAAGGAAAAGAAAAAGAAACGTTTCTTTTCTTTTCTTCCTCATTTTTTTTTCACAGCTGATTTAACATAACAGGATTAGTATTGTCGATTAGGATTATAACGTATTAGGATCGCTGATTGTTCGTGAAAGGAGGAAAACGAAATTCAACAATTAAGTTAATTGTTGTGGGCTTTAAAATTATGGTAAGTCTTTCAATTCATTTTTAAACATAGATAAAAACTCATAACATTCTTAAAATTTTGCTAAAGTATGAAGGTTTGCTAGCGAGTTAGAAAAAAATTAAATAATAAACTTGTAAACACAAAAAGAACAAAATAAACTCAATAACACCTTTTCCGATACAAAACTCACCACCGCAAAATATTTCTGAAGGCAGTTCATTTTCTCAGGACGTCATTATTGGACGAAATTCCTGGATGAATTCAGACACAGCGGATGTGGCGAGTTTTTCTATGAGGACCGCAATTTTGTTCATCTCAAGGTAAATAAACGTGCTTGTAATAAACAAGTAGCGTGAAATTTTTAACTAAGATGATTTCTAATGTTTTTTAATGTTAAGGCTGCTTTCGGTTAATGTTAAAAAATAGGACCCGAATATGGAACATTTTTTCAGATATAAAAGAAATGAAAAATTAATATGATATTCTAGCTTCACTATCCTTTAAAGAGCAGCATTTTTTTTTATCATACTTCCCATTTTTAATCGAGTTGATCCATTTTTTCTGGTATAAAATGTGTTTCGTATTTTTTCTCCTATATCGCAATGTTAAATGAACTACGCCTTCACGTGTTAAAACGAAAAAGAAAATATTCATGGAATATTTTGCAATTTTTAAAAACACTGTATAGTTAACAGAGATATGAGCTAAGATATTGCAAATTTCCATGGAAATTGAGACCTTATTCTGTGTGAAAATGTGCTTCGCGTTTAGTTCAAGTTCTCTTACTTTTATCGAAGAGAGCGTTAAGTTCCTATCTTTCATTGAATAAATTGTGTGCACTCAATTTTAATTTACTTATTAAATGAAATATGGATAAAATTTATATTAATGTTAACAGTATAAATATTCTAATGATTAATGTATAAATATTAAATAAATAAATATAGAAAGTGTTACGAATTTTGTGAAATCAATGTTTAAAATAGTGTAAATAATTTATATATGCATGTGTAATACGTTTATAATATATATATATATATATATATATATATATATATATATATATATATATATATATACGTTTTGGAAGGTTAAAAAGATGGATGCTGCAGTATTATAAGCAATTCTGACTGAGGACGGCTTTTAAACTCACATAAAAATGGGGCGTAATCAGTTTTAAGGCTAGCCAGCTTTTTCTCCTTTCTATTTATAACACTGGTGAATAAAATCCTATGAAATAATGATAATAATAATTATTATTTTAATGTACATATACATATAAGTATGTGTTATAATTTCATTTATATTTTATATTGTTTAAATATTAACAGCTCGTGCTACACATATCGGCAGAAGTCTATCTCTTAAAACATACACTGCTGGACAATTGCTAAGGACGGATCACAAATTGCTATGTGGCATAACATTAAGCGAGACATGAGGCCTAGTAGGACAAAATATAGTTGGCACACTGTTCAGATATTAGAATAAAGAATATTTATTGTTCTGGAAAGTACAAAAGCTGTGAAACATCTGAAAGAAAAAAAAATGTTCATTTGATCTGCGTACGGAGAAATGGAACAATGCATCTAAAAGTCAGCAGGCACCTTAAAGAAAGGTATCAGTACGGGATATGTCCACCGTGGAGTGTGATGCAACATTCCACACGTCGTACCGTACTTTGCACAACATTATCCAGCAGCTGTTGAAGCAATTTATCCCATTCCTCTGAGAGTGCACGGATGAGGGTGTTCTTGTTTATCGGAGGATAGTTTCGACCAGCAACTTGCCTCCCCAAAGCATCCCACACATTTTCAATGGGGTTTAGATCTGGAGAACGCGCTGGCCATACGACACGTTGAATACCCTCGCTGTCTAGACAATCCTGAACAGCGAGTGTTCGATGACATGTTGCGTTGTCGTCCATAAAAACAAATTTATCACCGACAGCACCACGGAAAAGACGAACACGAGGAAGTAGAACTTCATCAATGTATCGTTGGCCCGTCATAGTTCCATTCGCAACCACATGTAGGCGCGTGCGGCCATTGATCATGATGCCGGCCCACACCATGATACTGCATGTCGGATATCGGTCCTTTTCCTGGATATTTTCTGGACGATAAGCAGTACCACTCTCGCGGCAGATCAGTTGGCGTCTACAATCCGATGACAGACTGAACCTACTCTCATCTGAGAATAGTACGCATGCCCAGTCCTGTTCAGTCCAATTGTGATGCTCACGACACCATTGCAAATGGGCAGTACGGTGCTGTCTGGTCAAAGGGACACACACAACAGGTCTGCGTGCGTATAGTCCTCCTCCCCTCAAATGTCTGGCAACAGTTTTTCGGGAGATCTGCTTTCCTAAGGCAGCAAGAAACTGATTTGCCACCTGCTGAGCTGTGGTGCGCCTGTTCCTTTTTGCTGATAGGATGATATATCTGTCTTCTGCAGGCGTCGTACTTCTAACACGACCTCCCCCGTGCCGTCTACTACACATTCCAGTAGTTTTAAATGACTTCCACAGCCGTGAAACAACGCTGTGAGCGATGTCGAACTCTCTGGTAACATCTGTTATTTTTCGCCCTTCTTCGATCTTTCCAATAATTCGGCCACGCATAAAATCATCTATGGGATGTCGGGAAGACATGCCAAAAATTTTAAGTTCGTCTATTAAATCTTTCCTGTAAAACTTTGACTTGAAACAACAACTGTCCATACGCGTCAAAACCTTTAAAGCTCTTATGAATGCTATCACGTGATGAACAGACGTGGAAAAAAATTTGCATACTCATACTTCTTCTTACTAATATCCCGCACTTATTCTAATTTTCCACATTTTGCTTCCTTTCACTTTGTGGGTACTATGGATGATAGTTTTATCCGTCCTTAGCAATTGTCCAGCAGTGTATAAGCATATTAGAAAATAGAGAACTGTACGAAAGTAGAGGAGCTTCAAAGCAATATAAAAATAAATAAATAAAATAAAATATCCATTTAGTGTGTCGGTAGTATTCCGCGAATTATTTTATGCACGTAAAACAAAAACCTCAAAGTGATTCACTTGTGGTATCAATTCAGACATAATGAATGAGACAGATCGGTTAAGATGTCAGCTTTTAACGTTAAAACGACCAGCAGATGTTATTTTTCTTTGTTTTAGTTCTACTTCACCGTGACTTGAATGAGAAATACTCATTCGGAGGCTTACACTTAGTGACATTATCAGTTAAAACAGACAGAAAAACATTAAAAAAAAGAATATGTTTTAGTGACAGTTTCTCATTTTTTTCCCTTTCTCTCTCTGTTATCAAAATTAATTCACCTGTCTAAGAGAGAAAAGTGCTGAATTTGTTTATGAAACGGCCTCGGCAAAGAGCTACATTCATCAAAATCAAGGAAGTTCTTGCGTCTTAGTAGAACAGCAAAATCTTGGCAATCGGATGATTCTGCCACAAAAGGAAAAAATGATTTCTCGCGTGTTTCTTCTTTTTTGATCACGGAAAAACATAAATCCTAATGGTGACGTTCTAATCGTAAAAAGAGCATTTAATCACGCCAAGTTTCCGATAAAAAACGCTATAAGCAAAGTTTTTTTTTTTTTCGAAACTAAGTTTCACTAAAAGAATTACTTTGCGTGAGAGTTGGTCTTAAGAGTTTTTGAAAGGAAGTAGAACTTAATAACATAATTGCACTTTGCTTTTTTTTTGTTTTGGATTCATATCATCAATTTATTCTCATTTTGTGGGCTGTTTTTATATATCTCAAGGGTACTGTGATCGTTAGATTCTTCTATTACTCCTTGACATGCTGTAATGGATGTTTTAGATGTATGCTTCAATGGACAACATTCGCGGATGTCACTAGCATAATGGAAATTCCAAACATAAATATTATTTTGCATGTATTTAGATATTTTATCATTAGTATACCCTTCATAAGAGTTCTATTAACATTTTATTTTTTTTTCAAATTTGGATTTTTAGTTATGACATGTTAGAAACTCTTCCTTTGAGTCATAAAAGAGCATTTTTTTATTAACAGGAAATTATACAATTTTTTTATTATTATTATTTTTATATTTTTCATAATTTAAGCAAGTATAGAAGTAAAATGGGGAGATTGCAGTTGGAAAATTTTCAGTTGGCTTCCTTTCAGGGATCTATTCCAAAAAACTATGTTATAAATTTCAGTGAACTGATTAATCCAGCGTTTCTCAAACTGTTATGACCCTACGAGGGGAGCACATGAAGAAGTCGAAAATAAAGAATTAATTTTTTAAAAAAATATTAATTATATATATATATATATATATATATATATATATATATATATATATATATATATAATTGAAAGGAAACAAAAAAAGTACATTCTGAAGTATGAAAAGCTACATAATACTTATCCTATAACTTAATAATAACTTTAAATATCTATTGCTTAAAAGAGTAACTTAAAATATCTATTACTTAAAAGAGTATCTATTACTTAAGGTATCCAAACACGTTGAAAATGACCCAATTCGGTCAAGAAAGGTATTTTTATTTTTTTATTTTATTGAATAGAGCTATATTTTGGCTTTACAAAAATACTTTGTTTTCTTTACGCTACCTAGAGGCCAAGTTATAATCAATTTTATAAAGTTCGAAAAACCGAAAGTAATACTTTGATCTACCAGAAGTAGGTATTTAAATTGTTTGAAATCAATCATGGTGAATCTGATAACTCAAAATGTTATAAATGTATTTCTATAAAACTTTTTGAACCTGATATTTTGGTTATTTTCTAGATAATGTCCTAAAACATTTCTTATTGCACAAGTATTCTTTGAGTTATGGCTTGTTATTTAAATAATGGTCTCATAAAGAATGTAACATTTCTTAATAATGTTTATTCAATAAGATCTAAAATTTTCAAATTTTAATAAAATATTAAAATTTTAGTACATTTTATAGAAAAATGCATTTAATTTGTTTTAGTAATACTTTCACTAATATATGTTTATTGCTTTTTTCTCTAACTGCTTTGAAGTTATTCAAAAATATTGCTAAAATTTCAATTATAATTGTGATTTTTGTAAAATTCAATTTATTTCAAATATTGTTAGTTAAATAGTAGTTTTTGTTGGTATTGTGTCATAAAAAGCATTTATAATGTTTAAAAATGCTATTTTGTTAAAAAGTACTCCGAACGTATTCGGATACCTTAAAAGAGAGTAACTTAAAATATCTATTACTTAAAAAGAGAGTAACTAAAAATATCTATTACTTAAAAGAGTAGCATAAAATAACTATTCCTTAAAAGAATAACTTAAAATATCTATTACTTAAAAGAGTAACTTAAAATATCTATTACTTAAAAGAGTAACACAAAATAACTATTACTTAAAAGAATAACTTGTGAAGGTCTCCTAGGACCTCACTTTGAGAACAAGAATAAATAGGAGTCATGTAAGAACCAGTAGCCATTTTTATAAACAACTTTCTTTATTTAGTTATCTTATCCAAATAGAATCAAAGACTTATTGACAAATTTATCTAACTTGTATTATGAGGTTTTAAAGGTAATATCCTTTAAATTAACTTAATTAATTAATGATCCAATTAATTAATTTATTAAATAGTGATCACGCAGAGATTACCACGATAAGAGATCCCAGAATTATATTTAATAATGTTCTCATTGAACATTTAACTTTAATCTCATTCCTAAAACTTTAATGAGACTTTAATTATAAATCTATAATTACCAACGGAATCTCAACTCTTCTTGAGATTAAATTATCTCCAACAAGAAATCTTCAATTCAAATTCACTATAACTTTATGCTTCAATATCTATCTCCTACTGCTCCAACTTTACTATTTCCTTTGACTTAAATACTTTATCTAATCTGCATATATATAACAAGGAATCCTGTCCGCTTTTTGGAGTTGATTGGAAATAGGTAGGGAATTAAATTTCCCTAAACAGGTCGACTCAGAAGGTTAGTGATAAAGTTCCGTATAGATTTGTCACAAACTTAAAATATCTATTACTTAAAAGAGTAACTTAAAATATATATTAGTTAAAAGGGTAACTTAAAATATCTATTACTTAAAAGAGTTACTTAAAATATCTATTACTTAAAAGAGTAACTTAAAATATCTATTACTTAAAAGTAACACATTCAAAATTTAATACTTATATTATAATTTGTACAGTTTATAATTAAGATCGTATTGTAAATTTAGCGTCAAAGATTATTATTATATAATTCAATATATTGTCATTGAATGAGGGGGCGATGAAAATTCTAATTGAAAATTGGGTCGCCAATTTTGAAAGTTCAAGAAGCACTGGTTTAATCCTGTTTTTGCCACCAGTCAAGGGAGACAATAACAACCACCAGAACAGCTAGACTTGAAGAACCCATGAGAGAGGAAAAAAATTTATGTAATAATCTCTTTCGTACTGGAGATTTTTATTTAAAAAATAAAAAATATATAAATTTTGCTAATAGCATCACTTTCGAATAGAGAAATTATTTAGCGAATTAAAAAGAGTTAATTTTTACACTAAAAAATGAAACATATTTTTCATATTCCTCTTTACTCGTCTCACGATCAAACAGAAATAAAAAAAATACCATATGCTAGTAAATATCAAACAGTAGTAACTAGTAAACTAGTAAATATCAAATATCAAAACCATATTTTTTTTTAAAAAAAAAAAGAGTAGTTGACATTGTGGGAAAAAATAAAGAGAGCATGTCTTATTATCATATGTTGTCTCTGTGCTTCCTAGTCTCTGGTTACGATCCTATGTCTTCGATCAAATTTTACTCAGTGCACATTCTGAATAAAACAGAAAAAATGCTGCTGTATTAAATTGGATAAATGATGATAATATTTCTTACTTTAAGAAGTAAAATTAAATATCAATATATATGCATTTACGAATGAGTGTGTACCTTTATGTCTGTATGTATATGTCACAGGGAAATGATGAAATTAGGGGCATGATCAAATCCCTAGGGGATATGATCAGTTTACGGAAGATATTAAGATATGTATTGTTTCCCTGAAGAAAGTAAATGATTAGATCGAATACATGAACTGTTTTAGTGAAAATATGAGATGAACATGACTCGCTTAACTCTCTTTTCACTTGCTATCCCCCCTGGCGTCCATGCCAGCCAGTGCCCAAACATTACACGAGGAAGGATGTCTGCTTTTTTATTGTTGCTTTTTGTATTTCGAGTGATTTTTTAAATACTTACGCACCTAAAAATGAATTCAGATGTAGAGGGGGAAAAATCTGACCGAATTTGAAGAACAGTTTAATGAAACTATCAGGACAGTTTTGACTATAACTTCACGTACCTACATTTAAACGCTTAAATAGAACCACTCATTTGCATAAATAGCATCTAACGTCTTCTTCTCCGGGAGAAAGTTTTCAATAGAACATACAGTTAAAAAGAATAATTGTACCCCAAGAGGATTAGGTGAAGGATCGCGGATAGACCCGTTACCTTTTATCTCAAGATCTCCGGAACTGTTAGACTTACAGACTTGAAATTTGGCAAGCATGTTTCTTTTGTTGAGTAAATATCTGTTAAAAAAACGATTTTAGTGGAACTCAACAACCAAGGAAGGCTATATCCAAAAATTCCCATTTTTCAGCATTAGACTTACAGAAATGAAATTTGGTTAACATGTTTCTTTTACTGTGTAGTTCCGCTATGAATTGTTTTTGCGAAAATCGTGGCAGGAGGAAAGAAAGAGGGGGTTAAAGACAAGTAAAATATAAATATACTTTTTTAAAAATTCAAAAATCCTGACTTTTTTAATATCAAGAAAGGGGAGCAGCCTATAAAATAATTTTTTTAAACACAATCGTACAAATAGTTTTTACATAAAATTATGAAATACCCAGTGAAGTGGATGGGTAACGTCTCGTACATATATATATATGTACGTACGAATAATAAATCAAAAGAATGATAGTACAGAGGAAAAGTCCAACAAGTCAGAAGGATCTTAAGTTCTGAATTAGAAAACCAAAAGCTTAAGATCTATTTTAACAAGAAAAAGTCAGTAGACGAAACAACAAAACTATATTGTGTTTTGTAAAGCTGTCACAGACCACAAAATTTTACATAGATATATAATGAAGAAAATACCATGTATATACTTCTCTCTATCAGTTAGTAAAATCTGTAAAAGCAATATTAAATTTGTAGCATTTTTAAACAAAAATAAATTATTTTTAAATCATTGTCAAGTTTATTTGCTAGAAGTCAAAAATCAAAGACAGCCTAAATATATATACTTTTATAATACTATAGCCCAATCACTTACTATAATTCTTTTAAGGATAAAAAAGTGACGTTTGTAAAATATTTTGCGTATCCAGATGTCTTAAAATGTTTGATAAAACTTGGCTTAAGTTCAATTGTAGTAACAATGTCAACGATCTTTTATGTAAATTTTCAAAAGAATGTAAAAGATTTTTCAATTAAAATTGTTCATCAGAATAAAACATTTCCTCAACTCGTCTCCCCCTCATATATATAATTCTTTTTTTTTCTCCTTATTTTTTATTTCTTAACCATTTTTTTTTCTCTAAGGAATAAATAAATTCAAAGCAATGTAATAAATTGTGATTTAAATTTATAATCTTTTACAAAAACAGCTTTGAACTACTTTGCTATTATTTTTATGCTGTTGAAATGATCTGAAATCTATACGGGGTCGATTTCCTTCGACCTTTCAAACCGGCTATAATTTCTTCGAATTTTTTCCCCACCGTATCTAATTTTCCAGTTCTAAGAAAAGGTACAATGCACCTTTCTCACAGACAATGTATTTGACTTTGACCAGAAACTTCAAACAATGTCTGGATTATAATATATAACTAAAAAAATCTTATCCTTTGTATTTTGAGGAGGAATTAGATTCCAAATCGTTGTAGTAACAAAAGGACACTTTAACAAAACTTAAACAGAATGAAAATCAAAATCATTTCAGAACTATGACAAAATTTAAGAAAAATATTATAAATCCTATTTTATAAACTACTAAGAGTTCATTTTTATTTAACAGTCGTTTCCTGTTCTTTCTGAAATCGTAATAGCCTTATGAGTACCTATTGTTTTTTATCTTTATTGTAGTGCATTTAAATTATTGGTCACGGTTAATTTTTCCTACAAATGCAGAGCATGCTGTATAATTAAAAATGTAATAAATCATTTCTAGAGATTGCATAATGAAGGTACGATGTCGTTCAGTGGCGGTATGTAATAAGAGAACCATCATATCCATCATAATTATATGTAATCAGGTTGTCTTTAGAAGTAAATGTATGCTATGAGGTAAAATATGAAGGTGCTGTCGACTGCATCTATGCTTAATGAGCAAAAATATCAGCATGTGGTTTGAACACATTATCGGCATTTAGAGGTATTTTAATTAGCCTAATTTCCGTAGATAATTTTAAAAAAGGATATTGATAATGTGGTAAAGAACGCAAGAAATTTCTTACGGAAATGTCAAAAGGCTTTTTTTTGCATTTCATTAAAATTGATTAAAGTAAATATAATTATTAGGGGCTGTATGGCGATAAAAACGGAATGTTTAATATCATAAGAAAATTCCTTTTATATTATTTAATGTGGCCAACTATGTTCGGAACCGACATTATGAAAAAGCGTATAAATGAATAAATTTTTGACATATAGTGTCATTTGAATTCGAATATACGGTACTTACGTATTATCACAACCTATTGGCGAGATTATATGAAACGAAGTACATGACTGCTCATTCAGTGAATACGATTCATACGAAATTATAGTTGCCAACTTGGCGAGTTATCTTGAACGTTGGCGATTGTTGCCATAGTACGTAAGTACCGAATATACATATTTATTTTTTTATTACAAGAAAAAAATAATTTAAATGTAATTTTTTGGCAAAAAACGAAAGAAGAAAGACATATTTTCAAAGTATTTTCCTTTTATGTAAAGTACTTCTATAATAATAATATTTTGCCTATATATAGTTAGAATTTCTATACCGGAAGCGAACAAGTATTTTTGAAAAATTCACTTTATTTTCAGAGTTGTTTTAAATTTCTCTACTCTGATAAAATAAAACGTGAATGGATCTATTTCTTAATTATGTATTTAAAAAATCCTATTTCAGATTCTTAGCTATATATAGGCATAAGATTATTATTATAGAAGCATTTTCCATATAAAAGCAGAATGTTTCGAAAACATGTCATTTTATCTTCATTTGTTATTATAAAATTGAATTATAATAATTTTTCTTATAATAATATCCTTAAAACAATTTTAAGTGTGTATTCTAGAGTAACTGACATTAAATATCAAATGAATAATCCTCTTATGCTTTTTTTTCAAAATCACGGTTCGTAATCAGTCACCTTTCACAATCTTCTGAATACAGTGGGCCACAGAAAAGTGTTCGTTCAGTTGAAATTTTCAATAAAATTTAATGGTTTCGACCAGTAAATGTTAATATATCGGAATTGTAATTCTTTTATGATATCTGCAACTTCTTAATAGAATGACATAATCAATTTCTTAAGAATAGTATAACTTTTATTTTTAAAAATTAATAAACAAAAGCTAGTAAAAAATGACGCCACGAAAGTCTTCATACGCTTAATAAAAATCTCAACATAGCTTTAAATATTGCATTTTTTTCTTAATTTAGTAATAAAAACTTATTTTAAATGTAATAATAAAAGCTTTATTTTAATTCATTAGCCTATTAATTAGATTAAAAGTAAGTACATTTCAGCAAAATAGAAAAATTTGTGACAAAAATTCTCAATTTTCTTCTTTTTTTTTTTTTGACACTCAAGCATAAGAAAAAAAATTACTTTTGTTACAAAAAAAAAATTTAAAACTTCATCGTACTGCAAAAATTCATCTCTATTCCTTTAGCTAATGATACTTACAAACACATTCATGCGTTTACAAATTTTTTCGCGGCAAATTGCAAAATTACAGAATTATGAACAGAAAGATCAGGAACAATAATTAGAGCACACAGTATCTAAAGTGAATAAATTTTCCTTTTCAAGATGAGTTATTACATATAAAAATACAAATAATGAATTTAAAACTAATGGGATTGCTCTTCAATTTGTTTTCATGGAATACCTTCAAGTGTAGAATATAAAATGAAAATTTTTCTTTTTTTACGTACCTTTAAATCTAATGATTGGTATCTTAAATAATATGGCTTAAGCCAGAAATGCATTTTTGAGAAGAAAAAAAAATGTTCCATCATTAAAATAAATTTTCGGAGCAATATAAAACATGACAGATTCTACAATAATGAGTCATATAAACCTACTATCATTAGATAAATACGCGTTTTTTTCCTCATTTTAGTACAGACGATTTTTGTTTTGTTTTACATGTTAAAGAACAGATGATGAAATACGAGTTATTGTATGTATGTAAAAATCGTTTGTGTGTTTGACATAAATAAGTAATATGTTTAAGTATATGGAACTTTTATGATAACGAAGTCTAAATTAACTAAAATTGAGGATTTTTACTTATTTGAAAAGAATATAAAAACATTACCAATTTGCGTTCTATTTTCTAACATCAGGTGTTGGCAACACTTTATAAATGGTTCTTAAAATTCTATATATAACTTCCTAAAAAAATTTTTTTTGATATTTTTCCTGATTATAATCAGAAATTAAAAAGAGAGAAAACTTTAAAACACAACTTAAAGCAAAATAAACAAAAAACAGTAATAGGATTTTAAAACTTATAAGCTCAATATTTATGTCATAAGAGCTATAATTTTTAAAGTTTACATAAAGTGTATTTTAATAGAATAATGAAAAAAATATGCATTTTTCATTTCATTATCATAAACAAAGCTATAGGCACTAGATGATATATTGAATACTAATATAGAATTAGGCACATGGGTTAGCTCTTTTTGTATAAAAGTAAAGGATTTTAAATTATCAAAATCATGAAATTAAAATTATTGTGAATAATTGCTTGTTGTCATATCTTGGAATGATGAACTTTAAAGAAAAATCATTTTGCAGACATTCAATTTTTCGTATGAAAAGTTACTCACACATATTTTATTTCAGCTATATGTTTTACTTTGAGCAAATATTTGAATTTTTGAAAATTAGCGATTATTCAATAACAAAAGTTAATAATTAAATAAATCTAAGTAATTAAGGCCAGAATGAGGGAAACGCTCGTAAAACATTTCTTATCGAAAATATAAATAAAGCTTTCTTCTTTAAATTTATTTTTACAAAAATTTTCAAAGTGAAAAAATTAGATAATTATGAAATGAAATGAAATGAAGATGAGTTAATCTTATGTACAAATAAACTAATTTGGAATATTTTAGAAAGACATAACATTAAATTTAATAATTTATGATCCAAAACCATATCAAGTTTGAGAATATACAATATAGATCATAATAAAATGGAACATTTCACAGATCTTATTCATAGATGTGCATATGCAATATTTTCGGATACTATAATCAAACAATTTGTAAAATAGATATTTATGAAAGCACACTTTGTGAATTTGTAAGCTTAAGGTATTGACTACTCTAACTCTTATCATTTATATTTAAATACTCCGAAAGTGATACAAAGTAATTGTTTTATTAAATGTCTTTTTTTCCCTTATTATTTTATGTTCTTTTTTCTAGTATTTATATAAAAATTCATATATTTATTTATAATTGTTAGCAATTTTTAAAATATATCTGGTATTTTTTTTATTTAAAAAATTTAAAAGATAAACATAAATTTTTTAGGTTTAAAATGTAATATCATATGTAAATATGTTTCTAAAAGCAATGCAATTTTCCAAATTATTTCATTCCTTTGTAAAAAGCAATTATTTTCCAAAAAGTTCGCGGTAAAATTCATCCTTGCTCACCTTCTGTCTTCTGTTTTCGTAACTTTTGGTCACTTCGATGCGAACTATGTACACGAGGAAAAAACACGCTATCCCCAGGCATAGTAAACGACGTTTCTTGGGTCGCCACATCAATACGGTATCCGTTCGCGAAAATCAAGCCACACCGGTCTGTTCCAGACCAGCATTGCTCACAAAATGAAGCAAGTGAGAAATGGTTTGTTTTTACATTGAGCCGTCGCGGTCGAAAGAAGACTGGAGATTTTTCCCTTAAGCTTTTAGGGAAAAGCAGATAATTTTCCCTGTGGTCATCTGTATCGAGAAGGGAAATAGCAAGATTCTGAATTATTATATTATTATTTTTTTTTAAAAAAAGCAAATGTTCTGTTTGTCTCGGTTGTTTTTTATTTTTTTTCCTTTGTGTGCTTCAGGGCTGTGGGAACACAATTTTTGTTATTTTTTGAACTGCTGTTCTTTTTATTGTTCGCTCCAAACGCTCTTTTTGGAAAAAGAAACACACACACACAAAAATACATTGATTTTGAAATTGGTTTTCGTTGTTCAGCCGAATGTGAAAAGTTTGTCTTTGATGTGTTCAAGTAAGATTTCAACTTTACACATATACTCGTATATATGTGCGCGTGTTTTGTATCGAAAGAATAATAATATGGTTCATACTGGAAGAGTTCTGCAAGAAAAATTCCCTATCTTTGCATTCGCTTTATTAATACGCATAGAAAATTTATTAGTTCTTTCTTACAAAAAGTTTGGAGTTTCAACAAATAAATGAAACTATGCTGACACATTTTTCGTGACACTTTTGCTGTTGGACAAAGTTATCTGTACTGTAAATTTTAAATTTATTTATCAGTTTATATTTTTATTCAAAATTTAGACTGTTTTTGTCATTTGGGGATATATATATATATATATATATATATATATATATATATATATATATACATACATATATATATATATATTAAAACTCTACAAATTACTTTTAGAAAAAGAAAAAAAATATGGTAAAGAATTTTTTTTTTAAAAAAAAGGATTATGTTTTTCGTTATTTATTTATTTTTTTTTTGGTAAAAATCTGAAAAGTCTTGTTTTAAGTAGTTTTATTTCTCTGTACACGCGTCATAAGATTTTGTCTCAGAAAATGAGATTTATGTCAGAAAGTTAGGTTAATTTTCGCAAAATGACAGAAAAATTTTAAGTTTCAATAGTACAAATAGTTGCTTATAGAGATCTAGTCATCTGATAAATTTCGACAAATAGTCTTCTGAACTGTTCTATACAAAGGGAAATATTTTGGTTTTTTTTTTTTTTTTTTTTTAAAAAAAAAAAAAAATTTTGTATATCAATATTTGGGGTATGATTCTTTTTTACAAAAAAATTTCTTCTTTATCCCTTGATGAATATTTAAAATTAAGACACGAATAAGATGTTATGTTAAGGTACTACATTTGTGAACGTACTCAATGATAAAAAAAAAACTTAAGTAGGATTTCAAAAGTGAATGCAGCACATTTGTGTTTTGAAGTTGGATGCATAATCACTTAAATCTTTGAAATATATAAATCAAATAGCCTAATTTCATTATACATAAGCGATGTGTATATAACTCTCTACGTTCTGACATTTTATTTCTTCCCTCATACAAATATTTATTTCATAAATCATAGACATGCTACAATTCGTGCACAATTTATCCCTTCCATTGCTTAGACAGACAAACTTCTTTTCACAACCAAAGATTAAAACAAATTTTTCTCTTACTCTCTCTTTATAAAGTACTCTCTTAAAATTTTTATTTGACTTTAATTTTTTATGTCGTATTGTGAACCAACACTAGGGTTACTAATGACGAATTTCATAATTTTGAACCACAGCTTCTGGTGACAAAGACACCCTCCTTTCTTAAGTTCCACACCATCTTAAAGGAAGGATTTAACCCTTTATCTACCGACGATACTTTTAAGTACCACTCACTTTAAAATTACATAGCATAATCACATTTTTACGAATACTCTGACGATACTTAGCTGAAAAATTCTTTAAGTCCACTATTCCAAGATATATGACAGCTCGGCTTCTATGATGAACATTTTAGCGGGAAGGGTGAATAAGTTGTATAGCAGAAAGTGAGTTTTCAGGGGATTGCTAAGATTGACATTTTTGTTCCGAAAAAATAAAATGTCAAATGGTGTCTTATTTTTTTTTGTATGTTAATGAAGACTTAAGAAAACGATTTGACTATTTATTTTAAGGGAACAGTGTACATAATTAAGTTTACGGTTGAATATCTTTAATTAATTGATTAGCTCTAACGGTTAAAATTTCCCAAAGTTGAGTGTTTTTTTAATTTTCAGTGTAATGATTCAAAATAAAATATTGCATGAAAAAAACTGCAGTAAATCATAATGCGGTAGATAAAGGGCTAAAGTTTCGACAGTACACGTATCTTTTAAGATATTACCCTGTCCTTAAGCTCAAAAGACCGTATTACGGTTACAGGCAATAACGGCAGTGGTAAGTCCACTTTGGTTAAAGCCATTTTAGCTGATCAGAAAGTTATAAAAACCGGTCATTGGCACACACCAAAGCAAGAAGATATTGTTCCTCTCTACACCGTGAGTCTTTATTGGCAATACGTTTCGATATCACGACTTGACAACGTCAGCCACGAAATTGGGACCAACCATGACCATTCGGCCACCGTGGTCAAAGCCGTAAAATGTCTCGGTTCTTTAAACACACACGCAGTTAGTTTTCTGGATAAAAACAATGCCTTCTTGATACAAAAATCGCGACTTTTAATTCTCTAAAAACATCATAAATAATGTTGATTCTCAAGTTACTCAAAGAATTTTTTTGCATTTCAGTACTTTACAACTTTTCTAACATTGGTTGATTAACATTTGAATATTCCTTAATAGAATCTTATCACAGAACTTTCTTTAGTCTTTCAAATACTGAATTTCTTATGTACTCTAGGTTTTTAGAAAGCCTACTGTATCTATAGGCTTTTGGTAATTCTAAGTTCCTAATGGAAAGTTAGAATAAAGCAAAAAGTTAAGAAAATATATTGTTGTTGTTGTCGCACGTTTCATCCTGGAATACATACGAAAGACGAGAGATAGATGAACAGAAACATACAATACAATCACAGAAGAATACAGTGAGTGAGTGAATATTAACGTCGCACTGTAGGACTTGTGGCGACGGACCAGGTAATTTTGAACTATGGTCAAGTGACGTAGACGACACCTCAGCTGGCACCCCCTCTCCTAACTACCACACTACACCAACGGGAGAACGTTTCAGCTCTCGATAGATTTAAAGTGCATCGCTACCCTACACGGCGGGTCTTTAGTGGTACTGGGCTCGAACTCATGACATGCCTGCCATGATCCGATACCTTGACCACTGGGCCACCACAACCCTCAGAAGAATACAGAACTTGTTGCAAACGATGATCCCAGCATAGAACTGAACGGGTACATCGCTTTCCATTAGAGACGGGTATCCATTTCAGGTTAAAGTCCGACTTCTTTTCCTGAAAATACATTCATGCCTTATTCGGGATTCGAACTCCAGCCCTCTCGTATACAGCCCGAGTGTCATATCCCTATAATGGCTCGGCGGCAGAAAGTGTATTATTCTACATAAAAAAAATTTACTGGGAAAAATGCAAACTCAAATCAAACAACGGGTCCAGCATAGCTTGTTTAGGGTAAAGGCTGAGCAGGAGGTTTAGAATCTGGCATCAATCTCCCTTATTTCTGTTCGATATTACAAAGCAGAAAATATATTCATAAAATGATAGGTGCAAGGAACTCAATTTTAAGCAAATGAAAAAAAATTTGAAATAAGAAACATACCAGCCAGTAGCTGGGAAATTATATCTCAAAGAAACGATCGGATAGAAGAAGTATAGAAGAATTGAAATCAGAAGATTGTTTGTACTAAGATGGCTTAATATACACTGGTGTCCAAAAGTTAAGCATAATTGATAATTATGTGAATAAAGAAGGAACTGTAAATTAGATTGGCAGGAAACATGATATGCGAGTGTAAAATGGTTATAAAATAAGGAAGCAAATCAAAAGAATGATAATAATTAATTTTATTATCCAAAGTAGCAGTTTGAAAGAAAACTGAGCATAGCAAGGATTCACACTTTAAAGAAAAAATGAAAGAAAACATTAAATAAAATACTGATGCTGCAGTTTAATAAGGCGTGTAGTCACTTCTGACAGCCAGGCACGCTGCACAGCGATTTACCATACTTGCTTTTCAGTTCTGTAACGGAGCTTGATGGGTGCGAAAGGGCTGCAATTTGTCTCCCGAGCATATCCCATACATGTTCGATAGGATTTAAATCAGGGGAGTTCGCAAGCCACGACATGCGCTGGATGTTTTCCGTTTCAAGGAAGTCATCAATCAACACCGCTCGGTGATATGGCGCATTATCATCCATGAATATGAAGTCAGGACCGACAGCACCTCGAAACAAGTGAACATAAGGCTCAAGAACTTCGTCTCTGTATCTTTGAGCAGTCACAGGCTCCGTGTTAAAGAAATGGAGGTCTGTGCGGCCGTCCATCATGATGCCAGCCCATACCATTACTCCCCTTGATGGAAAATGATGTCTTTCCGTTATGTTTCTTGGTTCAAAACGTGCTCCACGTTCTCTCCATATCTTTACCCGCCGAGAATCACTACTCAGACTAAACCGGGACTCATCACTGAACATCACATTAGCCCACTCTCCCACACTCCAATGTTGATGTTTCAAACTCCAGTTCAAAGGAGCACGTTTATGTACAGATGTGAGGGGAATGCAAACTGATGGTCTTCTGGCATACAGGCCAACATGACTGAGTCTCCTGTAAACAGTTTGTCTCGAAATTCGTATTCCTGTAGCGACTGTGAGCGCCGAACCTAGTGCTCTGGCAGTACTACCCCTCTGACGTCGCGCACTTATTACCAGATATCGGTCTTGGCGAGGGGTTGTGACTCTTGGTCGACCTGATACTGATTGTCGGGTAAAATCTCCCGTTCTTTGAAACCTCTGTCACTGTCTTGAGATCACAAACTGGTCCACATTCAGAATTCGAGACACTTCGGTTTATGATCGTGAGGATTCCAGCATTCCAACGATACTTCCTTTCGTAAACATGCCCAATTGGCGTCTTTGTGCTATCATTCACCTTGTTTGATGATTAACAACGTTTCTTCGCACATCAGTTGCACGAAACTTGTCTGAACTGCCTATACTGCGTGAATCGGTTTCTCTGCATTCCGACATGCGCCGGTGTTTCGCGCAGGACGTAGTCGACTGAAAAGTTTTGCATAAACCCAATGTTTCTTCTTCACCCAATTAATATCCTCAAGAAGTTTGGAATAATTTTACGAATATTTACTCCACGTTTTTTGCATTTTACGATTTATGCTTAACTTTTGGACACCAATGTATACATTGCTCTACTTAAGCACACAATTAGGAAATCGTATTTCCTAATTCTGTTTTAGGAATAAATTAGATCCAAAAATAGCAATTAGTACAAATTTTTTTAATTTGCTGAATATTATGTAAACCTGATTTGTCTAGGAAAACTAGGTATGTAAAACATACTTTTTCCTTAAATTATTCCCTTGGAGTTTTTTTTATGATATTCTTTGATTTGAAACGCCTTTTGAAGGAACAGTGGTATACAAAAATAGACATTTCTATTTAAATACGTATGAAGTAAGGGAGGAGGGAAGGGAAAGATTATCAGAGAGAGTATGTGACAAAGTGTTAATAGATATGTTAGTAGAGTGATAAGCGAAAGTGTTTAATTATTTCCTAGAGTGTTTGACCTAGGAGAAAGGCCCTAAATAAATTCATTAAAAGACAACAAGAGTATTCAGGATAGAGAACACTGACTTCCTTTAGAGTTAAGTACTGTTTATGTTTTTCGTTAGACTTTGATTAAGTAAATCTCGGTACATAAACAAATATTTCTTTGATATTCTTATTGAGAAGAAATAAATCTATTTAAAATCATATAGTGATTTATTAATATATATATGTATTAAAATATATCACTGTATGATTTTATATATTCTGATCACTATATATATATATATGTGTGTGTGTGTGTGTGTGTATGTGTGTGTGTAATAATTCCCTCTAGTGTCCTTTTTATTAACTCTTCGCACTAATCTTTAAACAAGCTTTAAGTCTTTGGTTTAAAAATAACACTGTAATCTTAATCGTAATCGGCTAATTCGAAATTCCTGTCCCAACTATTCTATCTAATCAGAACTACTATTACGTAATAATCACGCGCTTGCACACCTGGTATAAAAGCAAAAATTTTGTGTAATCGCTCTCTTTGTATGCTTGCCTTCATCATGTAAGAAAGTAAATAAAACTATACAAAATTTATCACTATTTAGTTGAAATTTTATTGAATTTATCCTCGATTCGTATGTTGATTATAACTACAGGCTGTTCATTGTACATCGCAGAAGCGGTTATTGCCGAGTCCTTCTTCCTCGAAGCAATAGGTACCGAGACAGCAATCTTGGTTGAAGGTACAACTCTGATGCTTGTGTTTACAATCCGTCCTGAAAAAAAAAATCAAAAAGTTGTATGCAGACATAATATGCTTTTGTTACAGCAGTTTTCTTATCTTACATTCAATTTAAAAACAACGTTATAAAATTCAATCTGGTTACCATTAACTATAATAACATTTGCACAAGAAAGAATAATTATAGAAATTCCTATTTTACTTCCTAAGACATTTTTCATAAACATTGCGTTGAATTAAGTGAATATCTAATTCATTAAATTTAAACATAGTAAACACATGCATGTCCAATAAATAAGCAATTACAAACGACCTTTTTCTAGAAAAGAAGAAGAAAAAAAGGACTGAAATACAATCTCAAAATATTTGTTTGTTAAAGAATTCATTGTACTTCATGAAAACCCTTCTCTCAGAACTTAAGTTAAAAATAATATGTTAGTCTCAGATTCAAATAACTTTCATTACTATTAGATAATAATGAATACATTTCTTTTTCTACGCATTTTCTTAGAAAACTTCATCAATAAAGAAAATTTAAGATAATGAATGCTTTTAGAAATGAAATGGAAAAATTATAGAATAGTTATTTTTCCCTCTATATAAAAATAATATTTTGACCTTCTTTCCTTTTAAAAAACTTTCTGTACATCTGAAATTTAATCTACTTTAATTGTATTGCATTTGTTTACACACAATTCATTTCTTTAGGAATTTCAAATATACATAAACATACATACGGAATTTAGAGAATAAAAGATTTTATATATATATATATATATATATATATATATATATATATATACATATATATATATATAATTATATAATAAAACGATATATATATATATCGTTTTATTATATAATTTTTTTAAAAATTTACATCAACATTTGAAGATTTTTAAGATTTATTTTCACGTCTTTTGTACGGTCCAAATTATAATATATATATATTTTTAGACTATCTACTTATTTTCAACCAACCTGAATCGAAGTTCATTTTCAAATAGAAAAAGTTCTTTATTCTCATACAAGTTAATACCGTCAGAACACAAAAAACACCCATTTATTAAACTACAACTTTAGAATCTTGAAATATTCAAAACAAATTTCCATAAACTAGCTAGAAAAAGTCTACCTTCACGTACTATTGCTTACAAAAAAAGCGAAAAAAAAAATTAAAAACTGGAATCTGAATTTTTTAAAAAATATGTATTTTATTTAGTTTATTTCAAGAATTGAGAATAACAAAAGTAAATTTGGTATTCTTCATAGCTTTTAAAATAAAGACAGATTTGTAGAGATGCCTACAAAAATCAAGTAGAAAAATCTGCGTTCAATGTTTTAGTAGAAGCTATAAAAATATTTTAAAAGGATAATGAGAGCTATTTAAAAGCTGGTCTTTCGAGAACCTCCTGGAGTCGTTTCGGCATTTAATTAACAAGTTTAGTTGTTTCTTCAGCGTTTATCTTCTTTCATTCGTTCTTAAGGACACTTTTCAGCACATCCTTGCTAGATATATTGTGTTGACGAATCTTACGCTCCAGCAAATCCCATCGGTGTTCCATAGGATTCAGATCAGGTGACTGTGGGGGCAGATCAGGCGTATGCAGTTGATTTGGGACATTATACAACAGCCAAAGCTTCACAATCTCAGCGATATGCTTAGGATCGTGGGCGTGTTGGAAGCGAAATGACGATCCAAGATCGAATTTGGCGGCACTTTCCTTTAGATTTTTTTTAGAACATCAAGGTAATCATATTTGCTCATAATTGATTCGATATACTCCAACTTGCCAACACCATTGCTCGTCATGCATCCTCACACCAGAGCTCCACCACCGCCGTGCTTCACCGTTGGTATTTAATGCTTTTTTTGAAGAGCTGAACAAGGTTATCTGCGTACCAATTTATGACCTTTTATGCCAAAGATGTAAAATTTGCTTCATTGAAGAATATCATAGTCCTTCAGAACTCCGAAAGCATATGTTTATACTCTTTTGCAAAAGCTATCCGTTGGTCTTTGAAATATAAAGCTTTCTATGAGCCACTCGCCTTCAGTATCCGGCCTTTTTCAAGATATTTCTTGCAGTATCCACACAAATGTTTTTCTTAAACTTCTCATGAATGTCTGTTGCTATTTGAGTTCAAGTCAAACGTGGTTTTTTTTCACCGCGCATAGCATACTTACTTTTCTCTGATAGTGAGTTTAGATGGACTGAATGAGATCTCAATGTGCAAATTCCTGTAGTTTTAAAGTTATTAATAAAACGTCAGATAGATGAATACTGCCATCCAACGGATATGGTTATATCCCGACGACTTTTTTCATCTTTCCACATTTTTCATAATGATTTTATAAGCTCACTGATACTAATTTCCTTCCTTTTATTTCCCATGTCATTGAATTTCTTCGTACCTCACAAAAACATAAAAGTTATTGAGTAACAACTTTCTTAAGCTATTTTACTTGATAACTGAATGCAAAAACTTTGTTAACATATAACGCCTGTTGATAAAAATTCCAGGAATCATGAATATTCAAATGGTGGACGCAGACTTTTTCTACCTACTATTTGCGTGCTTTGTTACAAAAAAAACGCGCTATCTTACGTAGTTTTAATTCAAAACGAATAAATTCTTGCTCTTGCTAAACATTTACATAATAATAAACAAATTCATAAAATTTTGTTAGAAAATTTTTTTTATTTCAATTAAATTTTACCTTTGCTCTATGATTTGTTATGGGTGAACGCAGACTTTTTCTAGCTAGTGTATATATATAGTTAATATATATCTATAGTTAGATTATAAAGAACGAAATTTTGAACTAAAAGATTGAATCAATTTACTTACAAATGATCAGTACTTTTAAATATTTTGTTATCTACCACAGATTGTAGTTAGAATTTAGTATTAGAGCTGGAGCATTTTTCGCAGGCACGAAGGATCAAATATTTTAACAATAAGTGAAGAACTTATTAAAAACACTGATAAAAAACCATTTATTAATTGTAAAATTTAAAGAATGGTAAGTGCAATCTAAGAAAATTCTTAAATTGGCTTTAGTTTGAGAAACTTTTCCACAAATTAATTTCCCGCCCCTTTCCTCAAATTTCATTGTGTGTGTGTCTCGTAACCTTGGATGAGATTCACTGCGACACATTCCCAGCTGTGCAATCTGAGCGAATGAATTTTAATTCTATCACATTATTTATCTCAGTCAGTGTGGTCTTTTATGCTGTTGATTAAAACAAGTAAAGAATAATAATGTTTAGAATATGTTTTTGGAACAGAACAATATACTGCGCATTATAATGGATTCGAACTCTAAGTAAAATAAACGTCCTATTTCACGAAAAAGTTTTGAACATTAAAAATATATATATATATGATTATTATAGAATAATTTATTTATCCATGTCCTTCTTTTAATGATTTTCAATGCTGCTTTCCTTTATTTATTTTAAATTTGAGTGTACCAACTTAATTCAAACGCTTATTAAGGGTTTCGTAAATAATTCAAAATTGTTTTAAAACAACTATTTTAAATATTTCTCAATTTTCTTCATGATTACCAATGAAGTAAGTTATATATGTATCTATGTATATCGACAAAAAAACAATTAAATTAAGTTATTGAATAAATAATTATAATTAATTGAGAAAGTAAATTATTAATAATAAGTACTTAATTAAATTTTACGTGCTACATATATACGATTATAATCAATAAAAAAAATGCGGTAGGCGTCCAGACCCTTGTCCGTGTGCGCCCCTGTGTATATGTATACATATATATACATATAAATACATTTTTAAATTCGTACAAGTGTGTGCATTTACGTATACATATGTATATACATATACCTGTTCAAATTTTACAATATACGGTTATGAATTAATAAGAAAATACTTTACATCAGTGGTTCTCAAACTTTCACTACTGGCGCCCCCCTTTTCAATCACAATTTTTATCGCGCCCCCCTTATACATTAATAATGTACTGAATGCAATAATAATGCACTTTGACGTTAAGGCTACAATACGATCATAATTATAAACCGTACAAATCAACAAGATAAGTATTAAATTTCGTATATCTTAATTTTAAGCAATATATTTAATTTTTTTTTTTTTGCTTTTAGTTCGATTCACTATAAAAGCGTGTTTTTAGTTTGTTTTAAAACTATAATTTATTTTATAGTTATTTTTACTATACACTATAATAATCACAATTCCAGTGAATAATTTTATTAAGAGAAAATATACTTACCTACTTTAAGGACTTTTTTCAATTTTTTTCTTAGAAAATTTGAGAAAAAAATCAATAAAACTAAAGAAAATGTTCCAAATGTGCGTGCCCTGAATAGAGGACATAAATTACAGACACTTTTCGGCTAACAACACAGGAACGTTATTTTCCAGCTAAACTCAAATCAACTCAAACGTTTCATGTCTCACGCTTTTCTGATATTTACTTTCGCTATCTTGATTAATATGCATTATTTCAGTAGGTTCTTCAATTGCTTGATCAGTTTCAACTTCCTTTAATAGGGATCACAGATGCCCATGATTTTTAATATTCTGCTTATTTATATTTATAAACCATAATAAGTCGTACAACACAGCAATCAAAACTACAAAATTGCTCATGGGGAAAGTGTAGCATGTTCTAAAAAATAATTGTGTAAAACGTTTTTCATTATGCATTATATGTTTCAGAATACTCATGCTTATCCATATATCATAAAACTCTTTCACATGGAAAAAAGATGAAACAGAAATATATTATATATTTACAACTTCCCTAAAAAAAAGACGGAGATAACCATACCAGTAAGTTCGAAGGTCAGCTAAAGTAATATTTTAGGTTAAAAGAAACGTAATAAAAAATCTCTCATCGTTTGATATCGTTAAAAGAAACGTAAAAATAATCTCTCATCGTTCTCATATTGACCGCAAAGCAAACAAAATAATTGTTTAATTTGGTTATAATATCAAAGATGGCTAATGAGCGTTTAAAGTGGAATCTTTTATTTTTGATGATCACCAGATGATAAAAATAAATTATATCAGTGTAAATGTGTATTTTTATTATGTCAGAAAGCATTTTGTTTTACTTCATTCCAAAAAATTATTTTTTAAACCATTTATTTTCAATATGCTCGCGCCCCCCTCGCAGGGTTACCGCGCCCCTCCAGGGGGAGCGCCCCACAGTTTGAGAAACACTGCTTTACATACAAAATAAAAAAGTGGTTTCCTTTACTTAATCTATTTTTCTTCTTTTTACTGTGCTGATTATTTGCAAACGTATATTTCTAAAACGCTTAGGAAAAAGCTTCCATATCATTAACAAATTCAATTTGTTAAAGCTTAAAGTTTTGGGACAAAGATTTAATTAGGAAACGTAAAATATCTTTTTTCATAAAGACTAAATGCGTGTAAGAAGTCAATATGTATTAAATCAACTTTTCATTCTTCCCTCAGCTTCTTGTTTCATCATCTTTTAATTGCATGGATAATGGAAATGAACAGTAATTGACTGGATAATTATCGTTCACGATTTTTGCGTGAGAGTTCTTGTTTTAATAATTTGAATACGTGAGTTAGATTAGAATATAAGTCACGTTATTATGACAAAGTTGTTTAGTAGTAAAATTATTTTTTATTCTTTTTTAATTAATCGAATCTTTTACTAATATGGTTGATTAAAACTTATTTTTTCTCTTGAATATCGATAAAATTTTGAAGCAAATCTGTAAGGAAACAGTAAAGAAATAATTTACTTCAATGCGAATAATTCATAGAAGTATGTTAAGGAGGTTTGGTGAAGGAGTTATTAACTTTTTTTTTGCTAAGAAAGCCTCTAATTAAGAATATAAGTAATATTTTAATCAGTACAAGTTGATATGTCTACTGATCGTTTGGGGTTTAGAACACAATTTAGTCCAAACATGGAAATGAAAGTATAATTCAAAATGAATTGCTGAAGTTCTTTTTGGTGGTATCAAAAATGATGCACAAAATTTAATATGTTATAGCTATTTACAGAGGTCTTTCACACTTAATGCAAACGATTTTTTATTTCATTTTTTCGTTTTCATTTTGAGATAAAACTTTGGAAACAATAACCGTTTCCTAATGTTTTCTTTTGATTGGAATGTTAAAAAAATTATTTTGAAAATGATTCCTAAAATTGGTAGATGGTTCGAAGGTTACGTAGCTGCGATTTCCAAGGTGAAATATTCGTATCAAGAATTAATAAGGTGGTGTAAAAATCTCGGTAATTGCTTTTCAAAAACATTTTTAATATATATTAAATTGGGAAGTAAAAAACGTTTAGCTGAAAGTAAAAATGAAAACGTGACCTCAAAATCTCGTCTAATTCATGATAGTTGCAGGAATTTGTTACAACGGCAGATTAAAAATCAAAAAAGTTTCAATAAAGCCAAAATTAATTCACTCTACTATCAGCACAATTTTTAAGAACCAATTTTCGAAGAAAAAAATTCCAGTGTAATATGGAAAGATCATTGAAAAAGTTGAGCTTCATATGGACAAAGCTTCTCGTCACACGTCTAAGTCAGCCGCCGTTTATTTAGCAAATAAAAAAAAATCAGAAACACGAATAAAGTGCGTCACATTTGATGAAGTGTCTGTAAAATCACCTCACGCTTTCCAATGGACTTTTGTGCTTTCGGTTTATTAAAACAAGCCTTAGAAAATCTGCATCCAAGAACAAGGAATGCACTTTGGAAAACCGTTCAAGAGGAATAGGGTAAAATTAACATGGCAGTTCTATGAAACAGTTTACTTTCATGGAAAATTTGAGCTAGAGCTATTGTCAAGAGTCATGGCTATGAGATAGAAGCAAATCGCTATAAAAAAATAATACATTTATAGGTAAAAATTTATGATCAAAATCGTTTCCATAAAATGCGAACGACCTTCTGTAAAAAAATTCTTATGGTTACCTTATTACTTTTGCATTGCTATACTGTTCATGTATCTGCAATAGTAATTGATTATTTATCTATTTCTAGTTATTCATGTTCAAAATAAAAACTATTTTCAAAACACTTCATTTAGATTAATAAATGTGTTTATTACCAGTGAAACAAGTTAAAAATTATTTTTGTATCACAAAGAAAAAAATGTTAAGTTTTAACTTTTACGTCCACTGATAAAATAATTTATTTTTTGAGGATTTTTTTTATTTATTTATTCAATACTTTTTTAAATGTTCCAAAATAAATTGACTTTCAAATAACATACATACTGAATTAAACTACAACATTAAATCATTCAGTCTTTCCCAAGACATATATTACAAAGTATATTACACATACAATAACTCTATTTTATTTAAAATAGAAAACATAAAAGAGAGAGTAAAATCTATAAAAAAAAAGTTTATATTTATTTAATAATAATTTTTTTTGAAATTATGTATAGAAAAATAATCAATTAAAAGGACGTGAAGTATAAAATAGTAAAAACTACTCACAAATTAAAAATACATATTTACCGTAATATAGCATCAACGATAAGTCTTGTTTTTACAACCTTATCAGTTTTTTGAAAAATGCCATTGTCAATGTCAGGAACTAATCAAAATGGAAAAAAAAGGTATTAAAATGAAATCAGGAAATTATTTTTGATAAAATAAAAAGATAAGAATAAAACGGTGCACAATTATAAAAATAGAAAAGGAAATATTGTATAAAAATTTTAAAGTAAATTATTTCTTGAAAATGTGAAAAGAACAAAAAAGAAATGTATGTTAGAGAAAATATAAAATACAATATATATATATATATATATATATATATATATATATATATATATATATATATATATATATATATATATATATAAAATCCAATATAAAAAATTTCAATATATAATTATATACATATACATACACATATATATAAACTTATACATATATATACATATACACAAATATATAAACAAATATATATATATATATATATATATATATATATGTAAAATATTTTTATAATATTTCTGGAGAGTGGTTGATTTAAACCAGTGTTTCTCAAACTGTGGGGCGCGCCCCCCTGGGGGGGTGATAATCCTACGAGGGGGGCGCGAGCATATCGAAAATAAAATATTTAAAAATAATTAATAAAGTATTTAAAAATAATTAATAAAATATTTAAAAATAATTAATGTACTGGAATGAATTAAAACAAAATATATTCAGAGATAATAAAAAATGCACTTTTACTCTGATATAATTTATAGGCTCACGCGCGCGATATTAAGTCAACAAAAATAAAAACTTCTTATACCTAATTAGCTATCTTTGATCCTATAACCAAATAAAAAACTTTTATTTGATTTGCTGTAATCGCATGATGAGAGATTTTTTACTACGCTTTCTGTTTAAACCTAACATATAATTCTTTCAGAAAAAAAAACAGATCCCAGACGCAGAATCGAAAAAAATTTAGGTACATAAAAAATTCATCACTATCATTATTTTTTGAAATACTGCACATTATAGCTGTAATCTGTTTAACCTTCTAAGTTATTGGTACAGTTAGTTATGACTCCTCTTTTATGTGTGTTTGTTTCTCATTTAGGGAAGTTGTAAGTAATGTATTTCTCTGTTACGCTTTTTTCCATGCAAAAGAGTTTTATTATATTTGGAAAACCATGGAGAGCACACTTTGAAGAATTACTTGGCCAAGACTTATTTTTACGAGTACTCAATACATATAAAGCATAACGCGAATAACGTTTTACACAATTTCATATAATCATAATGAATACACTTTTTACCCGGAAGTGGTCGCGCGGGACGCACAGATTACGAAATCGTTAATTCTGGCAAAACTGTTTAATTGTTACCAAAGAAAAATTGAAAAGTCCTTGAAAGTAAGTATGAAAACTTTCTCTTAGTTAAATTATTCACTGGAATAACGATTTGTATCGTGTACAATAAAATAATTAAAAAAAATAATTAGGGTGACTCAATAAACCCGCTCGACCGTATCCAGTGCGCGCCTGCTCCCCGGTTAAAACATGTTGAAGTCTTTTCGCTTTAAATATTAAAAATAAACAGTTATTCTTCATCGGAATTATATATTATTGTTCATTATTTAACATCAAATATAAATGCTAATTCTGTGAGGCTTAAAATTACCATTCGCTTAAAACTAATTATAATTTGAGCAACCCTTTTAAAAAAATCATTATACATTTTTGTAAACAAGCATTTGGCTTTGCAGCACTCCTTACAATTCAGCTATTATATCAATAATGTTTTATTTTCTTATAAATGAACTCGGGCAAAGAGCGGGCACTTCAGCCGGTAGACGTTCAATGTATCAGTGCTGCACAGAGTATTTTATAACTAATTAATTAATACTAAATTAAGAACAAGTTTAATAAGTATTAACGACTTCCATGGCCTTGTCTTGCAAAGCAAAGTTTTTATAAGGAATGCTTATGATTAGAAATTCACCCTCTGAGTTCCTTTTGTATATTTAGCAGATATCTATATTTTGTCTTCTAAGCAGTCACCGCATTTTACAATATGTTCCAATTTAAAAATTAGAGAAAGGAAAAATAACATAAAATAATTATCCTATTATTTTATTTATTTATTTTTTGCTTAAAAGTAGTATACAAAATTTTAATACTTATGTTACTAATTTGTATGGTTTATAATTAAGATCGCCTATTGTATCTTTAGCGTCAAAGTGCATTATTATTGCATTCAGTACATGATTAATGTATAAGGGGGGCGCGATGAAAATTGTGATCGAAAAGGGGGGCGCAAGTATTGTAAGTTTGAGAAGCACTGATTTAAACGATGGCGAACCAAAAGTAGGGTATGGCCGGTGATGTGATTTTCTGTGTTACTTGATCGAGTACGGTATTATCGAACAGATACTCATGTAAATAGTTATTCCTTTTTATTCACATCCGGAAACACATAAGGATCCAGTAGGGTCGGCATTGCACTTAACAAGAAGCAAACATAATGACACAAACACAGACGAAGACAAACATAGAACGCGTTGCAGCCGGCTGATTACGTTCTTACATGATGAAGGCAAGCAGACAAAGAGAGCGATTACACAAGATTTTTGTTTTTATACCAGCAGTGCAAGGGCGTGATAATTACGTAATACAAGTTCTGATTGGATAGAATGGGTGGGACAGGGATTTAGGACTAGCCGATTATGATTAAGATTACAATGTTAATTTTAAACCAAAGAGTTAAAGTTATTTTAAATATTAGTACAAAGAGTTAATAAAAAGGATACTAGAAGGAATTATTACACACACACACTCACTCATATATATATATATATATATATATATATATATATATATATATATCATATTTATGTCTGCTTTGCTGCTGAAGTTGCACGAAAGTTTCAAATGACGAAGTGTCAAAATGTAAATCAGTTTGTTTACACAAAAATTCTACTGTTTAGTAAAATATACATGCTGAAGAAGGAAATTAAAAACTTTTTATAGAGTAACAGAATACGTTAAAAATAACAATAAATGCCAGCTATACTAAGAATGAAGAATAGGGTAGACCGCAGTTGTACGGAGGAAAAATATAATTATTAAGACGTCTCAGGGGTGCTTAATTTCTCAGAACTTACTATATATATATGCTGATAAAATGGCCTATGGCAGGGGTGTCCAACCCGCGGCCCGGGGGCTGTTAGTGGCCCGCCTTGAATAATTTTGCGGTCCTCGAGATTCTTTACAATAGTTGTACAATATTTTTTGTTTAAAGATTTTTTTTTTGCAAAAAATAAATCCCATAACTGTTATTATTTTATCACGTTGCTTTTGTTACTGATAAATTGTGCTCAAGCTTAATGCACGAAACTCTGAAACATCAATTACGATACACAAGTATACATGGATTGAGATCGACTTCCAAAAACTAAGTGAAAGAGTTGAGAAACAGATTTCTCGCTAATTAAATAAATTAAACATTATTTGATCATTGTTTTATTATTAAACTATCTATGTTTGTATACATGAAAAACAATAAAAACAATAGTAATGTATCAGTCTGTTTTAAATTTTCACTCCAACAAATGTTTGTAAGGGATCCAAATGTAATATAAAGATATATATTTTTATATGCGGACCGCGTGATCGTAAAGTTCTTCTGAAGTGGCCCGCGAGGTCATTTGGGTTGGCCACCCCTGGCCTATGGTATGAAGATTAGAAGAAAAATAATTAAAAACAATAATCTCAAAATTTAATGTTGCCACAGAAGGGTTAAACCTTCGCAAAAATGGAAGAATACTTAATTTGGGATACATGATTTTAGACTAAAAATAAAATTATTTGTTTTTCTATATACATCAGCACTTCTCAAGCTGGGGGGTGGACTCTCCTGGGGGCGTGATAACCCTACGTGGGAGAGGCGAGCATATCGAAAAGTCGAATATAAAATATTTAAAGTAATTATTAATTTACTGAAAGGAAGTGAAACAAAATACATTTTGACACAGTAAAAAATAAAATACACGTTCATACTGGCATAATATGCTTATAAATGTTTTAGTATTGCACAAAGTATTTGATAATTAATTTATCAATGCTAAATTAACATCATGTTTAGTAATTACCAGCGCCTTCCATGCTTTAGAGCGTCCAAGTACCTTTTTATTGCATTCAATACATTGATATTGTAACAGGGGGACGCGGTGAAAATTATGACTGAAAATTGAGTCGATGTTACAAAAACATATATATATATATATATATATAATTTTCTTTATATTCGGCTTCAAAATAAAGAATATCATTACAGAATATAAGCTACCTGTTTATACATATACGTATTAAAATTTTAGAGACATTTAGATTAAAGTTGTCTATTTTTAAACCTGTTTCTAGAATATTTACCGGATGGACGAAATAAAAGTTACTATTCCAGTTCAATTATTTGCGCCAAATGAAATACCTGTTTGGAGAATAATATTCAGCCTTTACTCGGAAAAGAATCAAGAGAGTTTCGTAAAGTACTTGTTTCAATATTAAATAGAACTTTCACAACTTGATATATTTGAACAGTTCTCGAAACTTCGATTCACTGTTAAACGACAAGGATTGCGAAAGGAAATATCTTTGATACGTCGAATCAAATCTTAAATTATTCTTCCGTAAAATACATGCTTGTGTAACCAATTATAATTTTTTTTATCATTTTTATTTCAGAAGCAAATTTTATTTTTAAATAATAGCTATATACAGTAATACTCCGATATACATCTAAATTATATTTAGTCTGGGCCGAAGACGAAAGAAAATAATAATTTAGAAAAAAAAATGTTTAATACACAAACAATCTTCGATAGCACAAATATAAAATCGCAAAATAAAGTTATTTCGATGTAGATGGTTTCACAAAATCTAAAATTAGACTGCAAGCTCAAAGACTTTTTTTCTGCCGCTAAATTTCTTCGTTGCATGCTGATAACTTTTTTATTCCTTGTTTTGTTGGGGAAAAAATACGTTCCTCGTTGTAGTTTATATTTTCTAAAATTTGTTAACTTTTTTCAATTCAACTGAGGCCTTCTGTCAAATTTTTAACTGTCATTCGAACTTCTGATTGAACTGGGTCTAAAGTTCTTCATTGTCTTTCTTGCTCTTGCTCATGTGCTTTTATGAGCTCATCATTTGCTAGCTCCTGATTGGGTGAATCCATCAGTTCTTAAACGTCATCACTATCCGCCTCTAAATTTATTTGACTGGCAATATCGACTTCTTCAATCACATTACCAATTTCACGCGATTTGGTCGAGTTATTACTGGATACATAACGCTTTTTTTTTTTTGCAGTTGAACGTTACTTGAAAAACTGTAGAAAGAAAGGATTTGTATATTGAAAAAGCTGCGTATTTTTTTATCTCTAAATCGTGTAAAATAAAATAAAATAAAATTTTTGTTAAGTTTGAATGGAAACTATATAAAATGATGATTATATAACCCTGTAACTGTCAAGTTATTTTGATGATTTGGATACATTAAATGTGAATTTTTTTTATTGTAAAAATCAAAAGTTTTGTTGAAAATAAAATATACTTAGTAGTTAAAAATTGATATTTTGAATTACATGCATAAAAAATTTTAAAGTTTGTAGCAACTGCATATTCGCTTGAGGTGGTTGCCACGCAGCGTGACAGTGCTAAAGTTAGTTTCGAATGGGCATGTTTTTCTAAAAATAATAAAATAAAAATAAATAACAATGAGTACGTACTAGTAGTTCAGTAATTCAGTTTTGTGTGTGGTATAACTAGAAACACACTTTACCAAGCACAGAAGAACTTAGCAATCACTACGCCAGAATCGTGTTTACTTCCTTATCTTTTTTCCTTTTGCATTATTTTTTAAACAGCAAACTTTGCACTGTCTTGTAAGGTCACGTTTTGCAGGAGAAGGAAAATGAGATATAAATTGTCATTTAGTAAGACGAGCTGGGTTATCTATTGTAGATAGTCTGCCAGGAGATCCTTTTGTCCAGAAGCTGTATCCTTTCATAGATTTTTTTTAAAAAGATCTTCTACAACTTAAATTTGAAATTCGAAAAATGTAATACTTTTCCCAGCTGCATTTTTATAGAGCAAAAGAGAGCTTTTATTTCATTTAAATTCTAGGCTATTTCAGTATTTCAAAAAAACCTTCGATAGGAAAAAAGTTCTTTAAAATTATTTTCAAGATGATTTGTTATTGTTAGACTGCCAACTAGAATTCCATATCAGTCGACAACAAGTACTGCTAGGCGCGTAGCGCTTCGATATCAAATTAGCTCCCGGTACTCTTAACTATATATATGGGCAAAATACTATTATAATATAAAAGCATTTTTCATAAAAGGAAAATGTTTTGAAAATATGTTATTCTTTCTTCATTTTTTGCCAAAAGAATTGCCTTTAAATGACTTTTTTATTCTAATAATACTCTCAAGACAGCTTTTTGTGCATATTATAATTCAACTGACACCAAATATAAAAAAAAATTATCTTTTAATGCACTTTTTTAAGTAGGATACTTTAAGACTTTAAATAACCATGTGGTTACACTAATTATAACCTTCATTAAACTAAATGAAGTGTATTAATTATAACTATTAAACATGGTATCACTATTTTTAACAACTTCTGTAAAAGATTTTAATTATCTTCAATGCTGAGGGAGACGTTTTAAGTTTCTCACTAATCTTTCTTACAGCCATAAGAAACATTTTTTTTAAAAAAAAGGAAAAATCATAAGATGAGATACAGAAGGTCGTTCGCATTTTATGGAAAGGATTTTGTCATTTATTTTCTTGTTTACATTTTAAGATAAAACATTGGAAAATTTAGAATAATCATCTGCTGATGTTTTCTTTTGATCAGAATATAAAATAAAAGATTTATTTTGAAAACGGCTACTGACATTGATAGATGGAACGAAGGTTACGTAATTACGCTTTCCGAGGAGAAATATTCAAATCAACAAATTGCGGAGTAAAGTTCTTGGTTATTGCATATCAAACAAAGGTGTTTAAAATACATTAAATCTGAAAGAAAAAAAATCTTCTTTCTGACAATAAAAACGAAAGCATGAATGTACGAAAGCTCCTCCCCTACGACTGTTCGAACGCAGGCAACTATCAAGAAATTGAAGTCTGAATGTGAAAGAAAATCGACCGACTCGAAGATTCATGACATCGAAACTAGGAATATATTGTCGGCATTGTAAGTAAAATCATTCATAAAAATTTAAAGTTAAAAAAGATTTTAAACTTAAATTTCAACTACTTTTCCAAAACATATTGCTAAAGGAAAAACAAATTGTAGAAATTTATGTAAAAAAAACACCTAGCTGCTGAAATATGGCAATTTGTGGTAACACTCGAAGATTCATGGATATATTTAAGTGACTGTAATAAAAGATCAATTTTCTATTGCTCAATTAACTCAATTGAATGACAGTATGAAATGTCTCCGTCTATGTACAAGAAAGTTTCGATAGGAAGTCAGGATAATCGCAGGATTTTGTTACAACGGCAAGTTAAAAATCAAAAAAGTCTCAAATTGATTCACTCTAATTTTAGCAGAATATTTTAGATCCAGTTTTTGAAGAAGAAAGCCCAGCCCTATATGGAAAGGATACTGATAAAGCTTAACTTCATATAGACAAAGCCTCAAGTCACACGTCTAAGTCAACCGCCGCTTATTAATAAAGAAAGGATCAAAAACAGGAATAAAGTGCATACCATTTCATGAAATGTCTGTGAAATCCCCTGACGCATCTTCAGCGGACTTCTGTGCTTTCGGTTTAAAATATCTGACTACGTTCGGAATCGTGATTTTGCAAAAGCGTATAAATGGATAATATTTATGATGTTTAGTGTCACTTAGATTAGAAAATGTATATAAAAATTGTTTTAAGAATATTATTACAATAAAAAATCATTAAAGTACAATATTTTGACAAAAAATGAACATAGAATGACCCATTTTCAAAATATTCTCCGTTTGTGAAAAATGCTTCTATTATAATAATATTTTCCCTGTATATAGCTCAGACCTCTCTACAGAGGTTCAATTAGAATTTTTGAAATATATAACTTACAAGTGGATTTATCTATGTTTTACGACAACAGAGGGAAGGAATTTTAAGAAAAATACGCCGATAATTATTTCAATGGGTTGTAACTCTGAAAATAAAGTGAATTTTTCCAAAGAAAATAGTTCAGACTCTCTGGAGAGAAGTCCGAACTTTATATAAGCAAAAAATTATTATTTTAGAAGCTTTTTTTATAAAAGGAGAACATTTTGTAAAAAGGTTATTCTAAGTTAATTTTTTGCCAAAATATTGTACCTAAATAAATTTTTTTGTCAGAATGTCCTTAAAACAATTTTATACATGTATTTTAATCTAAGTGACACTAAATATCATGAAAATCATCCATTTTTGTGCTTCTTCACAGTTTCGAACGTAGTCGGATACCTTAATAAAACGAGCCTTAAGAAAACAACATTCAAGAACACTGAACGGACATTGGAAAATGGTTCAAGAGGAAAGGATTAAAATTTACCCGACAGTACTAAGAAAAAGTTTACTTTCATGGAAAATTTGAGCTAGAGCTATTGTCAAGAATCATGGCTATCAGAGAGAAGCAAATCGTCCCCCAAAAAAAAAAAAAAAAAAGATAAAAAATCAACTATCAGAATCGTTTCCTTAAAGGGCGAAAGACGTTCTGCATTTTAGAGTATAAAAATGTGCAAATATGCAAATTTCATGTATTCACCTGTTCCTTAATAATTTCATGATCTTGAGACCTTTCAACAGATTTACTCTAAGATACAAGTAATTCACATCCTGTTTGAATAAAATCTCTACAATACCATTTCCCTTTATGTAGGAGTCAATTAACAGATATGTCCAATAAGAAATCGAATAGTGGAAGTTAGGGGAAAAATACAGAATTTCTTTCTAAAAAGCGTTGGGTGATACGATTTAAATAGTTGAAAAATTATTTTAGATGCTAACTGAGAAATTCCATATAATGTTAAAATGTATGTTGTTTTTTATAAAATTCTCCACTTTTTCATTATAGACCCTATTGATTAGATATTTGGTTTAAATAATTCTGATGTAATCACTAAATGATTTCAAAATTAAAGTAATAATTAATAGTTTAGGCAAGAATATCCCATGTAATTCTTTTCGACGTAAAAAGAATTATCTGTATTGATCAGCATGTAATTTTATAACGTTAGTTTCTATTTTAAATTATTAAATACTAAGGCATACAGAATTTAATAATTTAATTTCAATCTTTAAATGCTATTGATAGGGTAGATTATACCAATCACGCATACTTGCGCTCGAAAATATAGTAAAAATTAACAATATAATTATTGAAAATTTGAAATTAAAATTTAAAATAAAATAAGGGGGAGAAGGAGTGAATCCCAGAAGTCACGAAGTAGGTACTTAATATTTTGGATCGCGTAATTCAATTTAAATATTAATTTAACTTCACGCCCACAATTCAGAATTCTTCACTGTTTATTTCATTTTTCAGTGTTAGACTTAACAAAAGTAAAAAATAAGGATCAGCAGATATTTTCTATTTCTCTCTCTCTCTATCAATTATTTCTTTTGACACTCAACATGTTTCGCACTATTCAGAAAAAAACTCATAAATAAAGAGTGTTTTTTTTCCAGGTAGAGAAGTTTAAGTTGGCATTACTTTCCAAGATGGCGACCGATTTAACAGCTGTCAAGTGATTTATTCTCAGTTTGGTTTGGCAATTCATCAAAACGATCATCAAGCAAGGCGTAGATTCGTCGAATGGACCCAAAACGAGATTGCCGTTGTTCCCGATTTTCATAAGCGAATTTTGTTTAGCGATGAAGCGCACTTCTGGTTGAATGGCTACGTCAACAAACAAAACTGCCGCATTTGGAGTGAAGCTAATCCACAAGTGTATGTCGAAACACCGTTACATCCAGAAAAACTGACTGTTTGGTGCGCTTTATGGGCTGGTGGAATCATTGGTCCGTGCTTCTTCAAAAACGATGAAGGCCACAACGTTACAGTCAATGGTGATCGGTATAGAGCCATGATTACTAACTTTTTCATTCCTGAATTGAACAATCATGATGTCCAGGAGCTGTGGTTCCAACAAGACGGCGCAACATGTCACACAGCTCGTGCCACAATCGATTTATTGAAAGACACGTTTGGTGACCGCCTAATTTCACGTTTTGGACCTGTGAATTGGCCTCCAAGATCTTGTGATTTAACACCGCTAGATTATTTTCTGTGGGTCTATGTAAAGTCATTGTCTATGCGGATAAGCCACAAACGCTTGATCATTTGGAAGACAACATTCACCGTGTTATTGCCGATATACGGCCAAAAATGTTGGAAAACGTCATCGAAAATTGGACGTCCAGATTGGACTACATCCGAGCCAGCCGTGGCAGTCCTATGCCAGAAATCATATTTAAAATGTAATGCCACAAGATTATCTTTCGAATAAAAAAAAAAAATTCATGTCAATCGAATAATACATCGTTGTATTATTGCAATTTAAAGTTCTATACCTCTAAAAGAAACACCCTTTAGATAATGAATCAAAAATGAATTTATTTACATTTTTTTACACTGTGATAACAATATATCAAAATCAAATAGTTCTTAGGTTCATAAGAACATTTTATTTCAATTTTATGCATCTAATTTACAAAATAAATGTCATTGATTTTGAAGTTTTAAAACACTACCGTTGTACTACCAGTCACATAAAATTTATCTCCACTGTCGAATATTTAAATTGATAAATTATGCTATTAAACAAGGTCTACGAGCTGATGTATTAAAATTTTTAATTGAGGACGTTTCTTTTATTATTTCGAACTTCCTTGTCTTATCATTTGAAACCTAAGAAGCATTGCTTTCATTTTAATTCTTTTGTAATTGAAATGAATTGCGCCTTCAAAATCTTTTCTGATTAATAATCTGATTAATTTCAGTTTCGAAAATTTAATTATTTTTTAAGTGTAGTTTAAAAGTATCGTTTCGTAAAAGATGGAGCAAAATATTACTGCATTAGAATTATCTTAATTTTTTTTACCATATTTTGCGATTATAGACGGAAAGGGAAGATGGTACTAACGTATTTAACCGTCGACCCATTTCACTGAGAAAAAAGATATCGCCAATTCAAAAAAATGTGACCAAATGCTGTTATCGGTGTCACCGTGTACAAAAATTCTCGCAAATGGTTTCCATTATTGTCTTTATATCAAGGAAATTGGTGAAGCCTTTTAATTTGAAGAAGTTGGTAGACGAAATTACACATAAGTGCATTGAAAATGAAATAAACATTTTTTGTTTTTATACTATTTAAAGATTATTTGTTATTCAATGCTTTAAAAATACCGCGGTTTTAAGTAAAAAGGTTTTTCATTCTTTGTTTCAAACGCATAATCAAGTCTTATACGAAGAAGAAATAACAGATATAACCCTTTATCTAAGATGTAAACATCATATATTTATTGTAACCAAAGCATACGAGATACAAGTTGTAACTACGATATTAAATGAAACCTTGAACAATATTAATTTAATCCCGACCCTATTTATCACTATCAATGTCTGCATATAAATATAATTTGGAATAGCAAAACTTCCAACACAAATTTTCACTTCTATCTCCGCCCTGAGTCTACTCGTCTTATCTACGCTGACACCTACTCTAATAGTTTTTGTTTTCTCCTTTCGATTCCATAGAAAAAAGGCCCATATTGGAAAGTAAAAAATGAAGCTCTCTTCATTTCTTGTTTATCTATATATAAGGAAATAAGCGACTCACTCGTTACAAGATAACCGGAGCTATTAGACTTGCAGACTTGGAATTTAGCAGCCATGTTTCTTTTGTTTATTAAAGATCCGATAAGTACAGATTTTGTGGAAATTGACTCCCAAGGGACAAGACAAATATATATCCATTTTAGAAAATAAGGTCCAATTCTTTTTTAAATAAAAATGGGCTGGGGGCTATAGCATTATCTTTAAATATAAGCGAAAACTTAATGCCAGGATATAGATATCAATAGCTAAAAACAATATATAGTCTCATAATATTGTGAAATAATCATTGAAATGAGTGGGTAATGGCTAGTTTTTATATATTTTGGCGAAGGAAAATGGATTTGTTTTAAAAAAGTTAATATTTAGAACGGATTAAAATCCTACGATAGAAAAAGACCGCAAAACCTCACTATATTAATCAAAAATAATCTTATATGTCGTGGAAAAGGCTTCTTGAGAAGGCCAAGACCCATACTGGGCTGTCGAGTTACTGAGGAAAGAAGTTATATATATATATATATATATATATAAAACACTTCTATGTTTTAACTTGTCCTTGACGTTCATTCTTATTTTCCATAATAATTCTTAAACGTACAATATATTTTTCTTATGTAAAAGTAAGTGAAACATAAAACGATATGAATTATTTAAACCAATAATTGAAAACAAGTAAAGTCGAAACCCGATTTAACGAACCCCTGTTTAACGAATCCCCGAATTAGAGACTTTTTTTTATTTTCTCCTATTAAAATGATGGCAAAAATCCCTATTTAACGAATAAATAAACCTCGAATTAATGAATTATTTCAACAACCAAAAAAATTTTTTTTATTAACTAGAATTAGAAAAAAAATTGGATTTCTTTTCGAATGACATCCTTTTGCTTGGAACAGACAGGTTTTCCTTTAAGTAGCAAATTTCGACAGCGAAAGTACAGCCCATTATTAGACTTCAAAGGTGCAGATAAGTCATGAGTATAACCTACCGCGTGTGTTTCGCGGCCGCGGTAGCCGAGTGGTATAGGTATCGGACTGTGGCTTGCTTTGTCACAGGTTCGAGCCCAATACCACTAAAGACCCGCCGTGTAGGGCAGCGATGCACGTTAAATCTGTCGAGAACTGAAACGTCCTCCCGTTGGTGTGGTGTGGTAGTTAGGAGAGGGGGGTGCCAGCTCAGGTGTCGTCCACGTCACTTGACCATGGTTCAAAATTACGTGGTCCGTCGTCAAAAGCCCTCATGTAGTTGAAAAGTGCGACGTTAATATTCAATCAATCAATCAATCAACGCGTGTGTTTCGAAGATGACAGAATTCATTTATCTCGTCCCACCCTATAACGCAGAGGATATTGTAAGAGATTTTATCATTTGCTTTATTTCTTCAGCGAAATTAGATTTATTATAGGTACGAGTTTGCAGAAAATTTGGGAAACATGGTAGATTGTCGGAAACGAATACGTAGTGTTATTTATGCAGAAATTGACAATGAAACTCTAATCAAAATTGTTACATTTTATCATGCTTTACATTGTTCGGAAATTTTGAAACTATATCACTTGAAGCAGGAGGTAAAGAACGTAGTATTTTCTTAACACGCTTTTTTATAAGCTTCACCTCTATGTACGGGAATCTTCGAACTCGATTTTTACCCACTTTAAAAGGTCAGATAAATTCGAAATTTTGCACACTTGTCAAGGACCAATGACAATACAATAATTTCATAATTTTGTTCCATTGTCCTGATCAGGATCATCAGGATTGACGATTCCCAGATTTGGCGACTAAAAGATTGTTACAACCCTAAAACGAAAACGCCAATGGGTGTTTCAAATTCTAAGCAAACGACGCATTTAAGATTAATTCAGCAATGAATAAATGACAATTTAAAAAACTAAAAAAAACCACCCTTTTATTGTAGATCGAACTAAAAATGAATAAAAAATGTGTGTGCTTGTGACAACACGAAAGATGTGGAAACTTCAAATTTTGTAATGTTATTTCAGGGATTAGTTTTGTGAATAAAAAATCAAGGGGATATTAGTATTGTCCTGTAAAATTACTTATTCCTATGTCTGTACTCATAAAGTAATATTTTTGTGCGAAATGTACAATCATATTTGGGAATTAATTGTATTCTATTAAGGAAACAATAGGTTTATGGTAGATGAAATAGGTTATAAATCCCTTAGATTCAAAATTTTATTTAAATATCTATAAAAAAAACTCCATCAAGCGTTGTTCCATACTTCCTCGTGCTTCATTTGGATCATTTGACACAATTAAATTGAAGGTTTTTATTTTCTTTTGAAAAATCTACTTTAAAATTCCCACTTAAAACCTTTTGCAATCTGTTCAGAAGACCCGATCCGGCTTTGTGAATTTTGGTTGTAATTTAACAATATTCAATTATATCAATGAATTAATTTAAGCAAAGGGATAGTAAGACAGGTAGTTGATTGGGAACAGATGAATCTAGGTCAAAACCTTTAAAAAGGGATTTAATCAGAAGATTTTTATCACCTAATCTCTTGCTTATACTAGCTCTTTTGTCATCGTATGGTAGTTTTGAACAAATATATCCGGTGCTTCTGCAAGGAAAGTCTTCTTCATTACATTTTGTTTTCTTGTATTTAAATTATTTAATGTAACTTTTTCTTAATATCTTTATACTTAATTTTGTGGTTTTAAATTTTTAATTGTTTTTATTCTCTGTTTAGACTCAAAGTAAAGAGTGTTTTTTTCCAGGTATAGAAGTTTAAGTTGGCATTACTTTCCAAGATGGCGACCGATTTAACAGCTGTCAAGTGATTTATTCTCAGTTTGGTTTGGCAATTCATCAAAACGATCATCAAGCAAGGCGTAGATTTCGAATGGACCCAAAACGAGATTGCCGTTGTTCCCGATTTTCATAAGCGAATTTTGTTTAGCGATGAAGCGCACTTCTGGTTGAATGGCTACGTCAACAAACAAAACTGCCGCATTTGGAGTGAAGCTAATCCACAAGTGTATGTCGAAACACCGTTACATCCAGAAAAACTGACTGTTTGGTGCGCTTTATGGGCTGGGGGAATCATTGGTCCGTACTTCTTCAAAAACGATGAAGGCCACAACGTTACAGTCAATGGTGATCGGTATAGAGCCATCATTACTAACTTTTTCATTCCTGAATTGAACAATCATGATGTCCAGGAGCTGTGGTTCCAACAAGACGGCGCAACATGTCACACAGCTCGTGCCACAATCGATTTATTGAAAGACACGTTTGGTGACCGCCTAATTTCACGTTTTGGACCTGTGAATTGGCCTCCAAGATCTTGTGATTTAACACCGCTAGACTATTTTCTGTGGGGCTATGTAAAGTCATTGGTCTATGCGGATAAGCCACAAACGCTTGACCATTTGGAAGACAACATTCGCCGTGTTATTGCCGATATACGGCCACCAATGTTGGAAAAAGTCATCGAAAATTGGACGTCCAGATTGGACTACATCCGAGCCAGCCGTGGCAGTCATATGCCAGAAATCATATCTAAAATGTAAAGCCACAAGATTATCTTTCGAATAAAAAGAATTCATGTCAATCGAATAATACATCGTTGTTTTATTGCAATTTAATGTTCTATACCTATAAAAAACACCCTTTATATTTAAGTAGTGTGATTATTATAACTATTTATTCATTGCTTACGATTCGCTTACAAAAATAGATTTTTATTCTTAAGATCACTGCAATATTTCTAATGAGATAATTATACTATTTACTAAGTTCTAGAAAAAATTGTCTTTTTCTTACATTTTATGTTTAATTTTAGTGTAGGTTTTCTCTTTCTCTCTAAGCCTATTTTTCAATTCCTAGACACTATTAGCTCAAACTCTCTATATATTTAACTTGGTGGAATCTTCAATCGTTAATAAAATACATTTTAAAGCGCTCAATTGAGGTGAAATTTTATGTACATGATTATTTTGGATGACAGTACACTAATTTAATTATAATTAATAGAAATTAATTGATTAAAACTAATCATTCAAAGAATTACAAACACAGCCACGTTGGCATTATTTTATAGCTACTTAGCTTATTTAGCTACTCATTTTTGGTGACTTAGCGACCCTTTTGGCGACTTGTGTCAAAACTTGTAAATGTTTTTTTCTCACACTTGAAGGCATTCAGTTGATCTAAAATTTTATACACAAGATTGTTTTGGATAACAATACAATAAGTTAGAGATAGTTAATAAAAATTAATTACCACTTAATGTTGTGATTCACTCATATGTGTATACATATTTATATTAATGTAACTATTTAATAAAAAGTAACTAAAATAAAAATTTTCTTTGTTGATTTAAGTAGAAATTGACTTAATTTTTTTTATGTTACTTGCTTTGACGTTTCATTTTCATGCTTCAACTAGGATTAAAAGAATCCCGCATTCATTTCAGTAGAAGGAGGTGGCGGGAGCCCCACTTAGATCGAAGCCAGAAATTATACTTTTATGGCGTATTGGTGTGTGGGGGGGGGGAGGCAAACTGCAGTGTGTCAGAATGGCGGGGGGAAATGTCCCTTCTTTCCTTTTTAGGGGTGTGTATGCCCGAATGAAGGCAAATAGAGCCAAATGAGCGTTACATTCCCGAGCGTGACGTTCATTCAAGTTCACTCTCCTGCAAATCGCGCCAATAGAAGTTATCACTTCAAAAATAAATTATATTTTAAAGAAACTAAAAAACACACACTTTTATATTTTTTAAACGAACTAAAAAGTAAAAAATAATTCTTAATATAAGAATAAAAGGATTAATGAGAATATTAATGTCAACGAGGTAAAAACTTGTGGGGTGCTTTGCATTATAATTTTACACCAACTCTGCATTTCGGAATAGAGCTAGTAAGAAATTATAGCAGTTCATATGAGCATCCCCCGCTTTTAATACAATGACATTAATTTTCTCATTAATCATTTTATGCATATATTAAGAATTATTTTTTACATTTAGTTCGATTAATTATAAAAGTGGGTTTTTTTAGTTTTTTTTTTTTTTTTTTATTATTCTCTGTAAAAAAGTCAAAAAAAAAGAATTCTTTCGAGTCAGGAATCAAAAAGATTGTCAAACGTTTATTAGTCAGTATTTTAAAATTTCCAATTATTATTCCTAATAATTTGTTAATAGTACTTTTAGCTCTTGAATAAAAAATATGTAATTTCTAACTATGGCTATTTTCATGTAATTACTTATCATAGAATTTCCAAAACGTAAATTCCAAAAATTCTCGTTTTTTCGGACCCGATATTACAAATATAACACCAATATAATGAATTAATAAAACTTTAAGGCTCAAAGAATTCGTCAAATCGGGATCCAATTGTAACTGTTTATAGTTTGCTAACGTTGTATTTTGAAGAGATACCGAGGGCTATTGATAAGGAACCTCATTATTTCGAACTATGAGGAAGTGACGAGGACATCACTTTTGCTGTCATTTCTTCACCAAAATTTCCCACCACTCCAACCTGAGATCTTTGAGCACAGAACAAATTTAATATTCATTAAATTTTCTGTACGATGATTTTTAGTGGCATCAAAACTTGAAAGCAAGATTTGAATGTAAAAATGAAAGTGGAGTGAATTTGTGACCACGATTTCATAAAAACAAATAATCTGATATGTGATTTAAGGTATTCGAACACGTTGAAAATGACCAAGTTCGGTCAAGACAGATATTTTTGTTTTCTATTTTATTGAATAGAGATATCTTTTGGCTTTAAAAACATACTTTGTTTTGTTTCTACGCTACTTAGAGACCTAACTACAATCTATTTTATTAAATTAGAAAAACCGGAAGTGGATCTTTGGTCTACCAGAAGTGAGCATTTAAATTGTTCGAAATCTATCATGGCGAGTTTAATGACTCAAAAAATATTACAAATCTATTTTCATAAAACTTTTTGAATCTGATATTTATGCTATTTTCTAGAGAATGTACTAAAATATTTCTTATGTATGAATATTTTTTGAGTTAGGGTTTGTTATTTAAAAAATTGTCTCATAAAGAATATGATTTTTCTTACAATGTTTACTCAATCAGCTCTAAAAATTTCAAATTTTAATAAAACATTAAAATTTTAGTACATTCTCTAGATAAGTGCATCTAGATTGTTTTCGTAATACTTTTACTAATATAAGTGTATTACTCTTTTCACTAATTGCTTTGAAGTTTTACAAAAATATTGCTAAAATTTCACTTTATAATTGCAATTTTTGTGAAATTTAAGCAATTTATTTTAAATATTGCTACTTAAATATTAGTATTTATTGGTATTGAGTCCTTAAAAAACTCTTTATTATGTTTAAATATGTCATTTTGACAAAATTGCTCCGAACGTGTTCGGATACCTTAAAAAAAACACAGTCTTACGAATTTTCCAGTTACCTTACGTCTTGTACACAAACATTATTAATCATGCAAGGGACAAAAAAGATTTTGAGAGAACAGTTGTAGAAAATTATCTGTTTTCCGTCAAAAATATGAAAACAATTTCAAGTATTGCATACATTTTTGCAACTTTTGAAATATGAGCATTGTGTAGTGTCTCATAAGAGGAAAGTAGCATTAGTGATATAGTCCTATTCATTATTCACGCAATTGGACATCCAGGCGTCTCCTTTTTTTCACAACGTGTCATGCTGATTTAGTTGTTTTCTGTTTATTCGATATGTTAACACATTGCAAATATATGTTCATTAGAAAGATAAAAGCAATCCTGTAAATTAACCGGATAAAGGTATCTGATTATGTTCGGAATCGTGATTTGGCAAAAGCGTATAAATGGATAATATTTATAATATTTAGTGTCACTTAGAGATTAGAAAATGTATATAAAATTGCTTTAAGAATAGTCTTACAATAAAAAATTATATAAGTACAATATTTTGACAAAAAATGAACATAAAATGACCAATTATCAAAATATTCTCCTTTTGTGATAAATATATTAGTAATTATATTAGTAATATTTTGCCTGTATATAGCTCAAACCTCTTTACAGAGGCTCAACTAGGATTTTTGAAATATATAACTAAGAAGTGGGTTTATCCATGTTTTACTACAACAGAGGGGTGCAATTTTAAGAAAAAAATGCCGATAATTATTTTAATTGGTGGTAATAATCTGAAAATAATGTGAATTTTTCAAACATCTTAGTTCAGACTCCCTGGAGAAGTCTTTACTTTGTAAAAGTGAAATATAAAAATTTTAGAAGCATTTTTTGTAAAGGAGAACATTTTGAAAAAAGATTATTCTAAGTTAATTTTTTGCCAAAATATTGTATTTAAATACTTTTTTTGTCAAAATGTTCTTAAAACAATTTTATACATGTATTTTAATCTAAGTAAAACTAAAAATATCATGAAAATGATCAATTTATGCGCTTTTTTAAAATCACGGTTCCGAATGTAGTTGGATACCCGAAATCTGTACTGAATCAAGTCATTGGCTTTTATTTTCATTTGATCTATAGGCATCGCAGTTAAGGTATCTGACTACTTGCGACAACTATTTTTAAAAAAATAGGGATAATGAGATTTTTTTTGTGGTTTTTAATTTTATTTAGAAAATTTTAAGAAAAAAAAAGGCTAAAACTAAGAAGAGAAAAATAAATTATTGCTACTAAAATGGATAAAAAATGGATAAAAATTGACAAAAAAGTACATAAACGGGTCCGCTCTGTACAAATAGTAAATGAACAAATTCTCAATTTTTCAAGTTCGATGTATCACTGATTTTTGAAATGAGCTTCAGGATGAAAGATATTTTAATTTTTACAAAAACTAGAGCGCTTTATCTTAATTATTGCATGAAATTGATTAAAAAAACGGTGATTATATTCACATAAAGAACTGTAAATTTTGCAATAAAACAGTGACTGATAAATCAGAAGGTTAAAACACATACTATTATACAAAACATACACAAAAATGACAGCATATTATTTTAAAAACTTTTTGAGCAATCGCTGTCCCTGTTTGAGCTTTTTGAAAAAAAAAACACATTTCGAGTAAAACCAATTTTTAAGTTTGACATCTAATGTAAAGTTATGAAATCTGTTCTTACTAACTTGTAGTTTTCGTTCTAGTGAATGGTATAAAAAACTTGGTATTTTTATAAAGCTACTAAAATGGCATATTTAAATAAAATCACGAAAAAAATTTGTCAATTTTTTAAAAAAATCATGATTCTAGGGTAGTTGGATACCTTAAATGTTACAAAATTTAAAAATGATTCCATGGATGAACCTAATATCCTAAAATTTACAGAAACAATAGCAAATATGGGTAGGAATATCCTTATTCACCATTAAAAATGCAATTGTGCTAAAAATGAAAGTGAGTGTTTATTAATGTCGCTCTATAAAGCAACGCGAGATGACTAACCTCGTAGTTTTGACCCTCGGTCAATTGATGAAAACGACACCGAACCTGGTTGCCCCCTTTTCAAACTGCCACACCACGAAAAAGCGAGGACTTTAAATCTCAGCAGATTTAATATGCATCAGTCCTTCTACCCCATTGACTGCCAACTACGAGATATCTCGTAGTAAGTGTGAGTACTAAAACTATCAACTACGAGATATCTCGTAGTAAGTGTGAGTACCAAAACTGTTAACTACGAGATATCTCGAAGGGTGTGTTGAAATTTTAGATTGATTATATCTCCATTTGAGTTTAGAATTATTAGAAACATTGAATTAAAAGTTTATATAGTAAAGAAACATATTTGTTATTAGTTTTATTATTTAAATTATATAAGTTAGATAATTATATTATATCATAATCTACATCCTTATATATAAAATTTTCTGTGCCTGTGTATGTGACTAAACTCCTCATAACTGCTGGGCCGATTTTTTGATATTTTTTGTGTGGGTTCAAGTGGATTCGAGAATGTTTTAGATTCACAATTCGGTCCGATATCGCAATTAGTTAAAAATGCGCCAAAATTATGTAAGGGCGCGTGATTTTTCATGAAAAAATCATGGGAAGTATTCTTGGGGCAACTATTTTGAGCGGCAGACTTCAAGGTGAAGTTGTATTTCTACCACAGATCCCAATGATTCTTTCAGACTCACCTACTCATTCAAATGTTTGCAATTTCCGATTCGCTTGGCATTTTCTATGGCCATTAATGTCACAAGGTCAAACAATGACAATTTGTGACTTAGATTTAGAAACCCTTGCTTTTCGCACGGCCAATTTTATGTTGCATGTCGTAGGTAAACCATCGCGTTTGTTTGTTTATACCCCTCAAGGATTAACCAAAAACATTGTACTCTCCATGGCATTACGATAAATTTTTTGCGCATTAAAAATTATACCTGTTATGAAAATAGCTCAAGTTATATCTTTTTCATCCTTTAATCAAAACAAATTTAAGAGGACTTGGTACCCTAAAAATCACAAACCTATCGTTTTTTTATTTTCATTTAGTCTTATTCTTTGCATTATTATCTTTCGATTGATATATCACTTGTGCATGTCGGAAAGTTAGAAGTTGAATAAAACTTCATTTGAAAACAAATTAGGCAATTCGGCCACACCTCCTTTTTAGAAAAAAAAGCTAAAAAATGCGTTATGATAAAAAAATCTATTTTATAAATAGAAATAATAACTATAAAAAAGAATGTGTAGTATTAAAAGCAGAATATTTCCGAGGCAATACAATAATGTAATTTTTCTTCCTTGTGAAATGTGTGCATGTAAAATTTTTAAATTAAGGCATTTTATATTAATAATTTTATATAATTTCAGTTCTTATTCCTGATATATTTTTCATACAAATGTAATACTTTAATATTATAAGAAGAAAAACAGCTAAAATTTCTGTCGTGACAGAAAAATAAAATTTTTTAAGTTTTTCTTCAGTTTTCTTGCGCAATTATATATAGTACTCTCTAAAAGTTGATCATTTATAAAAATGTGTGGGTTGAAAACATATGAAAATGCAATTATTTTAAAGAAAAACGTATAACCAATATCTTAAAGTGGTATTTTAAGTTTAATTAAGCTTATAATAATTATTTTTTCAGAATTATAAACTTTAAAGGGGTTTTTCTCAGTTTGTGTTTTTCGAAACCTTAGTGCATTCAAAATGCTACTCCTTCGACAATTATTTACCAATCACTTCCATTTTTTTCCTGCGTGTTAAAAATAAAGCATGTAATAAAACTAGGGATCCGTTTTGCTATAAACTGAATACTCTTTTTTAAAAAAAATAAAATGTAAGACATGTTGGCTTTTTCGTTGATTTTTAGCCTGTATATCAACAGTTTATTTTTTTCCTCGAAAACGAATAAAGTTATTCTAAAATCGATCCCTAAAGTTGTTAAGAACATCCATAAGAATATTATAAAAAAATTTCAGGTCAAAAATTAATTTTTACAAAAGGAGTAGGATTTTAAAATTTTCTCAATTTTCTTTAAAAAATTTTAAATTTTTAAAATTGTGTGAATAATATATGAAAATTTTCATCTGGTAACATTTTCTTGAATAGAAACATTGTATAAAATGTTAAAATATAATTTTTAAATACGTAAATAAAGAAGTTGGCTCAAAGGGTGCCAAGTCCCCTAAGTTTCTATTCAGAATAGCTTCTATATTCAACTTAGTTCGTAGTAAATACATACTCACACGTAATCGATAGATCGAATTGTGGCAACTGTACATGTGATGATGTCAGTTATTGTAATAACTTTCTCTATAAAAAAAATTGTATCAAAACGATCCAGATTGTTACAACTTATTCAAAAAGTTTGTAATTTTCGGATTTCAGACGTGTGTACAGGACAACGTCTGTCGGGACCGTTAGTATATATATATATATGGATGTTTGTATATGTGAAATCGCATCACTTCAACAGCGTTCAACCGATCACTATGAAAATTGGTATGTATATCAATTTCCCTACGGAGAAGAATTTTGTGCAATCCTCTTAGTTATATCTTTCCACCAGGTGACTTTACAGCGTATCAACTTCTGCGAGATTCAATCAATCACCAAGTTGCCAACGTGGTTGCCAATCACAGAGAAATTTGGTTTGGATAGGTTCTCCCCTTTAATGTTAATCTATCTCTCTCTATATATAATTGGATGTTTGTAAAAATGAAAAAATCGCTTCGCTCCAACACCATCCAACCAATCAATATCAAAATTGGCATGTATATGTATTTTTTATGGAATAGGTTTATGTGCTATTTTCTTTGTTGCTGATCCCCGCCAGGTGGTATTACAGCATATCAACTTCAGTGCCGCTCCATCAATCATCAAGTTGCTAACGTGGTCCCCAAAAATGATGCCAACTTGGCTCTATCACTAACATTTCGCTAGGTTTCCATTGAATCGCCATCATAATGTAAGGAACACGGTGTTGCTTACGAATATTACAATTTTAACATAAAATAAATACACTAGAAAAGAATATTAACGTATTACACATCTAGATATAAATTATTTACACTATTTAGCTTTCATTACAGAAAATTTGTAACAATGTGTTACTTTTGCTGAGCAGAGATCAGCTTAGAAAGGTGTTTTCAAAAATCGACCCACAAGAGAGTTACAGAGTGTTATAAAAAACAACCCCTTTTTATCAGATATTAGATCTTCAGACTTAAAATTTAGCAATTATGGATTTTTTTGTTCAGCTGAGATATGCAAAAATCTCTTTTTTTGTTTAATTTGCAATTTACATAAAATTAATTCATTAAAAACTTTTTTATGCTTCAATCTGCATTGTTTAATTTTTCAATTCACCCGTGCGAAGAACGGGTACACCAGCTAGTAATAATATATATGAATGTATTCAAAGACGTAAAAAATATTCTTGTTGTTGTTGCGTATGGTAAGCTTTAAGCAAGGATCAATGCCAAGTGCTGGGTTGTTGAGACACACTGGACAAAAATACCAGTTAAGTTTTTTTTTTTTTTTTTGCTTTGTACACATCTGTGTGTGACACGGTTTTTCAGACATCCTTTTTTTTCTTTGGGAGGAAGATGTTCTAAGTAATGAAAAATAAGTTGTATTTGTATTATAGTTACTGCTTTATCCTGCATTTCTGCCTTCGCCATCAAATATAAATCATAATAACTGATTCCCTGATTTGATGCAACCTCATCGTATTATTCCCTCGATTTCTTTATATATAGAACACGTATGTATTTTGCTAGAAGATTTCGAATCAGGGCAGAGCGGTTTTCTTGTACCAATGAATGTTTTTCCTGAGGTCTACTAATTATTAGTTATCAGTTCATTTGTATTATTTTACAACTCTTTATAACTGTCATCGCCTTATGGATGTTTCCCAGCAAAGATCATTACACTTCTATATGCAAATCTGACATAACATTACACATTTGACTGTTGCCCGATGAAATTAGGTGACGAGCTTGTAAAACTAAACACAACGAAAACAACATCTTTGAATATGTAGATTTGTATTGGAGAAAAAAATACTACACACACGACATAACTCGTCAGTGACACTCAGTACAGTAATCTTATTCATTGACGCCAGTTACGAGTTATCTCGCAGTGTTTTCCCCATAAATATGGCCGTAAATGCCATTACAGTATTATATCACTAACTTCATATTATACTATTTTGTAAAATGTCATATTTTATTTAAGGTATCCGACTACGTTCGGAACCGTGATTTTGCAAAAGCGCATAAATGGATAATTTTCGAGATATTTAGAGTCACTTAGATTAAAATATATGCATAAAATTGTTTAAAGGACATGTTGACAAAAAAAAATTTATTTAAGTACAATATTTTGGCAAAAAATTAACTTAGAATAATCTTTTTTCGAAATGTTCTCCTTTTGTGAAAAATGCTTCTATTAGAATAATATTTCGCCCGTATATAGCTCAGACCTCTCTACAGAGGTTCAACTAGAATTTTTTAAATATATATGTACATAACTTAGAAGTGGATTTATTCATATTTTACGACAACATCGGGGAGCAATATTTTAAGAAAAAAACGCCAACAATTATTTCAATTGGCGGTAACTCCGAAAATAATGTAAATTTTTCAAAAATTCAGTTGGGCCTCTGTAAAAAGGTCTGAGATATATACAGGCAAAATATTATTATAATAGAACCATTTTTCACAAAAGGAGAACATTTGGAAAAAAAGTTTTTCTAAGTTAATTTGTTGCCAAAATATTATATTTAAATAATTTTTTTTGTCAAAATGTCCTTAAAACATTTTTATGCATGTATTCCAATCTGAGTGACACTAAATATCATGAAAATTATCCATTTATGCGCTTTTCTAAAATCACGATTCCGAATGAAGTCGGATACCTTAAAATAAAATGTTGGCACCCAGGACAAGATGTTCTCAGTTTACCTGGCAGTGAATGGGTTACAAGACGGGTTTTCATTGGCCCAAGGGCTAGAACTCATGACACATCCATGGTAGACTTCTAGGCTAGCATGGACACAATATATAGCAAATATATCTATTGAAATCAGAAATTAAGAATAATGCTCATCATAATTATAAGGTTTCCAAAAATTTAATATATATATATATATATATATAGCAGTAAATAAATTAAAAAGAAGACTGATAAATCCTAAAACATCTTAAGAACAAACCGAAAGAACCAAGAACATGGAACCATTACAAACCAAAAAAGATATATATATATATATATATATATATATATATATATAAAAAGATATATATATATATATATATAAAATCTTTTCATGCATATGCAATACTAAAAAAATCTTTTGAGTAAATGAAACCAAGCTTGATATTTAATGTTATTCAAATGTATTTTTTATGAACCCAAATATAAATGTTCGATGATAGGAGAAATATCTCCATAAACAATTATTTAAAAATTTATAAACAATTAAGAATTTAAATTTTAATTTTACCTTCATTGCCTAATTTCCAATCTGCAACCACTGCACAGTCAAATAAGAGCAAAATGCCGAGAAATAAACCGAACCTGTATAGAAACAAAAAAGTTAAGTTTAATTAGAAGGTGATGTGATTTTTTCTATATATGAGAATATTTATTTAAAGAATGGAATGTAATATGAGAAGAGAATCATTTGTCATTTAATTATTTAGATAATATTTTTTTAAGTACCTGCATATAAACTTCCATTTATTATAATACAAAATATATTTCGTAAAAAAATTTCTTTCTACAGTTCCAAGAGATAATCAACTATTTTACAAATAGAACAAGCCAGAAAATTAAGCATTAGTATCTAAATGTTTTTAAGAGTAGTTGAAAAATTTATATAATCTTTCTCTTTATATGTAAATAATCTTCATCATACTTTTCATATAATTAGAATATAACTTTGTTTTTCTTTTACATGCATTATTTATTTCACAAATGCTTGTGCATACTCATAAAAATACACACAGAGACATCTTAAGGCACGGCCCAACTTGAACCAGGCCCAGGGCCTCACCTTTGGTGGGGGCCTCATTCGTTCTCGACTCTGTCTTAATAAGATCAAGATTAGGATAATTTTAATGATCAAATACACTCATGTCCATAAATTAAGGATAATTCAGAATCACACAGAAATTGAACTCTAAAATCAAAAATTTCACCTGTAGAATTATCACTCATATCTTGAATAAGAATATGCAAATTACAGGAAACCACCAGATGGCGCGGATAGTACGTCACAATGACGAGAGTGAAAGATAGGGGTATATAAGGAATGGTGGCAAAGAAGTAAAATTGTTCACAAGCGCTTTAAAAGCCTTTCAGTGCAAAAAACCGCATAAATATGGCACAAAGGAAGTATTTGGATGATTTTTTACGTGGTACAATTATCAAATGACTGGAATGTGGATGTACCCAGCTGGAAGTATCCAAGAAACTTGAAATTGCCCAGAGTATCATCTCCAGGCTTTGGCAACGATTCCAAGATGATGGTAATGTGAGTAAATGTTGCAGCACAGGTCGCCCCCGAGTTACAACGCCGAATGAGGACCGGTATTTGGCAGTTACTGCCAAAAGAAACAGACGGAGCACAGCATGAGACCTGTCTCGTCAGCTCTCTTCAGCTACCGGTACGACAGTTTCAAGGCAGACCGTGTACAGGCGCTTAGGGCACATTGGTCTATATGCTCGTAGGCCTGTCGGATGTTTTCCACTTACCACAACTCACTGTCGCCTGCGATTAACCTGAAGTAGAGAGCATGCATTGTGGACACCACAACAGTGGTCTTGTGTGATGTTTTCGGACGAGTCCAGGTTAAGTTTGCTGTCTGATTCTCGCCGGACTTTAATATAGAGAGCGCCAGGTACCCGTTACCACCAAGAGAACACCATTGAACTACACCGTTACGGTGATGCAGGATGGCTCGTTTGGGGAGGAGTTATTCTTGGTTCTAGAACTGACCTGCATGTTCAGAGTGTAACGCTGACAGGCCACATATATTGGGATATCATTCTGGAACAACATATACGTTTGTTTCGGGGCGTTATGGGTGCTGAATTTCTGTTTATGGATGACAACGCCCGTCCTCACCGTGCAAACATTGTAGCCGAATGCCTTCAATCGGAGGATATCACCAGTGGCGGCGTTATGCGTCGGCGACCGCCGACGGCCTCGCACTTGAGAGGGCCTCGCAAAGTTTTTAGTTATTTAAAATTTAGTTATCCATTTTTATTTATTTTCATACAGTTGCGAGTAAAAAGAGTGATTAGTACTTTACGGGCATTATCCAGAATCATCTTGCAACACTATGGAAACTAAACAAATTAGCAACATCGCAGATGGTTAGTTTCCTCCATTTTTCAAGATAAAGTTTATTGCTTTCCATGTAGACTTTTTTCACATTTGTAGACACGGGTGGGAAAAGAAGGATGTTGTGACTGGAAAGGTTTGAGTCGGATACTGCAAAAACATGAACAAAGCCACGGACACATGGAATGCATGATTAAATGGATGGAATTCTATAAATGAATCAAACACGGAAAAACATTAGATAAGGATAGCGAGAGATTGATTAAGGAATCGCAAAAGTACTGGTATAAGTTGTTTGAAAGAATGATATAATAAACTACTTAGCCTCACACAATTTATCATT